>WKFP01015452.1:855272-929632 GCA_011057875.1 Pterocles orientalis
TACCTCTGCCACCCCTCTCTTTTTTTTTTTTTTTTAATTCAAGTGATTCAAGTGACAGCCTTTTTTTGGAGATGAAAGCAGACATTATTTTCCCAGTGAGACCTGAGTGTCTTTAAAATCTTTCCTGCTGTTGCTCTCTGATAACCTGCACTCTCTCGACATCATGATAGATTATCAATATGCTATTTAGACTTTCTTAGTCATGGGAGATGGTTGCCGAGGTAACTTGGTCCAGGCAGGTAATCTCTGCTGTTTCTATAAAGACTCTAGAAACAGTGTCCATGCCATGACTGCACTACAGCCTCATTAGTGAACTGGCTCTGTACAAATTGATTACTTTCCTCACTTGGTTATCATGTGGAATATTGTGTCAGCTTGTTAAGATGATGTCCAGGTCTTCAGCCAATACACCCAACCAGAAAAGCCATGCCCATAAAGAGGTGTTTGGAGTTGAATAGAGACCTCTTCTCTCATATCCTGCTGGGAGCTAATGTCAAAAATCAGCACTGCCACCACCGCCTACTCCCACCAAAAAAAACCTCAACAAAAACCAAAACAAAAAAAAAAGGAAGGACTGCTCAGGAGGGATTTTTGGTTTCAATTTTTTTTTTTTAATTCTATTAAGTTTTGCTCAGAGTGGGGCACAATAAACCACACTGATGCTTCCTGAGTACCCTCTTCTCCTGTCTAGGGTCCACTCTCCCTCACTTTACAACGACACCAAAGATTACATATGTATTATGGAGACCAGAATCGCTGAACAAGTAGTTACTGACCTTCTAGTACCACCTGAACATAATCTTGAGCAGACATCTTGTCCTTGCGCACAAAGCACTGGTAAGCTCCACCATCACTCTTGGCCATGCCATCCATAATAAGGTTCTCCCGGTTGACACCAGTGATCCGGACATTGTTACCAGGGTTGATAATTTCACCATTACGATACCAGGACAGCTCCTGGTCCTCAGTTCCTGTCACACTGCAGGACAAGGACACTTGACTACCAACACTGCTTTTTACTTTCCGTGGGCTAATCGTGGCTTTTAGTGGTTCTGAAGATTTAAACAAAAATAAGAGAGAGGGAAAGGGAAATAAAGAACATTAAGCATATACGTGCATTTATGTGCAAGTGACAAATCAATTCTCAGTTAAGGAGAGCAACAAAAATCACAGCTATACCCTTCTGAAAAACAAACAAACAAACAAACAAACACAAACCCCCAAACCCAGAACACAAAGGAAAAACAGATTATTGTGTTTGCTCTAAACAAGTATTTTGACCATGAACATCCATGACACAAAACATAGATCTATAGGGTTAACCTACTTAACATGTGATGTAATACTCTAGATCATGCCTAAATGAACAGTGGGAGCAGATCTACTGAGTAACACCATTGGTGCTAAGGGCCTAGCATGTTTTGGCCACTACACATGTTTTGGGAGGATAGGACATTACTTCAGGTTAGTTCAGTGTGGACATTTGAACTGATGAATTAGGTGCATTCCTGGAGCTCATCTTCTGGTTTAATTTCCTGAAAAAGTGAACCCAGTTCACATATTTCAAAGCCACTCCCTGATCTGAGCAAGTGCAGTAAATGTCAATAACCAGGAGAATAGCTTTTGAGAGCGGAAGACCCACACTAAAATGTTAATATAGGTACACCCACAGACACCTGTAGGATCTGTCCACATAAAAGTGTTTCTCTGTGTGGGCTCACTAAATTTTCTGTTTCAACATGGAAGACTACAGTATTTTCAAATCAGCCTTAAAAAAATAGGACATACGCAAGGCAAGTTTTATATTGTAAAAAAAAGATGAACAGTGTTGAAAAAAAAATCATAAATGTAAATGCAAGGATAACAATCTTTATCCTGCCCCTTAACAGTTACCAGCATTACTGAATGCAGATTTCATCTCATGCTTTGCATATTTTGATTTGACTTCTGAGTAAAGATAAGGGACTACTATCAACAATGATACCATCTCTGATAATAAATACATACCAATCTGTTTATTTTTCACCCACTTGCATACATCATACACACAAATATGTACACACGCTTATTCATAAAAATTTCCTCAGCTAACTCATTCTCTTTACAGAACATTTTATAACACACAAGACGGAATAAATCTTTAGTGACCCACTGAGAACAGAGGCCTGGAAAAAACCACACAGGTCAGTGGCCTCAGTGATTCTGGACCTCAGACGTGTATGTCGCAGACCTTTCCTCTACAGTGGTCCAGAGCAACAGTTAACCTGTGCTCATATGCATGTTACTGAACACCTCCATGTTTCCTATCCAAAAGACCACAAAGGCTCAAAACTGCCAATGACCTATTAAAAAAAATAGACATAGCCAAGTGCACCAACAACATCTCAGAGCCATGATGATGCGAGAAAGTGAACCACATCCTCACTTGCAGGGAAGGGTAAAACCCCTTTGTCCAGCTGCTGTTTCCTGACAACCTGATCCAGAAGATACTTACTGGCTGTTTGACCACTGAGTCCATAAAGAAAATATATCACCGGGCACTGAGGATACTTCTGGTATCACTAGCAATACCATTATATCATGACTCTGGAAGTTGTGAGTTTGTATCATACAATACAGATTGAATTCAAGTAATATTCATGAATACATTTAGAAATAAAGCTTCTGTGTTAAAATAAATGAATAACTGATCTTTGACCTCTGTTTTATTGTACCCAAATACACTGTGTGTGATTATTTGTGAAGACATTTCTATGGCCTGAACTGTTCACAACTTCTCCCTTTTAGGTTTGCTACTCATGCTGTATAGGTAGAAATGTCAGTTCACAAAGCATTATTTCTATTCCAGGAAACATTTTTTTTTTTTATCAGAAGAATAATAGTTTTCCAGTGCAGTACTTCTGAGTAATAATTGTCTTTGTAGAATTTATGAAACATTCGGAATATTCACACATGAATACTCAACTGAGGGGAGGTATGATTATTCAATATTACTGAACAGCGTGAGTCATGGCAATGAAAGTTTGGCAGCTTTATTCATGAGAACATTTGCAATTTCTTTTTAAGCATCCAATTCAAGCTTCTAAATTATATATCCACCATGTAACAAATTGTACAGCTACATTATAAATTGCATCCATGTGCACTTCTGCTTGCTCAATTGTCCAAGGAACTCATCTCCACAGAGCCTACTTACTGTTGTTCCACAACTTGGAGAAGTTAAACATTGCTAAGGAAAAGTAACAAAACAGAAGATACAGCAAGATATGTCAACATCTCCCCTCATGCACACACCCAGGCAAAAAGTGACCCAAGAGCTTAACTCAGTCCAGGACTTACGTTTCACATACAGTCGCCCTATCATCTCAGCAGTCCCATAATTGTTCCACACCTCACAGACATAGTTGCCTGAGTCCGACGGGCGCGTGTTCTCGATCAGCAGACCTGTAACTGTCTGCCGAAACCTGCTGTCGGGCTCCCAGGGAACGTTGTCCTTCAGCCAACGATACTTTGGTGTGGGGTGCCCTGATGCTTTGCAAGGCAGCTCCACTCGCTGTCCTGCCATGGCTTTACGGTGGTCAAACCCATCTAGAATAGATGGAGCTGAATTCGCTGGATCTGAAAGAGCAAACAGCAGTTTTCATAGGGAGCATTCAAATTGTTTCATTCACTAAGCAATATGTGAATATTTTTTCTCCTGCATGTTTTTACTTACTAGCCCAGTGTTTTATGTATCACAGTTTGCTACTGTGACCCAGCCATCAGTCTGTAATATCTCAGTAGCGGTGGCTGGGGTCCAGCAGCATGTACTACTGGAGTATCCCATTAATACTTGGAAATCCCCTCACTGGACTTTTTCCAGGTGGCAACCGTTTCTCTGGTCATCCCTCATGTCCCCTATCAGAGGAATGGAGAGCCAGAAATGTGTTTGTTGCCTTAACAATTATTACTGTTATTCCTGCGCTACTCAACTAGAAAGAAGCTAGCGCATTCTCCATGCTACTCGGTGGTCTGAAGGTTTGAATTAAAGGAGCAATTTATTCCCTTGTCAGGAGAGAAATAGGCTAAGACACAGAAATTTCTATCTGCAGCCTAACTGACAGATGAACCTTTTCTTCTTCTCTGGAAAAAGAACTTAATGTGACAAGACCAACATATAACTTAATACTCCAACTTTCTGTGCTCAACTTACCAAGAAGAGCAATGCTCAGACCAACACACTTACATAGCACCTGGCATATATTTCTGTATCTCACAGAAGTCTGGCAGAGTGCCTTCACCAAAGGTGCATGTACCCCACCAGAAATACTAGCGTGTGATTTCAGCTTTTTATGTTAGAAAACTTTTGGAGGAAGAGGTTGATGTGATTTACAGTTTTATGCAGCATGATGGAAGCTCATCCTGGAGCTACTGCAACATAAATACTGAATGATAAATCAACAAATATTCATCTCAGTGTTTTCTCATCGCATACACCCACTTTGCTCAGACTTCCGTTTCACAAAAAAACTCCACGTGCTGATTAATTCCTTTTACTCCTATCTGACACACCAAATTATTTTTGGGTATATTGACATAGTTGCATGGGGATAGGTGTGATTGCAAGCATTTTGATGTTTTCAAGCAGTCTTTGACTTAGCTAGCTCAGGTACTGCTCAAAGGGCAGCCACAACAGGTTCCTGTTAGGAGCTGGAGAGATTAAAGGAGGAGTTCATGCTGAACTCATGCTACTCAAGCAATAGTGTAATCAGTATCTGAGCTAGTTAGTTTTAAACTAGCTTAGATACATCTTCATGAACTCCAGCCTCACGTGGGAGGGTACACTTGAGAAAAAATAGCTAGAGGCACTATGCAAATTATCTTATCAATCTAGAAACTAAAATTATGATGGCAAACAAAGAGACTAAGTAAATTTTATGTGAATATCTAAACAAAACCCTAAATGCCAAGCTCAGTGACAGATGACCAGAGAGGTTTTTCTGCTCTCTAGATGCCAGCAAAAAGTTGAGCCACTGGAGGCAAAACCACATTCAGTTTACAGCAACCTACTGTCTGTCTCATTAGCAATGTGTCAGCCACTAGTTAAACAAATTATTTTGCATGCATCAGTAGCCTCAAGGTCCATATTTGGCATCAATACGGATTATATTTTTGAGCTTGCCATCCTGTTTATATCTGGCTTAGTGAAAGCACAATCTGCCAAGATGCTACTGGGAATACCAATGTCAATTTGACTGATTGATTAGCCAGCTCCTTTTTTGCCTTTTGGGTTGCCAGGCATCTATGTTTTCAGTGCTTAAGTTCTTTTGTGCAGCCTGAGGAACTAACTCAGTAAAAATGCATGCATGCAAGGAATTACAGCTCTGGCTCTTAGGAAGGTTACACAAAACCAATTTCTTCAGTTGAAAGTAATAATTAAATAATAATAAAAACGTAGAACTGATTTTTAAAGGTATTGACTGTGCATTCCTACACAAAACTCACACGAGCTTTGTATCTTCTCCAAACACTTTTAACTTGAAAAGATTTTGTGAAGGATATACATGGTCCCGTTTGCAATCCTTTAAGTACAAAAATACAAAGTACTGTATGGACTTCAAAACAGGATGGGGGCCACCAGGGGAGGAATTAAAGTAATGGTAAGGAAAAGTTTTGGCTAGTAAATATTACATTTCAACAGCCTCCTCGTTTGCTGCAGAGAACCACATATGTGTCAATGTTGGGCCCAGGCAAAGTGCGAAACCACTTCAGACAGAGCAAGAAACTTTTTATGCTTTCAAAATCATAAAGATTTTTTGGAGGGTGGGGGTTAAAAAACGGGAAAGATTTTGGGAGCTGGGATTCATGGCTGGACAAAATTATTTTTGGAAAAGCACACTATAATGGGCACTAGAGGAATATTCTGTAGGTTGTTAATGGCCTCAGTTTTAATTTTGTTTTGAAAGGCCACATGATTTCAAGGAGATGTTCTTTACTTCAAATGGAATTTGGAACTTTGCTTTAGTGATAGCCATCCTAATTATTCACATGAGTATTTTGCTATTAAATGCATGTTACCTTTCTCACTGTTTCAAACAATAACAAAGATTAACTTGTATTAAAAATGTGGCCAGGAGACTATTGTTAATATCCACCACAAAATATTTCATCCCCAAATGAGCAAAAAATATTTATGGATGTAAAAGGCAGGCAAAAATGTAGGTCTTGTACAAGCAGACCTTTCACAACTATGATCATGAATTGTTTGGTCTCAGTTCTTAAATGATTCACTGTTTTAAAATATAAATTCCAGAAAAGAAACAAGAAAGCCTCTTAGAGAAACATTAAGAGACAAACTGCCCGTAATTGCTGCACTTATTCAGTAGACTAACAGGACTGGAAGTCAGAACCCACTATAGCTCTAACAGAGAATAATTAATTCCATTGAATAGAGAAAAAAAAAGCTATTGCACACAGGTAACATTTCCTATTTTGATTTGGTCTGTGGAGGAGAATAGAAAAGGGAACTTCAGACAGTGCAACTTTTAGGGTCCTTGTCCTGACCACAAACAAGATAGAGCTTCCGTTTTTCCCCTTTTGTTCAGTGAAACAACTAGAAATTTTCTTGTAACCAAGATACAAGCCTGATTTTATTTATGTTACCACTGGCTCAGCTTTAGCATGATTTCATACGGAAGCAGACCATATTACAAAGCTAGCTAGAAGGATAGGACCCTGCCTATCCTTATAAGACCAAAGCAGGCAGATTATTGTACAGGAAAACTACATCTTCATCTGACTGGAAAAAGCAGAAGCAAGAGTTTCACCCAGAGGGGACACATACCAAAGGAAGAAACTCCTGGATCTGGCTGGTGAGTGATTCTAAAGTGAACAATCACATTGTTTTTTTATCATTAGTATATTTAAGTACTGACTTGTGTGATCAAAGGGCTCCAGAATCCTTCAGCAATGACCGTTTGGAAGAAGGGCAGGAAGTATGTTACTAATGCAAATCCCTGTGCTCACCTCTATCTCCCTTAGAGCTCTCAAACAGTGGGTGCAGAGTTGAGACCTAGTCACTAGTTTTTTTTTTCTGACAAAAAGACCAAAAGACAAGAGGACAAGGTCAAAAGGAGAATGACCACTGATTGTTACATTGTGAAGGTCACCGTATCCTGACTGTTCTTTAGGATTACCATTTTTAGGGCAACTTAACAGTGAAAAGGAGAAAAAGCTCTGTAGGGCTTTCAGTGGGACAGTGGGTATGCCTTCTGTAAGGCCAAGGATATGGGGGAAAAAAGAGTCTGGGATACAGTCTTAGCTATCTCTAAGGATGTGGGAATGCAATTGTGGATTTGCTCACATGCAAACAGCATGTGCAGTTACAGGCACCCAGCAAACAAGAGAGATGAGAGGGAGATGGGAAAGAGCTAATCCTATACGGAGATGTTTGAGAGCAAGTTCCAAACCCAGGCCTGGGGTCTGCTTTTCTTTCTCACCTCACCCACAACTGGCACCTCCTCTCACTGAGACAAAATGGGGAGAAGGTGGGACTGGAGCAGCACTGTACTGACAGCCCTAAGTGTTTGGTGTGTGTGGGGGGGTAATCCAACAGTCCACCACACACACAACAGTCAGGAGGTAATTTACAGTGATAAGGAAAAGTTTAAACACTGCATCTACCTTTGCATTTTTGTACCTGTTGCACAAGGCCATTTGCCCTGGGACTCTGCCTATGGACAGCCACCAGCTAACCCTCCTGTCTACCTGCAGCATCCTGGGCAGCCTGAGGCAGGTCACATACCTCTCTGGCTGGAGATCCCTCCTGGAAGCAGGGGAACATACTGTTTTCCCCAGGGAAGGAGTGTGATGAAGGGAAAAGAAGGCTGAAATGCACCTCAGCAAACCTGAGACTCCTGCAGTGGAAATATCTACTGATGAGCTGAATGTCCTGAGCTCCTGCTATGGGTAACAGAGTGAAATAGGCACCATGGGGCAACCTATCCCACCCCAAAGTGGGCAGCTGAAGTAGGTCAGATATACTACTCCTAAAAGTGTTCCCCTCCTTAAGACAAGTTAAGGTAACTAGACACTTCCACTGCTCAAGTCTACTTTTAATGGCATGGATCCCATCCACAGTCCTTTTATAAAGTACTCTCAACCTACTAAAAATCACTGTAGTAAATGCCCGTGCACACTACAAGCTCTCTGGAAATATGTAATAGGAGGTAAAAAACAGAAAAAAAAGTATTTTTAAATGGGACATTTTGTTTTGCAGCAACAGCTCACAGCTGATCACTTTTACCTTCCATTTGATAGAGGACTTGGTTGTTAGTGCATACAGGCACAGGAACCTGCCTTGCCTGTTCAACACACTAAAGAGAGGCATATTCAGTACTTAATTTAACATGATATATAAAGGAGCACCTGATACAAAAAGTCTTGCGCTGTTGCTTTGTCGTGTTTCTCCAGTGTATCTGTGCCTTGTGATACATCGGTAGTTGTACAGTCCGTCTTCATTCTGTACGTCTAAAATATACAAGGCTCCCGTGGATGTGATGAGAAATCTAGGTCCTGAAAGACACAAGAATTTGCAATGTTTAAAATATCTGCAGGTTGTTACTGTGTTCTGCTTGCTCACACTGAGGGATGGATGACAGAGGCTGGAAGGTCCTGAAGGTTTTTTTGCCAGAGTCTAAAAGCTGTCAATTGTAAGTTTACTAAGTATTCAAGATATCAAAATATTAATTCATGTGCACTTCTTATAAAAGAGGTAGAGAACTGTAAGGAAAATGTAAGGAATGAAGGAAACAAGTGTGCCATGGTCTATATCACAAAGTGTGCCATGGTCTATATCACAATCAACAAACAACATCCAAGAAGCATCTGAAATAAAATACAAGGTAAAGAACCAATGCAGAATTTAATCCCATTTAATTCAATATTGTAGAGTGATATGATGGCAATTCACCAACAGAGCTGTGTGTGTTAGAAAGACGGCCTGGGATGACATGCATAATATTAGCCAAAATGGCATTTGTTGTCCAGGTACACCAGAAAATTGAGGGAAAAAAAAAAAAGAACACAGAAAGTAAAACTAAGGGATCAGTGAAAGCAAGAGAAACACAAAAGGAGGAAGTTTTTATCCCAATGTCCTGGGCTAAGCAGAGACAGAGTTAACTTTCTTCATAATAGCTAGCAAAAGGCTGTGTTTTGGATTTGTGCTCAGAAGAAGGCTGATAAGCGATGTTCTGTGCTGCTGCCAAGGTAAGATACTTTCAGCTTCTCTTCTCCCCGCAGACAGGGCGGGGGGGCTGGGAGGGAACACAGCCTCGTTTACTAGCCTAGGATTTGCTCTTAGGTTAAGATTGAAAACTCAGAATAGCCAATAATCTATTCCATAACATACACGCCATGCCCAGTATCTAGGTGAGGACCCTCCAGAAGATCATCCCTTTGTGTTCCGGGTCCCTTTGGTTTCCGGATCCCTCTTGGCTCTGGATCATCTCACTCCAGGTGGTCGCTCTCCCAAGGCCTTCCCCCCTACACCCCAGTCAGCTCTCGATCTGGGATGCTCAGACTGTTGTCTCCGTTCTGTGAGTACCTCCGGGAGCAGTGCACCCCCCGCCTGGGGGAATTGTGAGTGTGGTTTCGGGACTCTCCCTTCTCCGGGATCATTAGCCAGGAACAGGCTGAGCCTTTGGTCATCGGGTGGGGGGGTAGCATCACTGTGTATCACTCATTTGTATATTTGTATATAGTATTATTTTCAATATTATTGTCGTTTAGATAATAATTGTCCTTATCTCAACCCACAAGTCCTTTTTTCCCTTTACCCCAAAAACTGGGATACACATTTAGCAAAAGCCACCTGGCTAGTCAACACTAGAGGATCTGCCAATCGGGCTGGTTCTGTCCAGTCAGAACCTTTTCGTACTACCCCTTTAACTCTCTCCCCTATCCTCGAGTAGGGGAGGGGGGGATTGTGTGAGTGGGTGTGTGGTTTTGGCCCCCAGCCAAGGGCTAACCCATCACACCCAAGAATATGGGAAGTATTTGCTAAAGGATTCCGGGCATAAGGGCCACATACTGCACAGCCCAGCTCCACAGCCTGCTTCACGTGTGATGGGAAACCAAGGACAGCAAAACCAGCCTTGCTGATGGTCATCTACACTGCTGACCCCAGTGAAGCTGTACAAACCTGTGCTAGCTGCAAGCTAGACAGCCTGAGTGTCAGGAACAGTCCCACTCCACCCTGTCCATGTTTCCTGTGGGTTAATGCACTTCAGGCCTCAGGAGGACAGGCTGAGCTCTCTGCAGCTCAGTGTTTCCATGGTCAAGGTACTGACAGGAGATGAGTTAATACATCGTCTGACCTGCTGTCGACTTTCTTTTTTTTAATAATAATGAGGTCTGTGATTAGAGAAGTGCAACTCAAGCAGGTAGTCAAAGTCTGTGTGTAAAATAAGTGTTTAAACAAAAAGCACAGTACATGTTATTTAATATCCAAAGATCTTCTTCTTTTATTTTTTTTTTTTTAATTCTACACAGAAAGGTTTATTTCAGGAAGAAAATTTAAACCCAGCAAAGTGACTGCCACCTAAAACTGAACGAGACTGATGTGTTCATATTCAGCATTTCTCCCAACATTCATTAAAATTGAAAATAATACAGTTGAAATTCTCTTCAGATACATATTTTTTATTATTAACTCTAGAATATGCGGAAAACATCATTGTACATATGTACACATGTGCAGTTTTGTTCATTTGACACCTGCACAGATGCCTCTGTTCTAAGTGTATATTTTACAAGCAAGGATACAAAAAACCTAGCATCTAGATGGTACATGTCTACTCTAAAGCTTTTCTCATATTGCAGTAAATGGAAGTAATGTGGTGAGAATGCATTGCAAACTTGGGCCACACCTGGCCACTCTTCCCATTTAAAAAATACTGCAGTCTAAGCTATGTATGCTTTTATAAAAGTTTTACACTGAAGAAAATGTTTATATCTTTTTTATGTCTGCTATGTCTGCTTTTTTTCTCTAGTTGGTGGTAGCTCTTGCCATATGCACACCTGTACCTGGCTCCCAAATTAGGGGAGAGAATACACAAAGATGAAACCCATTATGAACTAATATACAGTAATATGCAGTAAGAAATAGTTCCTTTTCTTCAGAGCTCTACCTGAGCAACGACTTTTTAATAATTAAACGAAGTCAGGGTACTTGCTCACAAATGCATCAGTGGGAAAGCAATCCAGCAGAGAAAAGACAGAAAGGAAATGGTATAATTACAGAGGGCAATCTCCTTTAAACCACAATCTAAAAGAAATGGAAAAAAAATTTACAGCTGTTCAGTGTCACAGGACAGGACTGACCCTTAGAGCAGAGAATATTTAATAAAGCAACATCAGCCCACCTCTGTCATCCTTGTATGCATACTGAGTTATATAATAACCACACTGATGACTTGTCTTGGCTGACCCTGTTGTCCTGAAAGTCCAGGCACAAGCAGTTAGGCCACAACTTCGGAAAAGCAGAAACCACACTGCATGTATCCTTCTGAAGTCCCTTGCTTGTCTGAATAACATGTGCCATTAGTATGAAGTATATTAACAAAAGAAATCCCCAGAATGGAGACTTAGAAGTTGTTGAGCTACTTGCCTGCTACTAAAGGAGAAGAACTCGGCAGGGAAGGTGTGAAGGAGGAGGGAGGGCTGGATGGCAAGAGCACTTTCCTCTGCCATGAACACTATATTCCAGCCTAGGTGGGCTTACAGACTAGGGAGGTTCCTTCTTATACAGAGGCCATATTGACTTCAGAGCCCACTGAAAATTTAACTGCCTGAATACAGAAGGCTTATGTTTCAACACAAATTGCTTATAAGCAAATGTACCATGGAGTGTAGTAGGAAAAGTGCCTGAATAGGTAATACTTCAGTTTCACAGCCAGGTGTGTGAAATGCAGCATTGAAAAGGTTACATGAAAAAAGCCAAATTATCTTTCATCTTATATTTTAATATGTCAATTTTAATGTTTGGAGGAAATTATCTAGACAGTTAATAATTTAAATCAATAAAATATACCTTATCTAGCTTTTTAATTACTAATAAGTTAGTTATTTGCTAGTGACAAAATAGCTTGACTTTGTCAAACATGTTAAAGAGGTTTTCTGCAAATACCAGGCACTAAGAGCTACTCACTGGCAACCAGAAAGAACAGTCGGCAAGTGTGTGGGCCATCAGGCAATCATCCAGTGAACCCCCTTAGCAATCACAGGATTGTTCTTTACCTACTATCAGTCATACAGCCCAGCTCCAAAGCTACTGCAAGGGGAATCCTACCAGCACTTAGGGAGGCAGGTTCACGTTGATACACAAACAAGTACTTCCTGCTGGTCAGAGAACGCTTTTTTATTTTTTTGCTTGATTCTCATGTATAACTTCTAGATGTACTGTCATGTTCTCTGCCAAGTATTTCTTCCTTTTCCCTTCACAGTCCCCAATTACTCAGATAGAAACACTTGTCCCATTCCACTCTATTTCCTCATCACGTAGGTATTCAAAATCTGCACCCTTTAACAAGATTTACCTTGACCCCTAATTTTAGGCTAGAACGATATTTAGAATTTTGGTGTGAAAACTATGGTCTGTTTGATTCCTGTGTCACATGTATATTCTGCACTACTGAAATATGCATGAAGCAAATCTACCTTTGCCAAGAAATACGTTATAAGGACTACAGCTAATTAAAGCACAGTTGTCTCCCTTAGTCTGTAGGCTGCATAAAATGACAGCTTTAGGAGATGGGAATCACATTTAAGGACTTTACTTGGGGTTAATGGTGGGTATGCAGCAAAGGTGATCTCTTCTTGCGTCTGCTTCCAGCTGTGTGAGCATTAGCCAGCTCTATTTCAGACAGCACAGCCAGTTCAGATGTGTGCTTGCCCACATTAATGCCACTTGGTTGCCAGTGCTGCCAGGCTGCTGAACTGGGGCTACTGGACAGGAAGACAGGTCCTCTGCAGCCTGATCAAGACTCAGATCAGACTTTACAAACTGTGCAAGGGTAGATATTGGTGGAGATACTCCTCAGCTGCTGTCACATCACAGGACCAGGATCACATTAAACGGTACTAAGGGGATGGTTGTGACTATTTTGGTTCCTCCAGTAAATCTGCACAATCTGTGCATTTGTGTCGAGCAAGAGGGACTTGAACAGCTGAGAGGCAGAAATGTGCTACTTGTACAGTGGTTTAATGTAGCTTTCTTTTTCTGGAATCCAGTTTCACCTTTGCTAAATATACGTAATTCCATTCCTACAAAAATTCACACTGCTGAAGACTACTAGTATGCAGAAGTTTACAATCATACAAATGTGTCCAAAGTTTAAAAATTAATTCCTTTCTTTACGCTTTTCTAAAGCTCTGTTTTCAGATCCTCTGCACAATTTTGAGATACGGTCTATACAGGCCATCACTAATAATTAAATTTGTCTCTCTTCTTAGGAGAAGCATGAAATAGCTGTCACAGAAATTCAGTTAGACCATCAAATTCAGAGCTTTCCTTAAAGCTGGTGAAAGCTCACTTCCTCAGTATTTCTACCCTAAATACGTCATTGCTGCTAATACATGTGGAGTCACTACTGCCAGGTTGAAGAATATGTATAGATTTGTGGGCTATTTCCAAATTCCATACTATTGACTTACATTTGCAGCTGAAGCCTTCCCTCCTCAGTCCTGGCAGCAAGCTTCCTCAGATACAGTTATACATCTGAGCCAAAGAGAGTGGCCATACTTATTAAAAGCCTGCTACTTAATAAAAGAGGTTTGTGGAAGCTGTGCAGAACTAAGAACTATTTCAGTGCTATCTTGCTATATGACACGGGGGTTATGACATACTTGAGCTATCTAACACTGCTTAGATCATCTTCCTCTTGGAAATTACTCGGGAGATCATTTAACAAAACCTTCACTTAATGCATTATTTAGAGACTTTTGCCTCGCCCTCTTTAAAGATAACTAAAAGTAAATAGTTATTGCCACACATCAGATGTTATCCCACAGTACACATCTCTCAACAACACACAGCGTGTATAATTGCAGGGCTAAAGCTTGTCCTTCCCCTCTCTTCTTCTTAATATATTTTGCATGCTTATGTAATGCTTTAATAACCACCCCCTCCTTCTACTGTAAAAATGCAAGACAGAAAAGATGACAGAAAAACAAAAGGGGAAATGCATGTAATTTCTGTCATCTTCTAAACGGAGAGCATTTTCATTAAAAAAGACAGGCTGTCAGCTGTGACAAAGCCAAAGTGTTGAGTGTTCTGCCTTCTGTGCTTCAAAAAGTGTTTAGAAATGCACCAGGATGGGGACCGACAATCCCTCACTACCCTGTTGATCTAGGGGAGTTCTCTCTTCTTGAGGCACACTTAATTTAATCACGTTTGCTTTGGTGTAACAAAATCTAATTTTTTTTACTCACCCATTTGATATGCCAAATAAAGATTTTTTTTTTAATGGAACATTCTTTCAGAAGAACGAAAGTTTTCTGTTTGTTTGGCTGTTAACAGGCTTCAAGAGAGGAAGATAGAGAAGCCTCCTTCATAACAATTAAAAAGAACACTGTCAAAATATATTTTATAATTCCCATTTATTATTCCTCCTCAATAGTGTTTGTATTAATGCCTTGGAAACTTGATTATAATAATTTCTGCATCCAATTTTCAGAGACTTTGAAAGCTTACGTCTTTTTTGTCTTTCAGTGTTTATTGTCTTTGAAAACCTGTCCCAATATCTGCAGTACGCATTTCATTTGAAGAGTTCAAAGGATGTTAGGAATCCTTACTACCTTTTTGCTTGGTGAGGTGGGCAAGCACAGTAACATAATACTATTAAAAATTTACATGTTTTACAGAGAAGCTTACTGAGATACATGGACAGACATAGAGAAGTCAGTGGAAAAAGAGGGAATGGAACCCAGAATTCCATTAATGACAGTGTCCCATCAGTCATTAATACATAACTTTGTCTCACTGTCAGACTGAAAGAAAAATATAGAAAAATCTAAGGACTAGAAAGACCATTAGAGTCATTTATCCTCACCTTTCATGTGTCATCCATTAAATCCTGCATCAGGTTCATATCTTGAAGTTAAGCTATAGCTTTTAAAAAAAGACAGTCAAGATTAAAGATTTCTTGTAAGCAGAGAATATGTGATACCCCTGGGTAAATTATTCCAATGGTTAGTTATTCTCACTTTTGAAAGTTTGTGTATTGTTTGTGGTCTATCTGGCTTTCAGCCCAGCTATTGGATCTTACTGTACCTTCATTAAAGATTTCCTCTGCATTCAGAAATCTTCTGCCCATTTAAATACTTACAGAAGATGAGGAAATTACCTCTTAAACCATCTTTCTCCTTAATTAGTTATACAGATTGAACTTCCTAAATCATTTACTGTGAATTATTCATGTCTTGAAATATTCCTGTAGTTTTTGCCCAACACCTTAACAGCTTTTTGAAGTTCTTTTTTCAAGTTTGGATCACACACATAAGTTCAGTAATGGTTCTGGTAACAGTGAATGCAAAATGTCACCACTCTCTGCTACAGAAGTTTTGCTTCCATTTATACATCATTTATACATAAAGTAATTAAAGTAGTTCTCTTATCGATGCTAACTAGCCTCAGTTATTTCTTGAAAATTTCAGAGCTGTGGACTCAGAGAACAATTTTCCCCATTCTGTAGATACAGCCTACTGACTGTCTGTCTGTCTGTCTGTCTCGACACTAGAATTGGCTGAATGAAAAATGACATGTTCAAATCAGACCTTCATCACACAATCCAATCTCCCTATGCAACTCACCAAGCCATAGCATCATTTGCCATTACACCAACATCCGAACAGTTTGCATACTTTATTGACATGTGTTTACTTAAATCGCACTCATTAACTGAAACTGTATGTTTTCATTTGAGATACTACCAAGCCACTTGTTTTGAAAATACCTTTTTCAAAGTAGTAAGGCCCTGAAGAGAAAAAATGGGGAAGAGGGGGAGGAAACTGTGTCATATTTAGGCTTAACTAACCTGAACTAAGGGCCCCAAAGCCCACGACATTTTAGAAACACACTCCTCATTTTACTACCTGCTGACTAGTGCCCTAAATAACCTACTGACTTCATTAAAGTTGAGCTGCTTTAGCAAATTGTGTGTTCATTTCTCTAAGTGAGAAGAGGTCACATTAACAATTATGAAATTGCTCTTATGTAAGGTTTTAAATGCTTTCTATTAGACTGTATAATATCAGAGATTAAAATAAAATTTTACAGGTCTGAGTAATAAGTTAAAATAATTCTGTTTAGGTTTCCGATGTGAAATTATTCTCATGTATAATTCATAAGAAAATGTGAACACTTGCCTGTCGAATTAGTGCTTAATATTCTTGTATGAAAATGAGAATATTTTAAAACTGTAACATTAATTATCCTTTTATCATGCTTTTCCCCCCTAGTATGCTGTTAGTCTTTAAATAGGGGTAACATTATCCTCAAGATGGTTTAAAAAATCATATTTGATTTTCACTTTGTTGGAAATACATCTAATAGCATTATGTTATTGTAGTCTAAATTGGGTTGATAGACATTAAGAGAACAGATGGCTGCTCTAATCATGTGCCAAATGATAATACAGAACAAATAAACTTTTATCAGCTATACTTGTCTCCTTTGCTAGATAGAACCTCTGTTAAGCAAGTTTCTAGTATGACCTGCACATGCAAGAAGAGAAACCTCTCCACTGAGCCAGAGTAACCTATAACTCAGTTTTATAGCACTGCTACAACATCATTCTCAAAGCAAAACAATCTGCTGCTCTGGGCATGGAAAATGTGCTAGAAGCAGCCATGCTTAAACTGTGCCCTGAAGTCACAGTCCTGCAAACGCTTTTGTTACACAAACCAAAGAGTAGATGAGGAAAGAGAGACAGGTAGGGAAAGGAGGAGGTAAGGATTTCACTTTTCCAAGTACCACTCACATAATATACTCAAACCTACATGAGACACCTGGGGTGTTGCTCACAGTAGGTGGTGCAGATGGTTAAAACATAACTACACTCTTCTGAGCAGCACAGCCGTCTCCCCAGGGATGTAGCCAAGCTCACATGTCCTGCCAGCAGAGCTTACAAAGGATAAAACTGGTTTTTATTAGCTACTTATAGTCCCTCAGTCCTGGGGTCTATAAATTGCCCCTTTGGAAAGTGTTGCCCCCTGCCCCTCTCCCCCTCAGAGACACAACCTAAACCAGATTTTTCCTTAAACCATCACTCTACCTCCATCACCTCCTTTGCCTCAGTCAAACACTCCTCAGGAAACATCTATTTTGGTGGAAGCTCCCTCTGAATTGGGGGATGCAAGTAAATCTGTTACTGATCAGTCACCCTGCCCCTCAGTCAGTGGTGGTCAGAGCTGCTCAAAGGGTGGGAGGTCCAACCCCAACCATCATAACCATCTCTCTAAAATGCCAAGAGTCAAGAAGCAAGGTCTTGAAATATTTTCTACTTGATCCTTTAAAGTAGAAAAGCTTAAAGATTAAAATAGTTAATATAGAATTATTATTTTTACACCTATATCTCCAAGGAATATTAGAGAGCAACTGCATCTCTCCACAGAAAATCGTTTTAGTCAAATCTAGATACCATGGTGTTTACTTCTGCATTGCAAAATGGTTTACTTTCTCTTACAACTTGAGATTTTGCCACAGCTACAGGTTCTTGATTTCCCTTTAATGTTCCGTATTCAGCATTGCTATGCTAAGACAACAAGCCTGCCTATTTCTTACATATAGAACATAAGGTGAATAAAATTAAAATGAGAGAGAAAGCAAGAAAGAATTAGAGAAAGAAAAAAAAGGAAGAAAAAACAGAAAGGAAAAAGAAAGAAAGAAAAAAAGGTGAAAGTAGAAAGACAGAAGGGGGGTGGGGGAATGAAGCTCTAGTTTTGGCTTTAGAAATTGAGCTGAGAGAGATTATCTGCTGAGTCAATTACAACATTACCATAGGAACAAGAGTTGTGATACCGTGTTGGGTTCACATTCAGAGGATGAGGCCTGAACACAATGCTCAAAAATCAAACAGGGCCTGAAAGCTGGTGGTATCTCTATTTATGGCTTTAGCTGCTTTAATTTCAACAGTAATGTGAGTTCACTTGTGTTTCTGTGATCACAGAATAAGGAAAGACACATGATAACTAGCGCTATTATATGTGCAGTGCTATCATTTTCTGAATACTATGATAACGGATGTTCTGAAAAGCAGATTTTTAGACAAATTACACAAATCACAATACATTTTATTGCCCCCTTCGTGTTTCTGAGACTGCAGAAATGTATTTCTTGACATGTCCATTCCAGTTCCACTTATGTATGCAGCATTCAAGTTTTATAAAGGAGGAATAAACATGATCTTTTTTCAAAAAGCATGAATAGATGCAGGAGCTATATTTTTGTATACACTGACTAGGTTATGTTAATTGTTACTACTTTATGATTGGATAGTATAAACATGACTGATCACACAATGTTTATATGTATCTTTTATGCATATATTAGGCATGAGAAGTTAAGCTCTCTACCCACTGTTGTTGACTGTCAGTCCTACAGGATATTAAATAAAACTGCCATAATCTCTACTATTGCAGTTTTAGATGATTTGAGTCCTTGCACATGTGGCTATAGAAGCTGCTTTCTCATTTCAGCTACAAAGAAAGCAGATAATTTTAAGTCACTAGCTAGTTTTAGGGACTCTGGTTAAAGAGGATTTGATTTTGCCCGTGATATATGTAGCTGTCTGGAGGACTAAAATTTCTTCTCTCAGGCTTTTGCTAGTGCATGCAAAGTAAACAAATAGCCTGGAGCTGATCAGTGGCTTGCCACAGATAAACTTATGCATTACTCTTTACAACATAGAGTCACAGAATGGTTAGGGTTGGAAGGGACCTTAGAGATCATCAAGTTCCAACCCCCCTGCTATGGGCAGGGACACCTTCAGGTTGCTCAAAGCCCCATCCAGCCCATCCTTGAACACAAGGAACATAACCCATCTTCTCCTTCCATCTTCCATCTTCTAACCATCCATCCTTCCATCTATGTAATTTTAAACATAAGCTTGTCAATTAAATGGAGAACCTTAATCTCCTCTGGCCTGAACAGCAGTTGGTTTATGTCACCATCATCAAATGTGCACCTTAGCAGTTGATAGCTTTGAAATAGTTGTGTATGCAGAAGATGTTATAAACAATATGACCAGAATAAATCACAGCCTTGCCTATACAGAATTACAATTGCCACCAGCAGCAGAATTATTTTGACTAACTACAAATAATCAATATTATGCTTCGTTAATTAGAGCAGCTGCAGCTCTGTGGCCGCATGTGTTTAACCATGTTTATTCTGCAGGTAGCTGTGAAGGTAATGAAGCATCTCAACCTGAAGGAACAGTTTTATGGGAAATATAGAACGGTACCCACTTCTCTTCATGAAAAAATCTATTCAAAGATTCACAAGCCATCTGAGCATTCAGAATATTCATTTAAGGTATATGTAATAACTAACAAAGCCTCATATGGTACATTCTAGTGTAGTATTTTCACCTAATGACTTATTTAGAGAGTGTAAAATAAGGGAAACCTAAACAGGTTAATTTGGTTTTAGGGTAATGACTTGGGAAGGAATTATTTTTTTCCTTGCTCAATTTGAAAAAGTAAATTGATGTTGTTTGGACAAAAAATATTCAAAATATTCACTGTGGAAGTAGCTTCATTAGGAATTAGAGTTAAATTAAATAATTTCCCCTGGAGACTCTTGGTGAGTCCCCTGAAGTCAGAGTCCAGGGTTCAGCAACTAATTTTTAAAAGGAAAAAAAATTATGTATACCTCTTTGAACAAGACAATAGTGCTAAGTCTATGAAGTCACTTTTCAACAGCTCTTCAAAAATAATTTTAAAATTTCCCCTACCATTAGCTGCATACTACTTTTCCTCTAGAAACTTGCCCCCTCTGACACACACTGATTTCCAGTCTGAACATGGCAGCTAAGGAATATGATGAGAACCTACTTCTGTCGCTGGTTTACCCTTCCACAAAACACAGCTGAGGCACAGAGCTCCATTGCATACATCTTGTGTGTTTAACTTCTTTCAGCTCTGACTACCGCTCATACACTTACAATTTTTTGAAAACAGTCTCCTGAGAAGCTAGTCCCATCTTTTAGGACTTGATACACATTTTCCTCAGTATAGAAACATGCAGAACTTTCATTGGGTTCCTACACAGCATAGCATCAGAACAATTGATGAAGCAGTGTTTAAACAAAGAGAGCATCAGGATGACTGTAGTAGGAGCAGAAGTATGTAAAGACTCTTCTGTACTGTGTAATGAAATAAAGAAATTCTGTGGACTCTGATCCAATGACATTAACCCATAAAGGAATATGAGAAAAATAGCAACTATTACACAAGTGTCGTGGTTTTATGTGGTAGCAGGCAGGGGCCACAGGAATGGCCCCTGCCTGCTAAAGGTTTCCCTGGACTCCTGCTCTGCTGGCAGCAAGGGAGGGGCTGCAGTGGTTGCTCCTGCAAGTGACTGCTCAGGGTTCACCCCTATCCCTGGGCTCCAAGAAACGGCTGGTAAGTTTCCCCAGCTCTGGGCTGGACCCACCCCAGGCCAGGGCTGAGCCAATCGTCACCTCTGTGAATGACAGATTTAAGAGGGGACACGGAACAATGGGGTTGGCGCGGTCCTGGGCAGGGCCTGGCTTGGGCGGACCAGTCTGGTTGCGCAGCCACCTGCCTGGCTTCTGTGAACCGACCTGCTGTAGCCCAAGCCTCTGCCACGGCTCACCCAAGAGTCAGTGCCCTCAGGAGTCGATGAAGACCTGCAGCAGAGAGATAAGCAAGATTTTGAAAGGAAGGACCACATGACACTCCAGTCAGTGAAGGAGAGAGAGCAAGAAGGAGAGAAGTGCCGCCTGGAATTTCCCCTGCAGCATGGTGAAGATTCATGGTGATGCACAGTTTGTCCCTTGGTGCAACCCATGAGAAGATGCAGCCGTGGAGGACCCCACACTGGAATTTTGGAGACACCCACGCCAGAGCTGAGCAGTTGTCAGGGGACTGTGTTGAAAGGACTCACGGTGGAGCAGTTTGTGAAGGACTCTCCCGTGTGAAGGGACCCCACGCTGAAGCCGGGAAAGACTGTGAGGAGCCCTCCCCTGAGGAAGAAGGAGCGACAGACTGACTGCTGCCCCCATTCCCTGCCCCCCTGCGCCACTGCGGGGGGAGAAGGTACAGAACAAAGCCTTTGGGCTTTGGGAAGAAGGGAGGGGTGGGGGAGAAGTGCCTTTTCAAGATGTGGTTTCTCTCTCTCAGTATCTTGCTTCTTGTTGTAAATAGTTACTAAATGCAATTGTTTTCTTGTTCTTCCCACATCGTGTTGGTTTCTTGCCCAGGACCCTAAGTGGTGAGTGAAACCCCCCTGTCCCTGCCTCAACCCACCAGTTGTTTAACAAAGGACTGTCCCTCTGGCCTTTCTAAACCACGACAAGATAAGTCACATATATAATCAACTTTGCTGGCAAAAAGAAAAAAACACACACACTGATTTTAAACTGAAATAACTGCAAGAACTTTGTGAGAATCTGATAGCAGACTGTATTGCATCAGCATATGGAGATTTAGCAGAGCACACACGCAGACCTCCCTTTTTGTGGGTTATGAAGTTTTATAATTCTTGCAACATTTCAACAATCAGAAATACTTTGAATGTGAGTTATACTACAATGCTGTAAGTAGATATGGTTATTATTCTATTAATTTTCTGTGCTTTCTCCAGTTAGGCTCTTTGCAGACTTCTTTGGCTAACTTTTTAAAAACAGAAAGGGCTCGGTAAACATAAATTTTCAGCATGGATTAAAATCACAGTGCAATTGATGCTGAGCATCAACTCAAGATTAAGGGGTATTTCAATTCAAGCTAATTTCATATATATATATGTGAGATAAAACTAAGACGAATTTGTAGTTTCAGACCTGCTCATAAAGATTACTTTGATTCTGTACTATTACTTTCCTTAGACTGGCAGCACAAAGAAGAATGTCATTATAAGCACAACAAACATCATTTGTTTAGAATAAATGTATGACTTGGAAGCCTATTCAGATATCAGGAACATTATGCAAATATGCCTAAACACATTTCTCAGGCAATTTTCATCACTTGCCTATTTTTATTTGTTTGGGAAATTGAGGCACCATAAAGGTAATCATTTGCCTAACCTTATCTTGCATATTTGTGGCAATTTTGGGAATCCTGTGTCCTATCCCAGTCCTGGACTTTGAGCACAAAAGCATTCTTTCTTACTCCTCATTTTACATGCTGTGCCTGAAGACCTGCTAGGTACTATTCAACCCTTTATGTAGGTACACAATAGGGACACAGTTTGAATATGTAAAGCTCTGTGTATGAGCTAAAAGTTACTACTCTTCTACTATATCAATTGTCAGAGTGTTCGCAAGCACGCTGTACCTGTTCTGCTTGCGCTGTTGCTCATTTTGTATGAAGACCTCAGAATAAATTATTTTTAAAATAGAGCCTTTGGCCAGACTAATGTTTCAGGCAAGCCTATGTCAAGCAATCGTCTGCCTTTCCTGATCTTTTCCTGTACTTAAAGATACAATTGTTCTACAAATGATGAAAAACATCTATTATGTTAACCCTTACAGCCCTATTTTAGGTTGCACAGCACAATTTATTAAGCAACCAGAGCCACTATAATGTGTTTTCTTATATATTTTAAATGACGAATGTTAAGCAAACAGAGGTGTTTTAGAACAAAATCATATAATCATATTCTATATCTTAAACTTTAGGCTGAAAGTCACACAAAGCATCTTTTCCACTTCTAAATTTATTTTTGAAACAACACAGCATTAGCTTAAAAAAACCCTGACAAAATAAAAATGTCAAAACAGACAGATACCAGCATTGCCTAGACCATAAGCAGTTTTCCTGAGCAGTCATTCTCTCTTCCTTTATCTTCACAGGCTATTAAAAACATGCTGAGTCACAGAGTGACCTTGACTGTCAGCATCATATGACTTTAGCACAGGTGGCGCTGACCATGCTGATAACGTTTATACATGAAGATCCATATGATTGACATTTCTTGCATTCCCAGATAATGCAAGCAGCATAAAGTTGCCTAAACAGGACTGAGCTAACAGAAACACCTACACATGTACAACATGTTAAGTCCACCCAAGATGTGCAGAATCTGAAGTGCGTACTTTGCATCAATGATCAGTGCAGTACAACTGTTGTGGCGTACACTGTGTAACCAGACACATCCATGACCACTTGCACAACTGTAGATGTAGAGCAGCAATGGCCAACTGCACACACAGAATTTGTCTTTAAAGTATTAACATATGGGGATAAAATACACCTTTAAGTAGAGGAGCATTATGAAACCTGTGAACCATATATATGTGTCTTGTTTAAGCCATCAGAACATGTCTTAAAGGGGACTTAAAATCGTATACCAGTGGTCTGTTTTTCTTACTTGTGCATGACAGTTGCCTGAGAAGAGATGTGACTCTCTGTACACAACGACTTAACTGCATAAGGTCTACAAGTACTCTTTTCTGGAGAAATTTATCTAATGTAAAGATATTCACCCAATTTGCTTCAATGTACTTCTTTTTCCTGAGAGAACACTGTAATTTTGGGGACTTGCATTTTATGTGAGGATTCAAAAAATGTTAACATCACTTAGATAAGAACATTTAAAATAATTATCCCCGTTTTTCAAAACTGGGCAGCAAAAAAGTAATGAAGAAAAAGCTCTAAACTAGAACTATTTTTCTTCTTTTTTTCTTGATATTCAACTTTAATCTGGGTATACTTTTACGCAGCCAGTGGGTTAGGAATGTGAACAGCCATAAAAGAATCTTAGAAAATTCATGTAGCAAAATCTGACAACTGAATGGCTTTTATTCTAAGCAAGTTCTGCATTGGTTTAATCTCTTGAACAACTGTTATTTGGGTCAACATTATTGCCTTCATAGTTCATAGACTTTATCTCCCAGCAGAAAGCCAATTTTTCTTCACTCCAATTCTCTCAGGCAAAGCCCCAAGAGTTTGTATCACTGACCCTAGGATTTGCATTCTACATCATGTCCACAGCTGAGACACAGTATCTCCCTCCCTACAGCATTTTCATTCAAAAGTTGGAACATATATGCAATCTCTGTAAATTGAGCCTTGTTGACTTTCTTTCTGGAGCAAAGGGAAAACGGTACAAAGCACAGAACATTGAAGAGCCAATAACAAAGAAGATAGGGGAAAAAAATATCCAAAAGATCCAAAAGTCAATATGCTTTTTTTATTTTTTTTTCTCTCTGACAGTAGCATTGGCTCCAGAGTCTAATAAGGAACAGTTCAATAATACTGATCTAAGGTTGGTCTTCAACAGAGACTCAACAGCTGACAGCTCTTCTGTTCAAGTTCACAAGAGCACAACAAAAGGCTTGAATAATTAATTGTAAATGGTTGGATGTGAGCTCATTGTATGACCAAACTGTTATATTGTCTTGCTTTGACCTAATCTTTCAAAATGAGATACTAAAGCTGAAACTCTTCTACACTTTTTTTCTTTCCTAGCTCTTCTGTGGCATAGTCTGTGGAGTATACCCTTAAGGTGATCGGTGACAAAGGAGAGACCTGATTTCACTTGGGTGGCTGTGGCTCTCTACTGCAAGAATGCCTGGTCTCTATAAAAGATTTTTAAATTCTACTACGCAAATGAAGCCATTAAAAAAAAAACAAACAAACAAAAAAACAAGAGATGGTGAAAGAAAGTGACATTACCAAATGTAACAGCTATTCACCAGTTAATTTATTCCTACCTTAAAAAAAATTTAGACTAAAAGCTGCCCTTTCTCACTCAATTTCTGAGATACTTTTTAGCTAACTTTTCCTAGAATAATTTCCCATTTAAACAGAAGCTGCAAACACCTGAACATCCAGAGGCAAGCTATGCAATTAACACAATTTCAAACATAACCTGCACTTGTTTTTTCTAGGGACATATGTTTTTTCTAGGGGTAATGTGTTAAAATGCATGACTTTGACATAGCATTGTCTTTTAGCTCAGATGCTTCTTTTTCTGCATCAGCAACCCTCATGTATTGGTGGCACAATAAACCTTTGTTTAACCACCATTCACCATACGTGGGTGACAGAAATAGCAGGTACCAAATAATTTCTGGTTGCTAAAGTTCATAAACATCTTTTAATATGAGAAGGAAAGATTGCTATTTCAGTCTTCCCAAGGTCTCCAAATGTGTAGTTAGATGTTCATTGTGTGTTTTGAAGGAGTATTTGCTGCAGTTAACTGGTAAACACTTGCTACACTGTACCTTGGGAAACTGAGATTTTTTCAGTGATGACTAATAAATATTTTCTGTAAGACCCAGGCTTCTCTCTCCCCATATTCAGACAAAATTCTCATAGAGTTTTACTGAGTATGGGAAGGCTGACTGACTGAGAAGTGAATATTTTAGTTTGTTTGACAGCTTGACTTCTGAACAACAGACAATGCTTAAACGAAAGAGAATATGATTGCTCTGGTCATCTCACTGTGTTCTAGTCCCAGCTTAACACAGCATCATAGCATGTAGTGTATAGAATCAAAATAGTCTCCAGTGCTTAATTATAAAAAGAATCCTATCTCTTTTTAAAATACGGCTTATGTTTAAGGCCAATGCTAGCTCTTAAAAGACCGTAAGTTTTGAAGAAGAAAGTAGAATACACAGAAGTAGTACATACCTCTGATAAAATGATAACATTTTAAATTACCTTAATTCTTCTTCACATTTAAAATAATGTTCTATGGAGAGGCATCAACTGTAACTTACCAGACTGTACCTAGTGGTACATAGTAGATTTGCAGAAAAAAGTAGTTTCCAAAACTTTTAGGAGCAATATTTGCTTAGACTATAACCTCAGTTAAATATTTATATATTAAACTTTAGTTTTATGTAAGAAAGTATCCCATATATGCATGCGTGCACATGCATGTCCTCATACAGGTGATAAATAATACAAGGTCCTTCTTTATGATAAATTATAGATGAAATGTATAATATATGAACTAAAGTTAACGATGGGAAAAATCATTCACACACAAGAAGCTGGGGGGCAGACTTCATTGAAGTCCCAGTACCTGCTGGAGAGGAGTGTCAAAAAATTAAAATTTTAGTTTAGAAAATTTCACAACTGTGCTGCTTTCTGTTTATGGAAACATTTCCCATCAAAGCAACTAGAAGAAAAAAGAAATACGAAAAAAATCTCACTTCACTGAAATAATGTCGAAAATTTGGCAGGATTCAGGCAAGAGCTGCAGGAACGATTGAAACCTGGAAGCCCAGTGTTACAGTGGTAGCCTTAAGAGGCAAAAACCTCAGGTTATGAAAAAGGAGCTTATAAAGAGACATTACAACAGCCTGAAGGATGAGAGGGAAGACTTTTAAATAAGCAGGTCAAGACATAACAGCATACCCTATCAGAAGGTGAAAAGTAAATAGGTTGAGAATAGACAGAAGATGGAAAATTTCAGCAATAGGATATTCACAAAAAATAAAGTTAATGCAGAAACTACAAAGTGAATATAGGAACTCTATGGTAAGTTCCAGGCAGAAACATGGAAGGTCAAAACAGTTCAAAAGATTGTTTAGAATAAAAGCAGAACATTCATTTTTCCTATGAGAGTTTGCAGACAAGTAGGAATTAGTCACTTTGCCATGGCAAAATTAGAGCTATTTGACTATTATCACAACTCTGACCCCATCATCTTTCTCTGAGCAGCCTGGCTCCTGTACTTGTGTGCCTGGAAGGCACCTGGGGAGCACAGAATTAAGGGGGGCTTCCTTCAGTGGTGTCCACTTCCACATGTGAAGCCAGCTAATAATTTGAAGACACTTGCCTTTGGTTTCTAATTTGAATTATTCAAAGTTTTATAATGGGATTACCTTTCTGCACATTGTTGGACACATCTGCTCCCTTCTGTGCTAAAAAGCCTCTGAGTAAGGGAATTCCTAGAACACATGAACAACCATTTCTCTAACTTTATCATTACTTCTGGGTTCCTGACCAGATCAAATGCAAGAATATTAGTATAACCTATGCTAAAATAAAAAGGGAGAGGCTTAAAAGAACAGAAATTATCAAAGAGCAAATATCAAAGAACAAATATAAAAATTGCACACAGTCTTCTTCACACAGAACAAGAATTGGTCTCAACAGTGGCTGATAGCCTGATCCAAACATAGTGCAAACCAACCATCAACCAAATTTCTTCTGAGACTTGAAGGGGTGGGGGTGAGAAATGTATGTTAATTTTAGAACCAGGTCTTCTTCACAGTCTTCCTTCTAATTTCTGTAAATTCCTGGTTTCAGTGTGGATTAGGAGCTAATCTATGTTAGAAAATTAGTAGAGGTACTTATGTTTTCCTGCTACTCATTCTTTCAGAATTATGAAAGCATAGATTTTCTTCTCTTTTTCAATTTAAAAGTAATTTTTGTCTTAATATAAAAGCCACATTTTGCTAATTTTTTCACCTTGGTCCACTTCACAATTTTGTGGAGAAGTGATTACAGATATCTCTTTAAAAATGTGTGCAAAAGCACAATTAAAAAAAAGTGCTTAATTTCTTTTCTCAAAAAATGTCCTTGAAGTTTGCTGTGAATATTAATTGCAGCATTGGCCCTCAATGTGGGAAAGCACTATTTCAAAGCTATGAAGTCACTCTTTTTTTTCGGTCCTTGTTATTGTGTAATAGACCTGAGAATGAAAACGTTTTGGAATACAGTTTTAAGCCTAGGATTTTTCTATGTTCTCCGAGATTAAAAATTAAGAACTGAACATGTTGGCATTCAACTGCACTTTTTGGGCTTGAAGTAATTTCTGTTAAATCTAGGGAAGTTGAGAACAGGATCAGTTCTCGTTAACAATATCAAATATGCACACTGCAATCTTGTGCCCATAGCATCTGCTTTTTAAAAATGTCATAACCCCAAAGGGGGGGCATAAATGTGCGATCTTTCTAAAACTTACTTACAAAGGCTGACAGTGGACCCAACCTCCTCCACTTTGTCTGTGTTCCTTCCCCTTGGTTTTAAGAGAAGCATTATTTTTCTGTCCCATTTGAGGACATTATTCAGGAAAACAAAGATAAAACTGAAAGTGGAGGAGTTAACTAACTATGCAATGACTTTTTTTTTTTTTTAATGAGATAGAGGCTTATCAATTCAAAGGGACAGAGAAAGAGATGAATATGAATGCATTGACAGACGACAGGACAACTGTGACTTGCTGGTGAGACATAGCCATGAAAGAACCTAATTGGATTCTAAGACTAAATAGGCAAGGAGTTTTGGTAGACACATGGAAAAATTAGTACCACTGAATAAGATACAGACAAGAGCTCATTTAGGATATAATCTGTAATCCAAGTTGACTGTGTTCAGAAAGAACATCACAAATAAGAATAAAAAGTCATCCATGTAAGTGTTTAGGGAAAAAAGAGAACCTATTCTTTTAGAGGGGACTTTAATAAGTTGGTTTATTTATGCAATTAAAATAAAGGTAATAATAAATGTGTCGATAATAATATTACAGTAAATAACAAAATATTTATATTTGAGGATGTATACCAAGGAAAGAGAGAGAAGAATTATTCAGTTGAAAGAGCATTATTGGAATGAGCTTTAATGGCTCTGAATTATCCATTAATAAAACTTAGTCTAGACATTTGGAGAAGATTAGAAGAAGACTGGGAGAAGATGAAGAGCCTCCCAAGCAGGGGAGTAGGGAAATCTACTTGTTTCAAGATGGAGCCTGAGACAGAAATGGAAGTGACTGTGTAACATGATCGGGGAGTTAGGAAAGCTTGTGAAGTAAAGCTTTGGGCATTAAATTCAAGCAAAAACTGGTATTTGTTAATGTTTCTCAGCATGTATTGTGTCATATTTTCTTGATTCAGATCTTATGTAGTGTTCAGGAAGAGTTATTCTCACAGACTGTTCTTTCATGTATCTATTGTCTTCTGAGCACAGAGCAGGTTGCTTCCCTTTGCAGCAAGGTGATGGGCAGAAAACAACATTCCAGGGGGAAAGGCTTAGAAAAATCTAAAGGGCTTAGTTGGCATCTGTTGTTTGCATGCTCAGGATTAAAGACAGTCTCCTAATTTGGGAACAATAAAGAATTATGATACCAAGTAGACTGGCAAAGTTCTCTGTGCTATTTACTTTCCTCTGCATCACTTGGAAGTTATTTTTATGGATGCTATCCTGCCACTAAAGGGTTGTAGGACATAACTTTTTCTTCCCTCCTATTCATTGTGTCATATTGTTTTGGGTTGCGGTTTTTTGAGTTTGTTTGGTTTGGGGTTTTGGTTTGGTTTGTTTTTTTGTAATTTAAATTCTGTATACCAAAAGTTTTAACATTATTTTAGGGAGTGCTTTTTGGTTTGTGTGTTTTGGTGGAGATTAAGAATACATGTTCTGTGACCCCTTCAGTAGCATATATTCATGTTCATTGAACTGAACTTGATGACCCTGGTCATTATTTTCCTAAATTCTAATAGGAGCTGCAGTTAGTTTTTGTTTTTATGTCCCTATTTCAACTGAGTTTCTGACCATAGAAAATTTCACAGCTGGAAATAAGGCAAAAGATAAATTTTCTTTTCTTGTGAGGGTTGTTTTTCCTTCCCCCCTTTCCAGTACTGTGCAAGGAATTACAAGGACAAAACACTTTTGGAACTTGATTGAGGAGCTTCACTCTCTAACAGAAAAACTGAATGTCCAGTTTGACATAGTTCTTGTATTTATTTGCAGTGAGTGTAGAGTGATGCACCCTGAAAACAGAAAATTAACCCATCTGATACTTCTTGAAAATAAGATCTTCATACAAAGATCATTCTGTGAGGTGCACATACCAGGAGGATTATAATCAATATCTCTATTGATGCACTGTGTCATACTTTGCAAAACCACCAAAGGAGCCTGTACACAGTGAAAACCTTAGTTTTCTTTTCCAATTTACAGCTTGGCTACTGTGGCTATTTTCATCACAGTGCCACTGAAAAAGATAACCACCAGGATATTTCTACTGGACAGGTATTAGGCTCACTGCTCTTAGTGCAGTTGTCTTGATTTCTGGATACCTTTAAGGAGCGGATTGAACGAAGCACACTAACTACAAGTTCCGCATACATGAAGGAGAATAAGATGCAGGACTGTCCTTTATGAAATGTAATCAACAGAAAAACTAAAAAAAATTGCCCTTCAAACTGTTCTCAAAATAGAAATTTGGAGTGTAATATTACTATTTTAATATCTACCAGTAACAACATCAACAAAACCATGAATAACCTACTCTAAATTTCCCAACTTTGAAGATCTAAGTCACATAAAATGAACACACACTGATGTAGTAGGTTCAATGCTGTAACGGACAGTGAAGAAATGTGGAAAGTGAAAGACACTAATTTACTATTTATTTTGTATCACAGGGTGGAAGGGAAGTTTTGAGCTAATAAGGAAGCAGCTAGAGCCCCAGGAGGCAGTAGTAACATGGTGTAATGTAGTGTAGGTCTTAGGGGTATGATGGTTTAAGAATGACTTAAACTAGCTGAAGATCTGCTTTTAGGGTAGCAGGGAACAATTTGGTGAATAGTTATTTGTTCAAGTTTGGGCAGCAAGAGAACTCTAATGGTTTTCCTTCTCTGATTTTTATTAAAGTTCTCTCTGTATAAAACATCTTGCCAGAAAACAGTCCCCAAACCACTGACTGAAGTCAATGGCCACAATAACTTGCTCATGACCATAAGACCTTATGCTTCAGGTTAATAAGAAATAAAGTTAATAGGAAACAAAATCACTATTATTTTTAAAAATCAGCTTTGCCACCAGAGAAAAGTTAAATCATATTTCCAGTCTATTTACAACCCTTCTATTAACACCTGTTGATTAGTAATGACTAATGCCACTGCATCTGCTGGAAATGCAGATGAACATGTGGTGAGGCAGAAGTCAATGCATCTCATCATCTACATATAAATGTGAACCTCAGGAACATATGAATACAACAAACCAGAGGCTTGTTCTTCAAGTTTTCTTGGAGCTGCAGCCACATAGAACACGTGTAAAAACAGACTGTAGAATATGATATTTATCCAGTTAAATCAATAACATGAAGTGTTGGCATGGGTGATTCTGAGGTTTCCTAAGGGATTCTTGGACAATATTCATTGTTTTTGTCTCACACCGAAAAAAAATATTCACAGTCAATTCACTGAAAACTGAAATCTACTGTGGACTCTCCCTGTTTAGCTTTTGAAAAAATGCAACCTACGGGGTGCCTATCCTCTGGAAGGAGACACTCTTCCACTCTCACAATAATTAGAACAAAGCTGTAAACTATGCAAAATGGATGACTATAAAAATATTTAAATCCTATGAGGTGCTAGTCAAAGTTAATATGTAATGTCCCAGCAGTCCATCATCTAAATAAGTTGGGGACAATGACTACTCACAAAGCTGTGTCTAAAAATCCTGCTGTTTTTTAAAGAAAGAAAATTAGCTCAACAGTTCACAGGTGAGTGAGTAATCTACCTCATTCAATGGCAGTACTCCCATTTGTTAATCACAGCTGCTTGGAAAATTCTTTACCTTCTAGACATCAGAAACTAAAATGTTATTATACGTTTTATACAATACCATAGCTCTTTTGTGCTGAAAGCCTGACAGTACTGTTTCCTAAACCATTCCCTGTAGGTAATACAGTACCTGCAATTCTCTCTAATGCTGCTCTTGGCAACAGGGAACTTAGAATGTTAAAAGTAAGACTGTGAGATCAAAGCATGCTATGAAATAGTCATAACGCATACAATTAAGTTGATTTCCTGTTGAGCATTATGACTTCTAAAAATCTTGTTTCGAGTATTACAAGTCATCTTGAAATGGAGGCATTCACAAATCATTAATATTTTAAGTATTCTTGACCTTGGATCTTCTGGAGAAGTCACTGACCTAGTTTGATTTGTTTTTTCAGCTACGCCAATAAGTTTCGCTGAGAAAGTATCTTAACGGAAAAAGAAAAAAAGTTCTTCCTGGATCTCATAAGAGGGAACAGAGAGGGTATGGATCCTACTTTGAGTGAGTCATGGCCATCCACAAGCTCTACCACTTGCCTATAGAGAAAAATCTTGCAAACTTTGCATCCACAGACAGGAAGCAGGAGCTTTAGTCTATTCCTCAACACCCTTCTGCTGAGTAACACTGCTCCGATTGTGCCTTCCTTAATATTGCTCATGAATTAGGATATAGCAGGTTTTAAGACTTACCACAGTGTAACTTGTAAACAGAAAATGAATCCTAGAAGAATCCATAAGTAGCATCCACATCTCAAGTGAAAATTACAATTATTCCTTTTCTATATTAAGCTTGTTCCTTAAATCTGACTTTTTGTGGGTTTTTTTTTTCGTAGATATTGTGAGTATGCAATTCTGTGCCTTCATTTGATTTTTTTTTCTATGCTTTGAACTTACTTGGAGGGGGAAAAGAATATTGGCATCTGCAAAGTGATTGACTGTGCAGCCTGATCATTTGCTAAGCATTATTAAAAGCTCTCTGAAATCACTCCAGTGTGTTGCCCTTTACAAGCCATCAGCCATCAATTCAGAGCGTCAAATGTAATTACCAGCACTCTTCCTGAAACTACTTCCAAGCCATTAGTCTGATCAAAAAAGCTAAGTCCTTTTTTTTCCCCAGTGCATGTAAATCTACTATACCAGTGCTTTTGTGTTTATGTGGTGATTCATTACACTTTTGAATAGTATTTATAGTGTTAAATCTCCAAGACAACTCAGAATTTGTTAAATTTTCAGAAATTCTTATTTAAGGAAACTTTTTCAAGGACAAGCTCACATGTTTCTCTTCTACGTACATCTACATCTATCCATTCTGTATTTCAAATGTACTTGTTCTGCCAGTATGTGCACAAGATATTTACTGGCAGTTGCTTGGAAAAGTACAATGAGAATGGAATCAAACTGTGCTACCACTATCATCCTTCTTATATGGAGTATATTGTGACTACTTTTGCACTTCAGTCTGACCAGGAGTGCATGAGACAGCTCCCAAGCAACATTCTTCTGGGGCCATATAAGTTATTTTGCAGAGAAGTTGTAAACACTTTATACTTGCCACAGAATTATTCTGGGAAATCAAACTCAGCATGTGTATGATTTTCTGCACAGAATTATAGTTGAGCCTAGGTCTTGACTCTCCTTCCAGCCCAGAAGAATATAGACAAGTATTGAGCTGATGTAGTCAGGAATGGCCACCAAACATAAACATGTTTTTGGGTTTCTTAGTTATCAAGCTAGTTAGTCACTGGAACAGTCTCACCAGGGACGTAGTAGAGTCTCTGTCACTGCAGTTTTTCAAGACGTGATTGGACAGGGTGCTAGATAATCTCAACTAGGATCACTTTTCCACAAAGGGTTGGACCAGATGATCTTTTGAGGTCCCTTCCAACCTGGGCTATTCTATGAAGCAATCTCTACATGCTGAGATTTCTTAGCACGAGCCATTTTGAGTTTGCTAGGGAAAAAAAAAAAAAAGAACAGAGAACTACAGGTTGTCTTTACGTGGTTCTCCTCTTCGAGAATGGTAGTGAAATACCGTATCTACACCCCTTCCTCTCACAGTTCTTTGGAATCAAAATGGCTATTATCAGCACAGCTTCAGGGCAGATCAGGGCCCTCTATTCTTCAAAAAACATATTTCATTTAATCACACAATTTATATATATTTCAGATGCGCACACACTTTTCAGCTTGTTAGAGCTTGTATTTCTTCGTCATCCTATATCAAACATGACCGATGAGCAATCCTGATGTACTCAGGGTCCAGACTCAAAAAGATGATCCCTGGGAAGCATTGACCTGTGTGCTGCTACCTAGATGCTGACATATGAATACACGACTTTGAAGAGTGGAGTATTACAACTGCTGTTTAAACCCATCTTTTCTAAAATCACAGAGGTATTTAGGTGCCTGACTTGGCTACCCAGGCTTTTAAATGCCCCTGAGTGACTTTCAAGCATGTACTGACAGACCCATTCAGAAAGCACGTGTGTGGGGAAGCTAAACACCCACTTGTCTAGTTTCCTCTTGACTAAGACTGTAAGGAAACAGAACACTTAATGAATATTTTTATAGAATTTCTGATCTCAGACACATTACCATCTCCTCCTATTGTACAATTCAGCAAATGACCAGCTTTTAATTTATTTGTGTGAGCAATGTCTTTCACGTGCTTTTTCATTCTGTAATCGGAACATAATATGCAAAGTTTATTTATTGTCACCTGACTGAGAAACCAGAACAAATGCTCACAAAATGAAGAGGTCTTCTAGCAACAGCAGCAGAAGAAATCATTATAAATGCAAGACAGCAAGATAGGTAACTAGGAGATGCACCATTCCCTGCAAATAATTTATAACAAATCATTTATTTATCCAATTTCACTTTGTTTTTTTATTCACAATGCATTAGCAAGATCCCATAGTCCTGGAATTGACTCTTCACTTGAAATTATTAATGATTTTTCCCCTTTAAAGATAAAAGGTTTCTTTTCTCCTTTCTTTTTCAAAACGATTTTTACCAGATTTGAAAACTATGTAGAATTAAACTAGACAACATTATTTGAGTTTTCAAGTGCTTAAAACTTATCTAGATCTTAATTTTGTGGCATAATTATTCTTTTTTTTTTTTTTGTAAGATATTTTTCCAAGCTATATACTTCAGTAATCCTATGTTAGTATTTAAGATTTATTCCACTCTGATTTTAAGCAACTCAGATATCTAGGTAGCACAAATCTCTAAGTCATGGTAAAAATACTGATCAGTGGGTATCTTCTGTATTTCCCTCTCAATTTAAAGGTCTTTTATTCCTCTCCTCCCTACTCGTTCATTTACATTTTACCACAGATCACATCCTATGTAGCTTTGGGCACAGTGAGTGGCTTATAGAACAATCTCTTTGCCTTTGCTTCCAGCCACGGCTTCCCTTGGGCTGGCTGAGCTCTAGCTCTGGGGTATCAGCAGAACCTTTTTCCAGCATGGTCAAAGGTGTCTGTGAGACGCACCTTCAGCTTTTAACAACACAGTTGGAAATAATCTCACTCAAACATGAAGCTGAAAGTCAGAGATATTTCTCCCTGTTACTGGGGCCTTTTGTAGCTGCTTTGACCAGAAGCTTCTCCTCTTTACTGAATTCCTCTTCTATTGGGAACAATCATTGCTCCTGCATGCAAGCTTTTCCTTGCAGAAAGGAATGCCTCCAGGAAACCCAGCAGTGGCGTGTCTTCCATTCTGTTCTACAGCACAGATGTTTTCCAGCACAGAAGTATTTCAAATAAGCATGAATTGCTTTGGGGATCGTTTGGAAGGACTGTGGACATTACCTGCAGTGAGTATAGTTCAGTGTTGCTATTCTGACATCGGGACATGGTGTCATATTTGAGCAGTGTATCACACGTGTCTAAATCAAGTGGAAGACGTACTTCTCTTCAGCTGACTGTAAGGACAGCCATGTTTAACCAGACATCTATTGGTAACTTTCTTCAGCTGCTTAGTGTCAGTAACTTACATGCTTGTAGTTACAACAGCGGAATTAGGCATTGGCATAAGGCGGAATGAATACGGAATCCCAAAATTTGGTATTTAAGAACTCACTTATTTCAGCACATCCCTTTGTGTGAGCAGTTATCTTGCCTGAACAGTGTCATGGAGCACAAAAAAGGCAATGCAGAGCCTGAAACTAAAGGATCTGGTGCTCTGAAGATTATCCTGAGGGTTATGCAGCAAAAAATGACAAGGGATGATAACCTCTAGCAAATGCTTAAACAGTAATTTATTTTCTGAAGTAGTTTTAAAAGTTGTTACAATGCTAATAATTCTAGTTCTCCAATAGTAGAATATGTTTAATCATTCTTGTGGCATAAAATACTACTTTTAACATTTTGACTTTCCATCAGTATTAGAATACATATTAAATGACAAAAAACTCATATTAAATACACATTAAAGAAAATACATATTAAATTACATAGAATTAATAAAATATTGCAATATATTTTATATTAATATATTTTAATGGACATAAAACCATACATATCAGCCATCTTGTCCATTCAGATAACAGACAGTATATTCAGAATGTTTTCTTACGTGTTTTTTGTTTTTCTTTAATCTACTCTCAGTGCTTCTCTTTTTCTACTAGATATACTAAGCTACATATACTTTACAAAACACGTACTTGCCAAATGTAATGTCTTTTCCTCAGAAATGTTGCTCATAAAGAGAATATGCATGAAGCACATATTAAATTGGCATATGCTACCAAAAGGAAAAATAAAGAGGAAAAACCAGCAGGCCTTCTGAATTTTTACAGTCCTCCATAATTTTTTCAGTTGTTAGGCACTAAGGCGATATAGGTTTATAAAGAAACTAACCATTACTACAACAATTAAAACACACAAGGACCACATGTTTTAGAACTGGTACCCAAAAGTCACTTATTTTTATGTCCTAAAATACTATAAAGTAGGAAAACTGTTTTAAAACTGTATCCTGAAAATCAGCATCAAAGAAATGTAATATGACTTGCTTTTACCTCCTTCTACCAAAATACTATCATATTCCAAATGAACATCATATTTCAAGTGAACAGACTTGCAGCTAGAGACTAAAAATCTCAGAAAAAAATCCACAGTTTCAGCACTGCAAATAGTTAAGCAGGAATATATAAGAAATGGGATACCGTGGGAATTTCAGAAGTTTAATATTTTAATTACAGAAAGCTTAATTTTCGGTCCAAATATTTCTGAAGCCATTGCGCTGGTAAGAAAACTGAAGTATTAACATGGCACAACTAGATAATAATTTTCCTATTGAGACTAAAAAAAAAAAAAGCTAACTGATTATATTTTGCAAAAGGATCAAGCTAGTGTTTTAATACTACATGTCCATAGCAATGTCCTATTTCCAGCCATATAAGAATTTATGGGTAAACGGAAAAAATCACTGTTTCAGTACTTAACAACTGGAATGATCTTCCCATGGTTTTAAAATCAAAGGCCATAGCATTTAGCTTACAGTAGTTCTAAACTATACTTCTTTTCTATCATTTTGTTAAATGTCTGCTAATATTTTCCTCCACAGTGAGTCTTCAAACCACTAGTATAGTTCTGAAATGTTATTAAAACAGAATTTTCTTTTATACAGAAGGATTTTTACCACAGGGCACTCAAGCTGTGCTGACAATATGCAGTAGGAGCATGCTATTTTACACTTCAAGGTCCTAATCGAGCTTCTTTTCCAAGGAGAGACCACTGGGGGTGAGTGGAAGGTGATAATTACAGGCACTTGGGTAGCACCTTGATTTGGAATCAGTGCCACCAGGGCATGCACCTGGACACAGGAGTTCAGAAGCATTCCTGCCATCACACAGTTTAGACATAATCTGAGAGTGTTTTCAAAAGCCACCACAATACAGAGAGATGAATTTCAGCAATAAGCTGCAATAAAACTAGTTCCTGCACGAGCCACAGACTGGAAGAGCTTCCTTATGTGTGCCTGTGAATGGCTGTAAGAAGGTCTTTGTGCAATGCAGATGAGATGTCTGTATAAAACCACTACTGAAGCATTTCGTTTCTACATAAACCTAATGAGACATTTACCTTTCAAAACTTTTGCCACCTTAAGAAAACTCTTTCTTTCTAAGCTCAACTTTGGCACTATAAGGAAAAGTCAGAAGATTTTGAGATGTGTGAGATGCACAAAACCTAAATCCATGAAAGAGTCCTATAGTAGATCCCACCCATACACAGAAACAGTACTGTTCAGCGCAGAGCAGCCTAAAAAGTGATCTGACCAGGAAAAAAGTCATGCAGCATACAGCAGCTCAGATGTGGCAATTAGAAAGCATCCTCCTGTGTATGCATATGGTTTTCCAATGGAAAACACAGTGACCCTAAAGATTCCCTAAGCACAAGAGTAGCACTTCTCCACAGCTGTGCAGTGGTGTGAAAATGGCTCTGGTTGTTATGTTTTGGTACAGGGTTCAAATGCCTCAAACAAATGTAAGAGCTCAGACTTCAGATGAACATCCTGAGAGAGTCAGGAGAAATAGAGAAACCAGACTCTTCACTGCTGTGAAATGGAAAGCAACTCTGAACAGGTACACAATTAAATTTAGATGTTTAGAGAACTTCACGGGTGAAAATTTAGGGATCTTGCACAGGTAATGTAACTACAGAATCAATCAACACAACTTTGCTCTAATTTTATTTCAGTCACCAAAATGTCTAAAAGGAAATTGAGATGGCAAAGAGTTTGGAGGGGGGAGAGGGATATTTTTTTAAATTTGTCTAAGGCCTTGACAAAAATGCAACTTTCTTGTTTGAAATACACACATGTACGTTGCATGTTTCATATTTAAGAGACATGATAAGGATATTTCAGGGCTGGGTCTGAATCACCAGCTGACTAAATTATTTCAGGACTAGCACTCCTGCAGTCCAACTGCCTCGTCCATTGCACACAAAAGTGAGTATTGCCCATATTCTAAGACATCTGGACTTCCACTCCCTTTGTACTAGTAGCTGCGTAATTCTGCTCAGCCTGGAGATGAAGTTTTGCTGAGTGGTTAAGGATTTTAAGTTAGACTCAGCACATGAAAACATGGTAAGCGGTTGGCTTGTGTACAAGAGCTCAATTGCATGCTGCACAAAGCACAGAAAACACAAACTCATACATAGTGTGTATGCCAGGTTAGGCAAACATATATATATATATGTGTGTGTGTGTGTTGAGGTTTTTTCTGCTCTAGCTAAGCTCCCTCTTTTCTCCCATATGAGTCCTACAAGAATTTTGCGATTCACTCATTTGAAATTAAATCATTCACTGTGTTGTAGGACACCCTAAAAAGCATTGCTTTATTAGGCTATTTATACTATCTGAGTGTGTAAAGCTGCATAGCTTGCTTTGTCACACAACACATATTTTGCATACTTTTAGGTTCATACCACATTTCCATGATGAAACTGAGTCCTCTAAGCATATACGAGCTACTCAAGACTGCATCTACCTAAATGTAACGCTGTACATGGCGTTCCCTGTAATCTCATTCATAATTCTAGCTGACATAACTAGTGTTCTTAGGTTGATGTATTTCTGATTATCGAGGCATTAATTCTATATCAGGTAGCAATTTCAGAATAGTCTATTTCCAATGAGTTATGAATATGACTTGATTATTACCATTTGACCTACTCTTGTGTTGAGATGATTTGTGGCTGCATTTTCCCAGAGGACCAACCAAATGTCATTGCCTTGAAATACCACTGTTATGTTCCAGTAATTAAATGAAGATTTTAAAAAATTGTGTAGTAGGCATGGAATCTGTGCACGATATTCAGTAATCTGAAATATTTGTACACTTACAAGACAATTTCCTTAACACAAATGAAAATGAGCTACAATTACGCAAGTGTTGATCTAATAGAAAACAGCTGCTTCTATGTTGCAGACATGTGAAAACATCAAGTTCTCTCCCTTACCCCATTTACACTAGGTTCATGGCATTTAAAGAATAACACAGTCATCAGGCACAGTCAACATGGGTTCACAAAGGGAAAGGCCTGTTTAACTAATTTTATATCCTTCAGTGATATGATCACCCACCTAGTAGATGTAGGTTTTCTAGATTTTAATAGGGCTTTTGATACTGTCCCTCCAAGCATCCTTCTGAAGCATCCTACAGCTGTAGGATGAGCAAATTCACAGTGTGCTGGCTAAAGAACCAGCTGAAGGGCAGAGCTCAAAGTGTTGTAGTGAAAGGGCTACATCTGGCTGGCTGGTCACCACCGGTGTTCCTCAGGGTTCAATCCTAGGGCCAGTTCTGTTCAATACATTTATCAACAATCTGGATGCAGGAGTTGAATGCACCATTTTTCCATGCATGCACCAGTTTGCTGATGATATGAAACTGGGAGGTGCTGTTGACTCTCTTGAGGGACAAGATGCCTTGCTGAGGGGTCTAGGTAGACTGGAACATTGGGCAATGATTAATGGGATGAAATCTAACAAATTAAAATGCCAGATTCAGAACCTAGGATGGAGTAACACCAGGAAAAATTATAAACTGGGAGAGGAGTGGCTGGAGAGCAGCCCTGCACAAAGGGATCTGGGGGTGCTAGTTGACACCAAGCTCAGTATGAGCCAGCAGTGTCCCCTGGCAGACAAGTGGACAAACCACATTCTGGGGTGTGTCAAACACAGCATAACCAGCTGGTCAAAAGACATTATTATCCCACAGTATTCAGCATTGGTGCAGCCTCATCTTGAGTACTGTGTGCAGTTCTGGGCCCCACAATTTAAGACAGATGTGAATGTCCTTGAATGCATCCAGAGGATGGCAATAATGCTGGTGAAAATGGCTGGAAGGCACGTCCTGGGAGGAGTGGCTGAGGACTTTGGGCTTTTCTAGTTTGGAGAAAAGGAGGCTGACGGGTGACCTCATTGCTCTCTACAGCTTCCTGGAGAAGGGACGTGTAACGCGAGGTGCTGATCTCTTCTCCCTGGGATGCAGTGATAAGATGCATGGGGATGGTTCAAAGCTGCAGCAGGGGAGGTTTAGACTGGACATTAGGAAGCACTTCCTTACCAAGAGGGTGCTCAAACCCTGAAACAGGCTTCCTAGGGAGGGGGTTGATGCCCCAAGCCTGTCAGTGTTTAAGAGGCATTTGGACAATGCCCTTAATAACATGCTTTAACCTTTGCTCAGCCCTGAGGTGGTCAGGCAGTTGGACTAGATGATCGTTGTAGGTCCCTTCCAACTGAAATAGTCTGTTCTATTCGAAGTCTACAAAATGACCAAACTCCAATGTAATTTTAAAAGAAAAAAACCCAGCACAATCCTTTAAACTTTAAATGGCAATCAGAGGCAATCAGATAATTTATCATCCTGAGACCAACTAAACACCTTCCAATTGTCCCATGCTATAACTTTGATAAAAGGTCCTGACAAAGGTTGAAATCAGCAACAATGCATTTATCTACACCCTGGGAAGGAGTTCTATCAGCATCTCCCACTTCTTGCTAGCTGTGACATAAACTAGCTGCCACGATTTTAAATTTACATTCATCCTACTTATGAATTTCTGTTTTTTTCTGATGATGAAATGAACGGATTCATTATTGTTTATTTATTAGATAACAACAAAATGAATATTATTATCCCTTAAACAGATATTCAGAATTATGCAGACTTGAAAAGCACAGAAATAGAAGTCTTGCATGATTTGGTCAATTAATGAGATGACCAAGCAATAATACTAATAGTAATCTTGATTTTTTTTGTATAATACCAAGGTGATAACATTGTGAATAATAATAGCTGCACATACATTGTCATATAACATAAGAGAATTAATTCTTCTTTTAAAAAAATGACAGAAATGAAGGACATCCTTATCTAAAATTCTCTTTGCCCTGTGACTTGCCCTGACTTGTCACACTTTGTTCAGACTCATCTTTTTCAAAACATTATCAGAATCTGAGTGCTAATTCGGATGCTACTCAACTTTCCTTTCCCCTCAGTTTGTTAGCTTCACAACAAAAGGCTTCTTCTATTGACATCAAACGAAAACCTACCATCCCAGCTTCAGGTAAAATCAAAAAGCGAACCTGCAAGCTAGAAAGAAACAATTGCATCAAACACCACCAGACAGCAAAGGAAAACCAGAATGCCAATTCAAATTCAAAAGTCTGCAGGGGTAGAGCACAATTTTTCAATTTTGTGTGTAACAAGGGGGTCCTGATCTGAATGGAGCTTCTTGCTGCCCCGCAAATCACTGTCTTCACTACATAGAACTTCGCAGTTCCTTGCAGACTAGGGAGAGCTCTATGTGGTTAGGAGCTGGCCGAGGAAAATCATACACACGGCACTGGCCTGCAGATCAGTGTCTGAGAGTAGCTTGCCTCCTCTGGATTTCTGGTCTAAATTTCTCCTCCCTAAGTGATTTTCTGTACTTATTTTGCTGCACCTGTATAAAGTCTTTTGTTAAACCTGAAACATCAAGTGGTGCAATAACTGAAGCATGCGCTCTCCACTAAATGCAGTTATTTTCCACAAACACATAGACAAGTACTTTTTCTTTTTGTAGAACTGACTGTGCAGTTTCTCACACAGTTAACAGTTTTGCTTCATGTGCTCTGAAGGTCTGGCTCTAATTTTTTTCATATATATTAAAATACAGGAACAAAAATACAGATGCAGCCCACTACCCATCACCTGCACTATCCGTGACCTAAGCAAAATGTCACTGCTTTCTGAGGGGCATGGTGTCCTGAGGGCAGCCAAGCACACCACCAAAAGTGGGGAAAGAGGGAAAGTGATAAGATTTGGCATGAGCAGAGGCAATGAGTAAGGAGCGCTGTCATTTAATAAGGTCTGTTCTCAGTAATTACAGCGACACAATTTGATCAGCAAGGACTAAGTATCTTCATCTAAAAAGGATGGGATGAAATTAGTGCTGATGTAATAAGTACCATTTGTCACTATTAGGGAGAGAGGTGTTGACAGGTCCCTGCCGTTGCCGTAGGAACGTGGCAGTGCTGTTTCTACCAGCGTGGGCTTCAACTCCAACAAGTTACACAAAACTGGGAGGTAGAGGATGCTCCGTCGTGGTAACCCAGTTACCCTCTTCCCCAACTTGCTTTGTGCAAGATCGCCTTATGCTACCAACGCTGGGATTCCTGGGGTTCAGTTTGGGGTGGTGGTCTGGACTGTGATGGTGGGATCAGGTGTGCCATTCCCTGGCCAAAAGCCTGCTTCAATTTCCCTGCTATCAGCAACCTCAAAGCTGCATCCTTGGGGATGCACCCTCTGGATCACGCTGGCTCTGGCACCTTGCCTCCAGCCCTCCTGCAAGCTGGGTTCCAAACCGGCCCTGCAGCAGGTGGGAAGTTCCTGCATTTTCTGGTTGTTTTGACAGCGTCCCTAAGCACCTGCTGGGTTGGCCACTTTCTCCCACACAACCTTAATGCAAGATTCAGAAGTGCTGAAGGCTTTGTGTTGGTCGAACCAGACCTGAAAAGTGCCCTTTCCAGACGACCATTTTCCACCAGGCAGCCCCATAAAGAAAATCTTCATTTTAAGCAGAAACACAGCTCTCTCTGACAGAAAAACTCCAGTCACATGCAGTGAGGTTATTCACAGGTAGATTACATATTGTTACAATATTTTCTACCGACACTTTCTATGATGTGAAATAAAAAGGCCAGATTTGCTGCCGAGCAAAATACTAAGTGTGAAATACCACATGAAAGAAAAAGATAAATTCTCTTGATCAGATACTTATAATCAACACATATAGCCAAAAAGCGATCTTAATTACTGTCAGTGGGTGGAAGTTTCCTGAATGTTAAATTACCTGCAGCAATTATGAACTACTGAGTAACCTGTTTACAGCTTCCTGAAATTATCATCACATAATTTGGCAATCTGCCGTATTTTATTTCATTAAAAACTTAATGTACCATAACATAATAGCCATAATAAAGCTGTCAAGGGCCACTCATTGCTATTTACTTAGATATAATCTCTTCATTACCTCTCAAAAACAACAGCCAAATAGAGAGGAAACTTGGAGACTAACAGGTCACATGAGAAATGGGGAATATTAAGAGATCCCTCTTTCTGCTATACAGCCCCAAAATCCATATCTATCCCACTTGTCTCACAGTCAAAATTATACACAGAAAATACCCAACAACCTGTTTTTGAAGACCTTAACTGCTTGCTAAATATGATGCATTTAGATGGGAGAAAACATAACTTGCCAGAACACAGTAATAGTTACTAGTGTCTTACACTACATATAACATTAACAACACCAATGAATTCTATCATAATTTTCAAACTATTGACTGAAAGAAGTGCTGGAAGAAGTGCTTCTTCCAGCAGAATACCTTTAAAATTAAATACTGAAGCATTTGAAGAAATCGTAGTAGCTGGAACTGATATAAGATAAAAAATTAGTGACTATCACAAAATGCAAAGCTATCAGACGATTAGTTAATCTCTTCAATTAGGGCCCCACAGAATTAGCCAAAATGCGGTGATCTTGTAGCTGTGTTCTTAGCAGGCACTGCTTTCTCAGAGGTTTCTCATCAGTCAGATGGAATGTAGATCCAGAAACACAAGTATTTAAGAGTCATCTGTAAACCCAACTGTTCTACTTACAGCAAAAGTGTTGATTTTCTTTAATGGCTACCTGTTCAAGTACTGACAAGCACCACACCTGCATTTTAAAGTGCTAAGAGATGCAGGCTTTTTGGAAGAAACAAGGGCATAATGCACTACAGGTGTAAGTGGAACAACAGTACCAAGAACAGCATTAGATGTGAGTAGCAAGACAATAGCACTAACAGAGCTGAGAAAGTAGCAAAATACCCACACCCTGGTGCTTAGTGGATTTACTGCACTAATCTCCCATGCGTTACCGACAAATGCTGAAGTAGTTTCACATACTTATATGTATATTAAAAATAGACTTACTGAGTAGCATATCAATATACTTTGCACACTTGCGTTTTTCGTTTGGCTTATATATCAAGAAAATAGATAAAATTACTTTATGTTTTTGTGCATCACTAAGTTATTGCAATCACAATGACAGAGCATTTTATCTGCAAAACATTCAATGACAATTTCACAAATGGGGCAAATAAACCAATACACAATGCATTAAGTTTTGAAGTAGTCAGGGATAAATTAACACTAGGTTTCAGTGCTCATAGGCAACTAAAAGAAGCATTAGTTTATATTGTTTAGGTAATTCACAGTTTTAATCTTCAAGCTTTCAAGTAAGGGAGGAACTGCTGGATTTACTCAATTTACACACAGTATTTCTCTGAGTTTTAGATTAATGCGTCAAATAGAAGACAATCAACATATATATGTTCTGAAGAAATCTGAAGGGAACCTGTAGTGAAATAAAATCCTCACAGAAAAAAAAAAAATCACTTTTCATTAAAACAATTCTGCTGACATCATTTTACCCCTGGGTTGGACATTAACCATAAGCATGATTTACAATAAACATTTCTTCTAGTTACAAGTGGTGCATAGTGATGTTAGTACACATTTCCAAGGGTAAGTAGGCAAACTAGTAGATTTACCTCAGTTTCAGGCTACGATCAACTGCTTATGCCACAGCATCTTTAACATGGAATATTAGCTAAAAATTAAAAGCAAAAACTAATTTGACTTTCAAATTCATATCCAGATAAATCCTCTCAGACAAAAGCTATTACAACAGCTATACTACAACCTCTGTGCTCTTTCACATGCACTATCAGATCCACACCAGTCACTTCTTGGAACACACGTGCAGGTTTTCTCACTTTGCCTCTACATGCAACTGGAAAGTGCAAAGGAAGGGGGAACTGCAGAGCCTGTTATCCTCTAGTAGCAAACATCAAGACTTTAAAGTCCTACACACGAACTTGGGAATAAAATCTGAAAATTAAACTTCAGGTTTTATACTACACTAAGGTATAGGCTAAAATGAGGGTACAAGGGACTCTAAATTCCAGTTCTCAACCAGAGTCACTGGTGTTATTGGAATAACCCCAGTCCAGTTGAATGGGTTTTAAAGAAGAATATTTGTCTAGTTAGACCAGTGGGAATTGAACAATGATGCTACTTTATCGTGACTGAACTTAGTTACCATCTTACAGTTTTGACCTAAAATACATGTCAAACCTGAACTTAACCGACTCAATTTTAGAGTCTTGAATTCTGTCATTCTTTTTATCTTATTGCTCATTCTGTCCAAATGGACCCATTGTGGTGAATCTGTTACTGCACCTATGAATCATATCTTTACCTGGACTTGACATCTGGTATAAAATATTTCCTGGTTACTAGGAGTGTGTCTACATCGCTCAGTATTCTGCTGTGTACCTGGACTCTTCCAGATGTTGTAAAGTGTACTGAGCAGAAGAAGGATGATGAAACAGTCCCAGTCAAGAGTCAAGCTCTGAAGGTTATAACACTTCCAGTAACTGGAGAAGCTCATCCCCATACATCCCTGGACTGTGCAATGTAGAGTCCCTCTTATAAGGTGTGATATTAGCAGTATTACTAGTGGAAGATCATCCAAAGAGTTCTTCACATGTCATTTACTGCATCCATCAAACGTCTTCATGGAAGACGATTTACTAGCTGTTTGGGAAGGCATGCAGGCCTGCAAATGCCCAAGTTCTATCAGATATGCATGACAATTGCTTCCCCAACCTTAGATTTTCTGCTTTTTATCTGTTATGGTAGTGACACCATGAATAACTGGACTCCTTGATAGGTTTTCACCACAACAGTTCTACAAGATTTGTTTTACTGTTTTCAGCTAACTTTTTTTTTAGCAAATGATTTGTAACCAGTTTATTAAAATGCATCAAAAATGCTTATTAAATTTATGACATTCTGTCCTTCATGCTGCTATCATTAGAAGGGATGTACTATCATTACTGCTTGAAATTTCTGAAAAGGCTTTAAAAAAAACCCCACAAAAGCACATCAACTCTTATGAACATGCTTTGGCAATAATTTCAGCTTTTACAAAGGCTTAATTTAATCTGAAACCTGTATTTAAAGGGAAAAGGCTCAAAATAGTAGCTGCTCAAAGTACAGCAGATGGTCCAGACAATAAAAAAGGCAGAACTATTTGAGGAACGTGAGTTGTTCACTGATACAGATAAAGCAGTTAGCAACTGTGCAATGAAAATGGTATTTCACCAGAATAAACTTATTTGCAAAACAAACTTTGAAAGCTTGATATGGATTAAGCTTTGCATTTCTTCCTCCTCGTTAAAAAAGGTGTTCTGAATCTATCCAAATGACCCTTTTTTAGACAGAAATTTGTGTTTCAAATTGCTACTTCATTTTAAAATCTAAGACAACTGCAGTAATTTATTGAAAAACTGTGGGGGGAAAACTTGGGATGACACACACAAATCAACCCAGTGCAGATTGAGATATATATTCTATAGATATCTTATTACAGGATTAGAGAAAAACTTTAAATTGTAGATTTTCTAGGACACAAAAATTATTTCCTGTGTCAAATGACTGTTTAATGCAGCCAAGGAAAGGGAGAAAATAATCATGACAACGAGCAATATACCTAACTGGAAAATCATAGTTAAATATTGAAGTTACCTGATTAATAACTTGGGCTTTTTTTAACATACAAAGGTGTAATCCATGTCAGTAAGTCCTTTAGAAAGCCACTTCGAGATGGAAACATTTAACTGACATCTTAAATTTGCAGTATCTGTAAAGTTCACTTATTAAATAATGATAGAATCTGCATGTATCGAGTTCCTTACTCTTTCCATTACTTTGACAAGTAATTTCTCTCTTGAACATTTAACAAGTTCTCTCTTGCAGTTAAGATGAAGAAAATGTGGTTTTTAACCTGAAATATCATTGGTCACCTCAGAGTACACTTTCATTTAGTTCACACAAGAATTCCTTAAAGATTATCCAGAAGAAAGTTGAAGTTGGAGGGACTTTCTTGTGTAACCCATTGCTTGCTTCTGCTTTAGTAAGCAAACACAACATATAATGCTTTTATAGACAGAGGAAGCACCATACAGATCTTTTTTGCATCCACACTTTTTCTTGAAAGGCTGTTTCAGAACTTTCCTTCTGCTGATGCCTGGGAGCTTTATTCTGGTTTCCAGGCTAAATGTGTTTGGGATCAATTTATATGGATGCTTTCCTTTAGCTTAAACAGCTTTTCACCCTCTATGACGTTTTCACATTACTCTCTTTAAAGTAAATGGTATTTCCCCCTTCCCTGACTTACTTATTCAAGTTAATTAAATAAAACACACTGTTTTAGCGTCGTTTCATAAGAAATTTTCTTCCCCTAGGTCCTGTCAGTAGGCCTTCTCTACACTTATTCCATTGTGAATTTATCTCTGTTGGTGATCAGATGTGAAGAAAATGCTCCAAATGAAATTGCACATTGCTTCACATAAAAATACTAATGCTTCCATCTCTCTTTTGTAAATACAACCCCTACCAACTATTCTCTGTGCTTTGGATGGTACTCTACTAACTTTCTGGATGTCTACCAACCTAGGCTATCTGATGTCTGGAAGTAATGGGATTTCAGGAGCAAAAAATAAATAAATCTGTTTTTACTGGAACATTATCCCTTATGGAGTTGAATGGTCTTGTCCCATCAGAAGCCTAGATATTGTCTTCACCCCTCTGCTCTAATCACTGCCAGTTAGTCACTTAAAAGCATTTTTACTCCTTCTCTACGTCCAAATCCTCTGACACAGAAATAACTAATTTAAATTATTCCAAAGGAAACTTCAGCATTCCTTGGCTCCTAAGCTTTGGCTAGCTGTTAAAACACACAATTCTTACTGCTAATGAGAAAGCAATCACTGAGACAAAGAATTTCAGTGCTTCTACATTAACAGATACCATTATATGCTAATCACATTTTAATTGCTAACCATCTGCCGCCAAAAAAAAAAAAAAGACTACAAAAGCAGAAGTTTCTGTTTATCTCCTCTTTCCTATTTAATTTCCATTAGTTGCTGTCTGACCTGCATCTGTGTGAAATACATTAGGTTATAGAAGGATCAGAGCCCTTGCATCAGGTAATTCTGTAAAAAATTTGTTTGAGAAATGTTTCATTTTTCAGTGAGCCTCAGCCAGAACTTTGTATTTTCACACCCCCAGTCAGGTTTGGGGTGGGTTAAATAATTTGTCTGTTGCTCTCAGCTTCAGTTTTCCAAAGCTGCCTATGTCCAGTCTGTGCTTGTTATCTCAGCTATATCACCAAATCAATGTCACTGTGTATCTTCCAGGTTTGAGCTCGCATGGTGAAGCAGAGGCTTTTTAACTCTGGCACGGTATCAGTGTGACTCAGCTGCGCAATTTACAGCAGTAAGGTAGGGAGCTGAAAACCACCTCTCTGTGCTCTGGAGGGCCACTGAGACCCCCTCTTCCTGAGTAATCCTACAGAGAAAAGAAGTCTTCAGGAGAACAAAGTAAAACAAAAAAATAAAACAGCAACCCTGTCCTTTCTACCCACTTGCAATTTATTTCTACCCAAATGCAGAGTATATATATTATATCTGAACACCTGAAAGCTCCTCTGGCTCACAGAAGGCCTTGGAAAGTTTTTTTCATTTCGTGCACATCCATCCTGTTAGCAAGTTCAGAAACCTTTCTGTTTAAGTGCTGAGCAAGAAACAATACAGAATGGCAATTAGCAGAGAGTCATGTGGGGAGCAAAGTCCTCTGGTCCATCAGGCAAAGGAAAAAGTACTTCAGGGCAAAGGAGCCTGCAGGAGGAGGCTCAGGGAAGGTGGCGGTGGGCAGAGGTTAACCTCATTGGAGGTACTGTGAGTAAGTGGCCTGTGGGTTTCTCATTACCAAGTACCTTAAAGCAAAGAATGATAGAACTCAGATATTCTACAGGAAATAAGAACAGATCGGTAAAAGACAATCCAGATCAGTACATTTCTCTACCTTTGACATCTAATTTTGCAGTTTGTAATAATGCATCTAGTATGTATTCTTCCAACAGAAGAGAGATTTTGTAAGTCTTGTTGCTTTTGCCAATACTGTTTGAAAGACCTCTCTTGCACTAACAGTGTGATTTTTTTTAGTTCAAATTTAAAGATTTTCCAAATCTAACTGCTGCAACAGTTAGTAGTGCTAAAAATCACTTTGGTAGTTATTTGTTTGGGGACAGACAGCAATTGAGCTATGAACTTTTTGCTATTTTTCTAAATGTTCTACAGTCTTTCAAAATACAGTTTGGTAGAAAAACTGAAACTAAGATAACAGGAAAAGTACCAAAACCTGAAGTTATTTAAGTTATTTTGATATGAAAGCACGTTCTACAAAAATACTGATGTCTTACTTTTAGCTCCCACAGCCTGCAACCAGCAACTGTAGTACTTAAATAATGGCTTTATGAAGCACAGATGCAATATCTCTGCCTTGGAACCTTCCCCTGGCAATTGTCAACAAATGGACATCTCACTCATTAATTAGGTGGACTTGAGTAAGTTTTCTAACTTCTACAAAAGAAAAATGATTTTTTCCTTCATCAACAATGGGCACGTTATGACCAAGCAACAAAACTACAGAAAAGAATTTATCACACATATGACTAGGAGAGAGACATGTACTATCAGTCATCAGGAGTCAAGCCAGAGCCTAGGAGAGGATGCTCCCTTCATCTTAAGTTGACAGGACATTGTTTGCATAAGCAGCCTCACACTTTGTTTACATGTTACATTTCTATGGCATTTCCAGGTTCAGCTGTGCTGGAAGAAGACTTAAACAATTATTCTGATGTTACATTAAAGAATTAACTGGTATTTAATTTCACCTTTGAGCTGTCCATCCCTCTCTCTCTGATTCTTACTGGCATCTAGTGGTACAGTAGGTACATTTGTTAAAAATGCAGGCTCTTTCCTGGTCAAAACAGGAATCGCCCAGAAATAAAATGCTGCTTCTGGACTCTAGAGGGTTAAGAGAACTGGAGTTAAGCCTGAGTTTATAGGTCTGATGGTGTCACTAGGCAACAAGTAACTTGCTGCAGCCAGCTCTTTTCAACCTCCTTGCTTTCTAATGAAGCCTGCTCTGCAGGCTGGTTTAGAGACAATAATAAAAGAAAGAATGTTTATTCGCACTTTTTCTCAGTCCCCACCAAAACCCACACCAAAACAAAACCACAAAATCCAAGATTTATGCTGCAATTGCAGGTGCACCATGCTGGAAGCAGTTAAAAACAGCTAGCTTTTGTAAGGTGGGGACGATTGTGGATCTCCTATGTTTTAACCATGTTTCAAGAAAAGGGCCGTAGCTATAAAACCAAGAGAAAAAGAGAAGAAAAAAAAAGAAAAAAAGACAAGAAAGAAAATGTCATTTAACTATTTTGAGCAGTTTTGAGTTTGTAATCAAAAACCAGCACTTTTCCAAAGACCCATTAAAATACAACTCAAAGTACTTAATGTCTTTTAAATTGAAAACTTAGTCATGTTGGTTTCTGTGGCTTAACTGATTGTGTCATGCATTCTTACCTGTTCTAAGGGATTAGAACATGAGCCTGATTTAAACAGCTAATTCTGTAAAGTTTTCTTGTAGACATTATCTTATTTTCAGTAACACAGAAATATTAAAGACATTGTGATGAACTGAAGCAAATCTCATGACAGATTGTTTTGCAAACCATTTGTTTAACTACACAAGACTTCCTACAAACAAGTAAAGAACAAATGACCCTTAAATTCCCCAGGAATTTTGCAGAATTTGAATACAACACAATGAAAATAAATCAGTGCTACGCAGTCATGAAGGTATATTTTGTTTGTGCTATTCAATCATAAAGGCATGTTTTGTATTCCACATTTAAATGAAATAATATCGCGTCTTTTATTTATGTGGTCCAAGAGATTACATGTTCTTGCATTCAATACTTCCAGTTCTTTATCATATCTGCTGTCATAAATTCGGCACCCCGGTATCCATACAACCCTAACATTTTTGACAAGCTAAGGTATTTGTTTTATTTGAAGACAGGTCCTTGTACAGTTGGTAAACTTCGTATCTCACAGCAAGTTCAAAAATACGAGCATATTGCATTACACTGTCAGAACACCAGTCTTGTGTAGCCATGAACACCCACAAGATGACCTGTTCCCTACTAGCTTGCAATTGCCGCACATTTTCCCCAGAGGTAAAATTCAAACACACTTAAAGCTAATTTGACACTTCATGTAAAACCAGTCACTCTGTTGTCCTGGCTAAGATACAGCATGATTCTCTTTGGGTTTTACAAAATATTTAATAGATTTAATAATACAGCCACTCTCAGAATAGAGATTGAAAGCTATTTCCACTAAGGTCCTAATTCTGCCCACTGTTCAGTCTTTCCTGGAGGTTTTGGTTTTCAGAGTAAGCTCATCGCTGCTGGGTCTATACTGCAAGAAGGTTTTCATTTTTGCAGACAGTAAGCCTTATTTCCTCCTTTGGAATAGCTTTTTAGCCAGTCTACTTTCATGTACATGGTCTTTCAGGTTTAAAGTCCTCCCTTTTTATGCTACACAAGCAGTAAATTCTCAGTCTTCATCTGCTTCATACAATAATAGGTGTCCATTCACTCACTACAGCTTAGGAAAACCATAACAAAACTGTAACAAAGGAGTAAGGAAGCAGCTTCCATGTTCAAATAACACCAGGTTCTGTGTTTGTGGAGCTTTCAGCCACAAAGAAACATGTATTCCCAGTTTGATGATCTCTCTTTACAGACAGAAAACAAGTAATCAGGTTCACAATGAATGGTTACACTAATTCAGTAATGAGGAGGTTACACACAGCTCTCCAATCTCTTTTTCAAGTCAAACAAGTCACATCAGTAGGTTCTAGATCATTCATGCACCTAAAAATCCTGGATAATTCCTTGAGCGCCATCTAGAAAAGAAATCTAACCTTTCTGGAAGATGCAGTTCATAGTCAAGGAAGGGAGATTGCCTCATGCTGGAGGTAGACCCTGATTTTCACACCAGCAAAAAGCCTCTCAGTGTCCAACAATAAATCTATGCTCAAGGAGAGCATATCGAAAGAATACAGTACAGTTACAGTTTTGCAAACTGGACGTTCTGAAGCTGTGCTTTACCAAGGAATGGTGACAAAATCCCACATGCCCACACTGGATTAAAAGGTACTTGCTCTAGCAAGGACTACACTGGAGACCATGGGAGACCATGGAGACCCACTGTGTTTCAGCCTCAGCTGGTTCACCCTCCTTTGCCCCTCCAGTTCTGACAACCATTAGGAAACCACAGAGCTAGCCTCAGGGTAAGGTAAGTCATTTACAGTCAAAACAACATCACTGTGTCAACAGCTAAGCTCTCAGTCTTTCTCATAACATTCACCTACCCCAGGAGAAGGAGAGATGCAACCTCACACCTCGTATACCAACAGTACACAGCATACAAAAACTGCTGGTTTGAGGAAGGAACTAATATTCTCAGACAGAAAGTTCACAGCATATGTGTAGATCTCTTATTGAGCACTGGTGCTTGCATGGCAAATGTTGTAAAGGAGTATTTTTTAACAGCTTGGATCATAAGATATCTGTGACTGTTCTTACGTATTATCACTGGCCTGACAGCTTCCCAGGTACAGCATCGTTCCTCCGTGTGAAAGGATGGATCAGAGGGAGAGTGCCACAGGCCATTTCATTTTCCTTCTCAGCTCGATTGGGAAACGACTGTCTTGCCTTCTCAGCATTCTCCTTTAATCTTGTCCTACTTCTGAGTGATTTACCCCCCATACCTCTTCCCTTTTCCACTTCAGCACTGGCTCTGAATGCTGATGAGACATGGTGTATCACTGCAAGTAGTTACTTAGGTACTTCAGGTGTGAAGATTATCTGACCCACAAACATTCAGGGACCAGTCAATCCTGTTACCTGAAACAGCCCCAGGTGCTATGTTGGTTCTGTCTGCATCACAACAAAAAATCTACACACATACACACAAATCAATACAACTCTTGTGCAGATGGTGGGGACGAACAAAACCACAACCACAGTTTTTAATAGAACAGGGACTTCGGAAAGATATTTACTTTTGAAATGCAACATCCCTTGCTTGCTTCTCAGACATCTACAGCAATTAAGGATAAATAACAACTTAAAGTGTATTTTACTTTATTTGCAACATTGAAAGCTTCAATTTTGTTTCTTTGAGGGAGAACAAATTGTTTCTTTCCAATAGGAAGAAAATTGTTCTGTGATTATAATGACATCATGCTGCCTCTCATGAGTTGTTGCAAGTCTAAGAGCTTGAGAAAGAGGAAGGGCACATGAAGTACAGTATACCCTTTCAGCTGTTAAAGTAAAAATTCCTATATATATGCATGTTCAAAAAGTAAGGAATTAATTAATTCTTTTTTTAGTTTACTCTGAACTGTCTTTCCCTTAACCAGAAGATTTATAAAAATTGGGATTGTAAGTAATATATGTGATTTTTAGTTTGATTTTCCTCTGTAAAGTAGCAATAAGCCAAAACAAAAATCCAAATACCTTTGGAAGAAAATGACAATCACAATAATCTTCAAAATCCACAGTGTAATTCATCACCTTATTTTTTTCCACATTTTATACTAAAAAGTATTTGTTTGCTTACAGTGCACATTATATTATGATAAGTGAGAATTGTCTTCATGTCACTTGTAGAATTAAAATACTAAAGTGACGAAGCACGAATTTGTTTCCAACAATTTGACTCAGTGTCATGGAAAATTAGTATTGTTATATTCAACTATGCTTCATGGTTGAGCAATAATATTAGTAAAGTCCATTTACATTTAGGGTCTTTGGGACTAAGACCATAATGTTTATACATTTTGAGTCCTCTTTAGATTTGATGCAGAGCAGTGACCATTCATAACATATGCTAAAGAATAATTGCTGGATGCTGCCAATCATCACGTTAGGGTGTGAAGGAAGACCATTCTGAGGTCATCTGCCCCTTCCTTCTACCAATAGTCATTTCTTGTGATTCAAGTCCCTCATCTTTAGGGCAGCATAATTCAATGCTGTTTGCTTTGCCAACATGCCTAAAGCTTCCTCCAAGCTATGCCAATACACAGAGGAGTGACTGCTTTTGAGCTCTTTTTTTTCCTGGGAGTCTAGCAGTCTTGTTGTCATTCTCAAACTTGGAACATAAAACTCTCTTACAAAAGACTGAAGCAAAGCCTCAGTCACTAAGGAATTGCTGGATATCATAACTCAAAACAACAGTGTTAGTTCAGTGTGTTGCTTCTTTGCACATCACTGTTATTTGGGGAATGCTTTTATTACAGAGAAATGGAGTAGTACATATGTATTTTATGAAACTCTGCTTATGCAGTACCAAAAACATCACTTTCATGTCTGAAGTTCTAACATTTGTAAGAAAAATAATTTTGTCAGGTAGTAGTCAAAATATTAGCCTAACACTTGTGGCTAAAGGAAAATACATCCATCCCCAGAGTATGGTAGGGTTATTATGGGCCAAAAAGTGATTTTACAGGATTTTACAGGATTCATAATGCAGAGGCATACTACGGTTTTTTTTTATTCTGATTTCTATCATAAGTTTACAACTGCACAGATTATCCTAGTAAGAATCCCAGACATGCTGTAAAACACTATCTGAGCTCACCTTCATTTTCTAGTTCCCCCTTGTCCAAACTCAGAAATCTGCCAAGGAAAATCTGAGCTTCATAAATTGCAATGCCAATATAGCAGTCTAATGTTTAAACAACAGGGGAAGCTGAGGAGTAGTCACTGATAACATCCTTTCAGCAGTTTGAACCACTTTATATTCAAGAACCTTGCACACTTCTGTGAATCACAACTGAGCTGGTATCACCGGGAGAGAGCAGTAACTCCTCAAATGACCAAGAAATGAATGATTTAGCTGTGACACATGAGAAACTGTACAATCCAGAAACAGATTGGGACTGCACAAAAACTGGAAAAATTGGGATTGCATTTTCCTCACCTGGTAAATCACTGAGCAAGCAGGAAGCTGTGCCTTCAGCAGCCAATTGAGATCCCAAGTCCCACTCAAGCAAAATACAATACCCAAGTCCTGAGGAAGCTGAGACTTAGATGAGCACAGAAAAGCTGAATTAGCAGGGAAAGTCAGACCAGTCTCACCAGGCACAGGTGTGAGGGCACTGGTCAGGCTGCATGTGCAACTGGTTCTGATAAGGGCAGCCCAGGCTATAATCAAACCCTGAACTTGCAAATCTAACACTCAAAGTGCTGTTGGGCTTCTGCATAGAAGGTTACAAATACACTTTCAGTACTGCTTCTGGCTGCGTGGCTGTTGGGGGTGACTGATTTGGTGCTTAGTTTGCCCACCTTTCAAGGGCGAGTTTTCACTAAATTCGTGGTGATGAAAAACACAAGTTTTATTTAGCACTTGATCTCAGGACTCGATGAAAATGAACAGGGAGATGCATTGTTTGAACACGTGCACTCATTACAGGCATTAATGTAAATACATATTTTTAAAGAGTATTTCTGCAATCTGTCCTACTGATATCCATATTCAGAGCACAGCCATCTGCAGAGTGTGATAAAAAATTCTTGCAATAGTTTCTCAGTGGTCCTGACAGGCATGAAATTCCATAAGAAACCAAGAAGAGTATACCTGTGGACACTCAAACTATTAAATTATATTTAGCTTTTCTGTTCACTGTTGCCAGCATAGGAAGAAAAAAATAAATAATCACCTTGTGAGGAGATTCCAGGCAATCACTGCCACCAGTCTTTTCTCATCTGCAGCTCAGACTGTGGTATTCAACGGACTTGAGATCAATTGGTCTACTGAAATGTGCCTTCATGTTCCCAGAATATCTATTCCTGAAATTAAATTTTTAAAAGCAGATCCAGCCTTCTGGTGACTTCTTGCTGAACCACCACTGAATAATTTTAATTTGTTGCAAATTTTAAAAAATATGATAGTTTTTCTGTTTCCCCAGAGTGCACCATTGACTTCAAAATGCAATCTATACTGAAATGCAGATACCAAAGGAAAAACACAGAAAAATAAAGTACATGTTTTTTAAAACTGTATCTAGCCAAGTTCAGTTTAAATAAGGCCAATTACTCAACTCACAAACCTACGCAATTCCACTATATTTCTGAGTTTTTCATTGTAAACTACCGTATCATAGTTCAAATTCCAATCAAGATCATTAAACATACTCCCTTTAAAGCCTGTAAATTACTCAATACACACACAAAGGGGTTTTGTGTGTGTGTTTTTTAAAGCTCCTGTAGTCAGTTTGCTACAATTACAGGATGAATAAAGATAAACATGTAGGAAAGCACCCCTACTTGCAAATCGGCTGGCAGCCAGTTGTTATAATTTTAAAACATTTCCATGCTTCTGCACTGGCAATGTTTAAGCATCTGTAAACATCCCCAAATGCTATGTGGGAATAGAAGTGATAGCAGATACAGGGAATGATCATTTCAATCAAAGAACTAGTGAAAAGAAGTTGGAGTTGGACTAGATGATCTTTAAAGGTCCCTTCCAACCCACATCATTCTATGATTCAATGAAAATAACATGACTGTACAGTTAGGAGAGATCTTTGGAAATTTTTGACCTTTTTCACTCTCAGCTGTGGCTATAACTCGGTCTTAATAACTTGGTAGTTACTAAAAATTGAATTTTAAAAAACAGAATTAAAAAACTTGTTAAAACTGAATGCCTTCCTCCTCTCAAAAAAAAAAAAAAAGGGGGGGGGGGGAATAATAAAATAAATTTCCCAATAATACTTTGAACATAAAACACTCCTATATAGAATTAATGTATTGAGCTAACACTCAACTTGATTATTCTATGCTTTTTGGTAGTTGCACACTCTATTCATATTAACAATTTCCAGGGTCTAATCTTCTGCTCTAGCACCAAGATCATACGAGCCTGACTTTCACAAGCTTTAACGAAGACATATATCATTAAAGGGTTTTCGAGACAGACAAAACACAAAACAAGTAGAATCAGAGGAAAGATAAATTACATGCTAACTTTATTTTTTGTTGTTGTTTTATCCCTGTCATTGGATCAGTCGGGAGCATTGATGTACGGAGACCATGTCCAGCTCCTCTGACAGTCTGGTTAACAAGCAGTTGCTGCCCAGGTATTTCCTGCTCCCTGCATTCCTCCTCTACTGTCCCTGAGTGGTCCATGCCTCTGGAAAGTGATGATCAACCTTCCCCACCTCATTGTCTGACACACAGTTGGGATGAGATTCATCTTGCTTTTATCCAAGGAATGAAAACCTGCTCTGTCTCTGCCCTCAAAGCATGTAACACCCTGTCTTGAGGGAGGGATTCCTACACCTATATAACCCTTTAAGGCATTTAAGGAACATGGACTTGAACTCAAACCCTTCCAGAAAAAAGATCAAGGTACACATTTTCAATAAGAAGTTCCTGCTGAGAATCCAAATTATCTGAGAATTTGTCCTTTCTGACTTTAATGGAAGAAAAGAAGAAAAGTATGTTAGACATGAAGTGGAAAATACACGCACTCCCAGAGCTGACAATTTGTTATATAAGAAGCAGATCTAATGAAACCAATTTTCTTATTTGTGCTGGCTTCTCTGGTGTCTAATAGAGCACGAGTATTGAACTGAAGCTCTTCCCACTGTTGGGGTATTCACAGCAACCATCTCCCATTCAGATCCTTGGGAGTCTAGTGGGAATTGAACCCATGGTGTATTCATCCTCTCAGCAGGAACACTGGATATTGCTTCTGTTTGTGTTTCTTCAAAACTTGTAGGGACGTATAAAATCCCTGGGGTCATTTGTATTTGTCGCATGTAGCAGAACCTACTGGTCAGTGGGTTCAAAAGCTGCTGGGCCTGGGAGGGAGAGCTAGGAGGGTATAGACACAGATGGAAATAACACCAACAAGATCTGATAAGTCTTGTTTTCTTTGGAAACCAGTCTTTAAAAGTATTCCTTTGTTTTTTACGTGGATTGGGCTGAGTTCTCTTCTTGGTGAGAGAAATCAGTTTAATAGTGCATGTTAAGTTTAAAAAAGAGTAGCAAACTATATTAACTATGGTATCTCTGCTGTACCTGTTTATATACAGACATTTGACAACACAAGTGTAATACACATCTGTGCATGAATTATGAACTAGATCTACACTAATTAAAGAACTGGTCATAATGTGGTACAGTAATCACGGATAAAAATGACCATCTGTTTGTTATGCTTAGAAAATAAATTCATTAATTTTTACTGTTCTGCGTTTACATCGAGGTTACTAACATGAAAAATTAAATACCCATTCAAGGATCTTCTTCATGTAATAGTTCCAGTCCTACTGTTTTAAACACAACAACAAAAAATGTAGAAAATCATTAATGGAAAATCTTACAATCTGTCTATCTGTAGTCTATTCAGTACCAATAGCGGAACACACGAAAGGTGATTTCCACATTTTATGATAAAATTAACCATATTGTCTGTCTCTGAAAATGAATCTGTCATTTGCACAGTCCATACCCTTCTGTGTTCTTGCAGTTACCAATTCCAAACTGGAGCTGGAATAGGGCAATTTTATTTAGTTTGCATTTGTTAGACGTACAGCAATAACTGCATAAAGCATGTGAGTGACATTCCAAACCATCTCTGACATTTCAAGTTTGTTCTTGTCACCTGATATTAAAGCACCACAACTGTTTTGCCAATTTAGTTCAATTTTCTACTGTTTCATTAAAAAAAAAATGTATAATGCACAAGCTGTTTTGCTATCTGACCTTTCTCTTTAGAGTGGTCATTGAATCATCAAATCAAAGAATATACCATACCTTCATCTTCTTGTTTAGGATGCGAGCTCTTTTGAGAAGGTGAAGGGGAAATATTAGAAAAGCTTGGCTCTGTCCTGTCATGTTGTTTTAGTGTGACATGAAATTCTGTGACATGTGACATTAAAAAAGGTCACTTTGACAACCCGACTACTAGAATGCCAGCATTTTTTCATTACTCCTGGCAAATGAATGGTAAATTATGCAGTATCTGCAGCTAAAAATAAAAATATTTTCTTTTTTTTTCATTTTATGGAGTTTTATTACCTTATGGAGTTTTAAAACATTATGGAGCTTCTCCAACTCATCTCCAGTTTTCTCATTTCTTCCCTGTAGGATTTTCTTACTTGCAATGGCATTTGTTTTGTTTATTTTTAAGGGGTTCGTTTAATGTGTTAATGATTTCCCTACTCCATCTCACTACATTAGATAGAAAAAGAAGCAATCTTGTGTTTTTAGTACTATGATTCAAATTTAAAAGAGAAAGAAATCCAAGAAAGCAATGTAAGACAGTCCCAAATCTTGCCTTTGAAGAATGTTCAACATTTTCGTATACCAGCTGAGAACCTCCAGGTTCATCCTATTATGACAGAGGCTCTAATTGATACCACAGCAGCTAAATCCCCTTGAATATCATATTTATCATATTTCTATTTTGTTTTCCTTGTACTTATGACACCTACCCAGGTCATTGTAGTATATGCTCTGTTAGCTTTTTAAATTTTAAGCATTGTTCTCATGGGTATATTACTTGTCTGTTCCATTATACTTCACACAGTTGTGTTGATGGGGTTTTCAAATGTCTTTTCAGCCTGCCAAGTGCCTGTTTAAAAGAGAAAGGCAAAAAATATAAGGTTTTTAATGTTGTCCTTCTCTTATAAACAAAATGATTGAATTTGGAAAAATGAGAGTTTGCAATTTAATGAAATGAGACTAGGACTAGCCTCCATCAGTACTGAAAAAATGAGAACATAAGCTGTTATTTTTCTTCTTTGGGATCTAAATAACATAATATAACTCAGGTGTTGTATAAGTATGGTGGACCACTAATAATCTCTTTAGTCAGAGACCAGCAAACTGAAGCACTGATACACAGGTGGTGTTTGTTTACTGAATTGGTTATTATGTGTCTTTCCACATGGTGATGTATCAGGACTTTTCTTAAGAGCATAAGTAGATTTTGCAGAATTTGTCTGTTTAAATTTTATAGATTTCTTGTTCTTTCCGTTCTTTACAACAGTTAAACAACATGGATCTAGAAGTGGTTTTCACACATACAGAAAAGATTCTAACTTTTAACAAAGGCTATAACACTGTATTGTTTAATCTCTCCTGATTTAAATCTTTTCAGATGGAGGAAGATTTTAAAAATAATATAAAAATGTAAATCTTTTGGAGTCAAAGAAAATGGACAAGTTTTGGTCTGTTGTGGTTTGTTTTGGTTTGGTGTTTTTTGGGGGGTTTTTTGTTTTGTTTTTTTTTTTTCTTAAAATACAGATTATGTAGCTGGGCTTTGAATCACTTTCATTACATCCTTGATTCCACTAAATCTGCATGTGTCATATTACATGCAAACAGGGATTTCATAATCACAGTTAACTCTTCTCTGTGAAGGACTCTTACATACTGTGCAGTATAGATTGAAAATCATAAAATCGAAGATCACAACAGGCTGGAATCGGTAGTATGAAGCATTAAAGCATTCTGAAAAGCTAAATTTTGGGAAGACAGTGTTCTCCTCTTCTAATGCCAATCAAAGAGCTTCTATAGATCTACACTCCCAGCTTCATCCTGAAAGACAGACAGTAACTGATAATTAATTCACTTAGCATGTCGCAGGAAGTTTGTATGTCTTACCATTACATTCCCACTCTGGGGGTCACCTATATGTGGATCCTACATCCCACAGATATATTGGTTCATGGGACCAAGGAGAAGGCCAACAACCTGCTAACTAACATGACAGCAGAAAACAGGCTAGGATGAGACCAATGCATAGCTCTATACCTATCAACGGGGGGTTTGGGAAAAAAAAAACAGTATGAAGTGGGCAGTGGGAATGATCCAATACCATCTTTGCAGACAATTTACAATCAGTAGAGGCAGAAGCCAGAAAAAATAACACAGAACTGCAACATTTAAGTCTTATTCTAACTTCTTAACTTCTAAAAAGATAATCTTAACCAAACCACAAAATCAGGACTACATGGTCATCCTTCTTGATCTCACAGTTCTGTCCAAACCAGTAACCCTTGCTCCTTTTCCTGTAACATTGCTTGTCTTCAGTTCCATCTTTCTGTAGATGACTATCAATCAATACCTACTTGTGTGGTATCCAAGCTCATTTTATGAGTATCATTTCTGATAAAATCAAGATAACTTCTCACAAATTCCTTTTTATGTAAGATGTCTAAAGTAAGGCTTTTCCTATCCATGCATATTCTTTTTCCAGATTCCCATCATTTCATATAATAATCATTGCAGTTTACTTTCCTGTGGCTTTGACAAGCATATCTAACTATAGCGCTGCTGGGAGAAATCTTTTCCTTTGCTGCTTTGGTCATGTTGCTTTTCTCTTTTTGTTCTTCCACTGGTTTCCCCTTTCTCAATAATATAAAACAGAAGTTACTGTCATTCCCACCAAGACATTTTATTTCCCATCGACATGTTCCCCATCACCTCTCACTCCACTTTGGAAGGGTGATTTTCGTATCCACCTGCCCTGTGGTGCCAAGTTCCTGTACCTCTCATAAACTCACACCTAGGAGAATTTCCTCAGCCATCTCCAAACACCAGCCTCCTTCAGCCTTCCTCCTAAGGCTCCCTTCTGCTCTGATGCCCTTTGAAACTTAACAGCACTTAGCTTCTGCTGTATGCTGCACCTACCATGTTGAACAGTACTGTCTGGCTGCTTCCTTGTTCCCTCAAGAGCACAACTGCACCTCTCCTGTGAAGAAAGGCTTATAGAATAGGGTTTGTTGAGCCTGCAGATTGAGAAAGCTCTGGAGAGACCCTGTTGCAGCCTTTCAATATATGAAGGGGGCTTTTAAGAAAGATTCTTTCTTTCTTAAGAGAAAAGACCTTAAGAAGGGCCCCACTTCTTAACAGGGCCTGTAGAGACAAGACAAGAGTCAGCAGTTTTAAAGTGAAAGAGGGTAGACTTAGACTGGACATAAGGAAGAAATTTTCCATGATAAGAGTGGTGAGACACTGGAACAGGTTGCCCAGGGAAGTTCTGGATGCCCCACCCCTGGAGGTCTTCAAGGCCAGGCTGGATGAGGCTTTGAAAAACCTGGTCTGGTGGAGGGTGTCCCTGCCCATGGCAGGGGGCTTGGAACTCCATGATCTTTGACAAACCACTCTACGATTCTATGATTCTATAACTGGCATTGCAATTTTTACCATGAACTTTACTGGAAGATCATAAAACCTAAAAGATGTAGGATCAAGCTGAACAATATCTCTGTCCAGTTTTCACACCACAAACATATCTCAAAGCTGTGCAAAAGCTGATTATCAGACATCAGTACGAATGAAAGGTTGCATAATATTTGATATGCTCAAAATCAAAGTATAATTTTTTTATTGGTATTAAATATCTTAACCAATTTTTCAGAGATGTAAAACTGAGAAAAACACTGATGCTCAGCTGCCATTCTAGCCAATGAGTGTAACGATGTCACTACATCTCTTGTGTTTAGAAAACAAACTGTGTGAAGAGTTTATACTGATATGTCTCCTGGCAGGGACATTTCTGAAAGAATTAAGCCAAATGGCTATGCAAACCCCAAAAGGAAAAAGTTTACTAAATTCCAGGATCTGTTCTTCATGTTTATATTCAGCTCAATGCACCAACACATTTTTTTCCATTCCTTCGACTTTCACCAAGGCAATTCATAATTGTTAACATAACTGCCTAAAGCCTTTTATGTGTAAATCAGCAAACAATGAAGTGAGGTGGAAAAGTAGCTTCTCTCTGACAGATGCATGCTTGAAAATGAGGTGATAATAGGTAAAGTGGTATTAGAAAGACTAATAACATACTAACATAGTAACAAGCCTGTCTAATTGTGAAGATTTAATTAAAGCAGAGCTGCTGTGATGCTGATGTAATTATTAAGGGAATATCTGGCTTTCTGTGTCAGATCAAGTTTCTGTTTCAGAAGAATGTAATGTAGACCTTTAAAAAGTTCTAGATCCTAGCCAGTCATATAAATATTTTAACCTACTTAATTACTTTGGGTTGAAATTCTGTCGATGGAATGGGGCAAAAAATTATATTTCTGAGATGCTTCAGAAGCACATTGTATGTTAAGTCCTTTCAATTCTGGCTGAAATTTGTATAAACAAGATCGTATGAATGCTAAAAAAGCTAGATGAATGAAGAACTGCAAAACACACACCATTTTATTTTAAGTCCAGGTGGCTTGTGACAACTCTAAAGGTGCTCTCAGCTCTTTCCCACTGAATTGTATTTGTAACTGCTGCTAGCACCATATGTTATTTGGCCAATATATGTTAAGACACTAGAACCTGACTTCCAGGAAACTAATGAAGCAGTTTTCTCTGTTGGCTCCTTTCACCATCAGTGAAACACTACATACTCCCTTCAGTTAGCAATTTAGAGCAAGGACTCAGCTTATCTTAAGAAACCCTGATCTAGAAACTTAAGTAGCTTGTATGAATTCCTTGCTGTTCCACTTTCCAGTTCAGTCCCATTGTCCAATCTTTCCTGAGGGGCTCAAATATATGTCACGGATTTGGTAGGAAATGTACATGGCTGATCTACATCCTCAGAAATTTTTTGCTTGAAAAGTGCTAGCTAATTCAAACAAAGCATTTTTCTTGCATCTCCTATCACCTTGATACTTTTTCATGTTGTCCTGTACGACTAATTCAGCATTCACACTTTCTCACTTTTATTCCCTTTTCGGTATCCATTTACTGCCTTGGTTTTCCATGCTGACCTTAATAACTGCTAAGCTCAAGGAATTTGGTCAGCATCTCTCTTTGGAAAATGTTAGAATGTGCAAGATCTACCTGCTGTAACTTAACTCAGAAGTCCTAACATGACCCTTTCCTTTCCCTCCATTGATTTCCTTATTCATAAGGAGTAAATTTTTGCACCCTGTCTAACCCCATCAATATCTTTATGCCGTGGGGGATTTTGGCTGTCAATTAAATCCAGGTTTAGGATTGTTCTGAAAAACAGACACCTGTTGTGCAAGAATGATTCAGTCAGGCATCTTCTGCATGCCTCTGTGATAAGAGAACGCAAGGGTACTTTGTGTCTTACTATAGGTCCAAAAATCTCACGTCATCTGCACAGATCAGTGGTGGAAAAGCAGTGCAGACCATCACATAATTTTCTCTCTCTGATACTCTTAAAAATGATATGGTCACCTTGAGGTTGCTCTACAGGTGGACTAGCAGCCAACAATATGGAGAAAAAGCAGCATCATGAGGTGCAACATGTCTGGGCCCATGCTCAAGCCTGCTACTCACCTTGTAAGGCAGGGATAGTTTCTCTGTCTTGCTTTACAGTATTGCCACTGAGTGGCCCAAAGGCTTTAAGGAAAAAATTGGGCTTTATAAAAGCAGCTCAGACAGACTGATTGAAAATATCCCAAATGCAACTACTTAAGAGAGGACATAAATTCTATCATTGTCTAATTCAAATTAAACAAAATTCACCAGTGGAGGGAAAGCTTCCTTTCCCTTGTCCCTGTACATAGCAATGATAAAAAGTAACAACAGATGGTATGTGAACTATTAGTCATTTGGATAGTCATTCAAAGTCTATTTTAATCCTTTCACAAGTGATTTTTGTTCTTGTTTCCTTCCAACAACAGTTATATCTTCCCTAGTTATTTCAGTACTTCCCATTCCAGCTAATAACCAGAAATGAACATCCTGAATTTTACAGAAGGTTTGGTTCACATTTGATGCTATGAATGCCATAATATTTATAGCTAAGGAGGGAAAGGGACAAACCTGACATTTTCCATAGGCTGGAGAAATAATTTAGAAGTGGTTTTCTATCTTTAGAGTTATAGGCTTGAGATGGTAGCCTACAGGCAATGGGATTCATACCTCCTAACCACTAGATTGTCCAGTGATTCCAGCCCAACAAACTGCCTTGATAGTGTCTTTTTACTCTGGCTTTTGGATTAATTGATCCAACACATTAGAAAGAACATTCCCCTAAGGTTTCCTCCATTTTCAGCTTGTCAAATATTGTTCTGCCTTCTTTCAGACATACTCTCCTCACCCCTTCAACGCTTTACACAGGACCTGTACATCCCAATTTATTGTAGCATTGTGTTACATTAAGACATCTTGTTGTCAGCATCAGCATTAGTAATGATAGCTCCAATGAGAGCATGATTTAAAGGCTGCTTCTGAGCATGAAAAGATTGTACAAATTAGGTTTCATGAGTTTCAGAAAAGGAGTGGAGACTCCTCTATTATTTACAGAATCAGTTTTCAACAGTCAAATTAAATAGAAATTGCAAAAAAGGAGTCTTTAATTGCTCGTGTTTTACAAAAAAATTTACTCTTGCAGAGCTTAGCATCTTTAAAACATATATATACTCTAAAGTGGAATGAAATCTCAATCTATTTGGCCTCAAACTGTCTTTCTCCACCTTGCTTTCCTCCTTTCCAGCTTACCTGATCTTACTTCTGAAAACAGATCTGAGAGCCTTTGCTCTCAGTGCACCTATTTAAAAAAAAAAAAAAACTCATTCAAATTCTTCCTAGCTTGTTAAATTCATGCAAAAAAATCTATTTGTGGTGGCCTTTGAGCTCTAGTGAGTGCCATATTTGTTCCATTCATACTGTGCCACTTAAAATGCCACCACAATTGATAGTGCACACTTGCTTGTGGAATGAACAAAAGATTAGGAACCAACACTGACAAAGAACTTCCTGTAAGAAATTGGCTTGATATGTCCTAGTGAAGGAAGGACTGAAAATTGTTGAGTAAAGATCAGCCAGAATTACCATCTTTGGAAACTTTTGAAAGGCTAGACAACATGAGCCAGAGGACAGTTCCTGTTTCCTGGCTGTTCTGCCAATGGTATGAGATGAGATACCAAAGACTCTCTTTAACATCACCCTAGGATACTTGACACAGGTGGAATACTGGGTTAGGGGAGAAGGAGAAGTAGCCATTTGCTTTCCTAGGGTACATATGTGAGCTGATGAAGAAATACACTTTGTAGTTTAAATTAAATACTGATTTCTTCTCCTCCAAGTATGTCTCTGCTGATCAAAGCCAGAATTAATTTGCTTCTCACACCAAAAATATGATTGAAAATACTGGAGTTTATCAAAATTCCCAGAACATACCACTGGAAAACTGTGAAGCCACATGAGGCTTTTGGATTGACAAAGACTTAACAACTCATTTCACATCAGAGGGCATTACAAATTCCAGGACAGCTATAATGGGATACATCTTTTTTTTCTCCCTTAGATGTTGAGAAAACTTGGTCATGACTTTTTCAAGAAAAAGGAAAAGGGGGAACTTTTAGAAAACTTATGGGTTTACTTCTCTTGCATTTGCAAAAGGAAGATATCTTAGAACATAAAGTATTTCTTCTAGGTAAAATCAGAATGGAATTTGAAATTTCATTAAAAAATCAGAATGAAAAATATCTTTCTGCTTCAGAAGACTGAAAACAAGATTCATGTCACTGTATGTCCCTCTTCCAAATGTAATTAGTTGTGTTTCAAGGAAAAAAAAAGGAAGGAAACACTTCCATATGATCTGCAAATGCTCTCACCTCAGAAGCTATTAAAGAAAGCAAAATATCTATATAGCACAGATGCATGATGAAACTGTCATGATCAGTTGCAACTTAAATAGTTTCTCTATGCAAATCTAGACATCTTGTCTATCTCAGGCATCACTTTCACACAGAAAATGGAAAAACAATTAGTGAGATGGAAAAGAATATGAAAGATGCAAAATAAGCTAATGGAGAAACTGTAGTGGTATGTTTTTTTACTATGTGAAGCAAACTGCTTGGTTTTACCAGAGGATAACTTGGCCAAACACAACTTTTATGTTATTTGTGATACTAAACTTGTTACATTGAGTCCTCTGTCTGTAAAACAAACAAACAGGATGTGCTTGCACTGGCAATGACTTCTATTTGCAAGTTAAAAATATGTAAAAGGACAAGTCTTCATCCAAAGTCTTACTGTCTCTCAGTATTCAGCTGTGGTTAAGCTAAAGGCTTGATTGTGCAAACTTTTATGTGGAGGAGCAACTACACTTGCTGCAAGATCTCTTACAGCTAACTAACAGTGGTATTGGTAGTGTTAGGAAACCAGTAGGCCAATGGCAACTTGAGGCAACATTACTATGGCAGCAGACCAACTTGTGTGCTCTGCAATTTTAGTGCACTGACTGACGTTTGACCTGGAAGAATGCTCTGATCCAAAAGGCAACCCCAGAGGGATTTCTTGTGCAAAAGCAATGTTGTTGTATGCGCAAAAGCAATGTTATTTTTTTCACAGAAGCGATGTTATTGTGTGCACATAATGCAATGGAGGAGAGAAATCTTTGCATGCGTTCACATCTTTCAATTATGTCTCCAGGTCTGAGTCAATTGGGATCTTTGCCATGGAGGCAACCAAACGGAAAATTCAAATTTAGATTCCTGTGGAACTTTTGGATAGCAAACACCTTGGCAAACGCTAGGTACTGTTTAATTGGGCCATATTAGACATAGTTCATTAAATCATAGCTGTCTACAGTGCACTGGCCTTTTACTTCTATGAAATGCAAATATTTTGGGTTTGTTTTCCTTCTTCCAGCCCTATGGTGAATCGCCTCTTTTATTCACAAGACATGACTAAGGTAAAATTTATTGCTCACATAATTTTTAAGTAAATTAAACTTTAGACCAATCTTGATTCCAGAGTTCTATTATTCATTTCTGCATATTTTTAAAGGACTAGAATCAGAAGAGAGGCTCCAAATGTAAAAAAACCCCGTACCTATAAAGATATCAAACACATTAAAGAAGTTTACACAAGGTCTAATTTTCTTCCACAGTTGTTTTATGTACTGTTGACTACATTACATTACTGAATTATACCCAACTGATGGAAAGAAAATAATTTATTGTGAAGTATAAACCCCTCTTTGAATTCAAGAAATTCAAACACTAGCTTTAAGAGATGGAAGTATTTCTTTACTTGAAAGAGGCCTGTGCTCTAGGGTCCTGACCATAGTGGCTGCCTTCCACTGGAGGTTTTCCAGCTTGCCCACATACATCTCCACAGATGTATTCCACCTGTGAGCTCACCAGAGGAGGACAGTAACTTCCCTCACTCTGCTGGTCACAATCTTCCTAACATAACTCAATATTTGGTTTTCTTTAGTCAGAGTGGAAGTTCAATTTGGAGTTCAAGGTCTTTTTGCTAGGAAAGAAAGCATTTAATGATGTCCACTTCAGTAAATACTCCATGGTTAAAAACTCATATAGTATAAAATCTTTTTCGTGCTTTTTTTTCATTAATTCATGATTTTTCTTTTCTCAGCATTGGAGATAATTTAGAAACATAATTATTGGTAATGCTAGTTCCACTCTGACATAGAGCCACTTTTGTGTACCATAACTTTCTTTCAACAGTTTCTGTGCAAACAATGAACAAAAAATACTCTCCATAAAAGAATTTGTTTGAACTTCAGAATTCTACTTCATAATACTAATGTTTTGGTTTAAATTACTTTGGAACTCAAATAGGACTATTCTGCTGTGCCTCTGGGACAGCTAACATGAATCCATGAAAAACTGCAGTATTTTCCACATCTGGAAGAATAACTCAGCAGCACAGTAGTTTGATGGTCATTTTCTGTAATTTAATGGACTTAGACAGTATAACATTAGCTTTAACATAAGCTCTTTCCTTTTAGACACAAAGTTTATAGCATCAATTCACTAGTCATTTGTATCACTAGGAGCCCATTGACTTCAGTGAAGTCACTCCTCATTTATGAAAAAAAAAAAAAAAAGACAGTAGTACAGCACTGGACCAGGTTGCCCAAGAAGCTTATGAAATATCAACATTCAATTATCAGTCATTTACAGATTTATTGCTTTGGAAAAGTGTCCTTAGGGCTCTTTGTGTTAAGCACAATAAAAATAATTTCATTTTTCTTATAAGTCTGTAAGATTCCCTTTCATGGCATAGAAAATCTCAATGTTCAAGAATCATTTTGTAGAAAAGTAATTTGCAGTTATAATTTATTCCCATATTGCCATACAAGATTGCACTTAGGAAGACAAATAGAACAGAATGAACTATAAATTTGTCTCCTCATTATAAATGATCAGGATCCCGCAAAGGCATTATGCCTGATATAAATATGTGAAATATTGTCCTTCACAGGTTAATTTAAGTAAGTTTGGTTTAATAAAAAGTAAGCTTAAAAACTCATTGTGATCATGGAAGATCTCAAGTCTTGCTGTGAGAGAGAAAATGGCTAAGACTGGAAAAAAAAAATCAAATAACAGCACTGCTTGAGAGGTATTGCTGACCATCTCGAGTCCTGAATGGATCAGAAGTAAGCCATACAAAGACAGGCACATGTCACACAGTTTATATTTTTCCTTTCTTCTCCTTTTTACTTCCCTAAATGAAGGGAAATAAAACATGCTACAAGAGCATTTATGTCAACAAAAAATGATAGCCTCTAAAACATTTCTAAATTGAGGTAATTGCTTTGTATGACCTGCTGCTAACTGAGATTCTGGTTATGTTTTACTATTTTGTTTCCTCAAAATATTTTTTTACTCCATTATGGGTTTTTTTTGGTTCAAGAAACATGTCAAAAATTTGAAGCAGTGTTATTTTATAAATATTTCAGCCCGCAGCCTGATAAAATTAATGTAACATTTTGTTCTGCTGGATTTATATTTTTTTCTGTTATTATTTCCTATTATTAGTTTTCCATCCCTGGCTCCATCATACCATTTTGAAAACTCTGTTCACCTTAAAAGAAAAAAAAAATCCCCTTTTCTGTAATTTCATGGACTTAAATGCTGTACTGTCAACTTTAACATATTTTTTTCCTTTAGATAATGAAGCCAACATTCGCAGTGACAGTACTTGAGCAATTTCTACCATTACAACTCCATTGACTGTAGGGAAGTCGCTCCTGAGTTGCAAAGTGTAAGTATCAGAATCATATTATGCACTACAGTGTTACTCTGTTGCCTGAAACACTAAGGTTTCTTGTGCAATGGGACAACCCAGAGTACAACACTGCAGAACTCAGGAGAAATGTTGCTGAATGTAATGCTTGCTCTCTGTTTTGAAGTTTATGGTGAAACTTTTCAATGGCCGCTTTTCCAATCTGGGATGGAGCTTTATCATAAGTAAAACAAATACACATCATATTAAGATCGTGCAATGTAACTAGACCACCTCTAGAAGACTGTTTATTCAGTGGTGTAAAGGTAATGATTAATACAGCATTTATTGTAATTGTAACCATTGTTACTGAAGAAAGAACAGTGAAATGTTGCTTTATCCCTTTTTTTATGAGAAAAATTGAAGCAGAGAGATTCCCATCCTTTTGCAAAAGGATATTCTGTTAATGTTCCTTTCAAGAATGACTCTCTGAGGTTCATGTACATCAATTTAACAAGAACTTCCCTTTGGACAAACATTCTAGAAATGTTTTTGAAAACGGACTTCAAAATTGTAACCTTTTCTTTAGAGGTGTTTTGAAGAGATGTTAGAGTGAGATGTCCATATATTCTAGCTAAAACAACTGGGGTTATTTTTCTAGTTACAAGAGAAAGGACAATAACTCCCTCTACACATGCACCACACAGTTTTGTCACTGACAAAACCATTTGACTTACCTATCTCTTCCAAATATCCCATCTGAAGACTGAGCTGCTGTATAAGCACAGTTCTAGCTTGACTGAAACTTTTGCAAAGGAGGTTTGCTACCTATATCAGGGGAGCCAGGATTTATTCACTAGACAATAAGAATAAATCATGAAATGAAGAAGAATTAGAAGAATACAAAAGACTGCAGAACCTTATGCTACATAGGGTACTAGATGGCTTTATGCCCCCAAGCTTTCATATACCTGTAGATGCAGTAAGTGACGCAAAAGAGCATGCCATGACCTTTAAGTTTTCCATGTGCCATTTTTTCTCTTTCTCTGCCTTAGATACTATTAACCTTGGGCCTCAAGAAACCTATTTATTTTTTCCTTATTTTTTACTATGTCCAGTAAAATTGCACTGTAGTGTGGGAAACCTTTTTAGAAGAAAAATACTTATGTTTGTTAAGAATCTCCTTAGAAAAATACTCATGTTCATCAGAACCTTTTTTTAGAAAAAGGACCTCATGTAGTTGATGTCTGCTGCAGGAGAAAATAACACCTGCAAGGGATGAGAAAGAAAGCAATTGTTCAGGATGTGAGTGAGATCAGGAGAAATTGAAGGTAATAAACCAACAGGATTAGGTAATGTTAAGGGTCCCGTTCCCAGGACCCTAGTTAGCCAATAGTAACTCTGTCTTTAAGATTTTTAAATCATTGTATCCAATCAGTGATTGCCGAATCTGTGTGAATTCTGTATAAAAGTCTGTGATCGAGGCATAATAAATGGCTACAGCATGATCATTTTTGGGAAAAAAATCAGCTCATACTTATTCGTGCAAATGCTAAAAATATAAGAAAACAGAAAATTCGTACTTATAACAGGGTAGCTCCTAGGCACTGCAGGACACCGTTATTATCCATGTTGTATAAATACATACACAACCTGTTACAGAATCTTCTTCAGAGAGTTTAAATGGGCAATTTAAACAGACAAGACAGAACAGGATATAGAGAGAAAACTGAATTACACAGAAGACAACTTGTCCAAGGTCACACCAGAGCTGTCTAAATCACACAGAATAAAAGAGAATCACAGAATCACAGAACTCTGTGATAAAAATTAATTAAATTAAAATTAAAATTAAAAATTTAAAAAATAAAGTTACTGGGTTGACAGAATGGAGCCACTACTGACAGTGTTACTAAAAGTTCCCATGTTTTTTAAACTTTAGATTACAGCTCTATCCATGGGACCATGTTAATCAACTTCCAAATACATTGAAAGTAGCAACATAGGGTTGGTTAGTCATCGGAAGAGAAGATAAAGAGGTCTCCTGTGATTTAATTATTATTACTCCTGTCTGACAAGTTACCAAATAAACAGGAGAAACAGCAAGCAGCTTCATGGTAAAATACTGAAGAATAGTATTAACCTTTTCAGTATGCAGATTTACAAATGAAATTATTTCAAGTAATAACAGTCTTCTGGAGTTGTTGCCAACATGAATGAAGTCTCATAGATGGCCTTTTTATTCCTTATTACATCTCCATTCACAACTGCTCTAAAGAAAGGTGCAAAAGAACAGAAAAGTAAGAATAAAGGAGAAGGAGTAGAAATATTTCTGTCTGCAATACCTAATGGTCCACTCTCCATCATCTTTGTCAAGTCGTGGGAAACAGGGGAGGTGCCTGAGGACTGGAGGAAAGCGAACGTCACACCAGTCTTCAAAAAGGGCAAGAAGGAGGACCTGGGTAACTATAGACCGGTCAGCCTCACCTCCATCCCTGGAAAGTTGATGGAACAACTTATTCTTGACGCTCTCTCTAGGCATATCAGGGATACGAAGGTCATTAGAGGCAGTCAACATGGCTTCACCAAGGGGAAGTCATGCTTGACCAACCTGATAGCCTTTTATGAGAACATTACCAGGTGGATAGATGATGGTAAAGCAGTAGATGTGCTCTATCTCGATTTCAGTAAAGCATTTGACACCGTCTCCCACAGTATCCTCGCGGCTAAACTGAGGAAGTGCGATCTGGATGATTGGGTAGTGAGATGGATTGTGAACTGGCTGGAGAAAAGAAGTCAGAGAGTCGTGGTGAATGGGATGGAGTCTAGTTGGAGGCCTGTATCTAGTGGAGTCCCCCAGGGTTCGGTATTGGGACCTGTGCTGTTCAATATATTCATCAACGACTTGGATGAGGGAATAGAGTGCACCCTCAGCAAGTTTGCTGATGATACGAAACTGGGAGGAGTCGCTGACACGCCAGAAGGCTGTGCTTCCATCCAGCGAGACCTAGACAGGCTGGAGATTTGGGCGGGGAAAAATTTAATGCAATTTAACAAGAACAAGTGTAGAGTCTTGCATCTGGGCAAGAACAACACCAGGTTCCAGTATAAGTTGGGTACTGACCTGTTGGAGAGTAGTGTAGGGGAGAGGGACCTGGGGGTCCTGGTGGACAGCAGGATGACCATGAGCCAGCACTGTGCCCTCGTCCCAAGAAGGCCAATGGCATCCTGGGGTGTATCAGAAGGGGGGTGGTCAGTAGGTCAAGAGAGGTTCTCCTCCCCCTCTACTCTGCCCTGGTGAGACCGCATCTGGAATATTGTGTCCAGTTCTGGGCCCCTCAGTTCAAGAGGGACTGGGAACTGCTGGAAAGAGTCTAGCGCAGAGCCACGAAGATGATTAAGGGAATGAAGCATCTCCCTTATGAGGAAAGGCTGAGGGAGCTGGGTCTCTTTAGCTTGGAAAAGAGGAGACTGAGGGGTGACCTTATTAACATTTATAAATATGTGAAGGGTGAGTGTCAGGAGGATGGAGCCAGGCTCTTCTCTGGGACATCCAGTGATAGGACAAGGGGCAATGGGTTCAAGCTGGAACATA
>WKFP01015452.1:929652-977857 GCA_011057875.1 Pterocles orientalis
GTGACAGAGCACTGGAACAGGCTGCCCAGAGAGGTTGTGGAGTCTCCTTCTCTGGAGACATTCAAAGCCTGCCTGGATGCGTTCCTGTGTGATCTGATCTAGGTGTTCCTGCTCCGGCAGGGGGATTGGACTAGATGATCTTTCGAGGTCCCTTCCAATCCCTAACATTCTGTGACTCTGTGATTCTGTGATCAGGCTCTCTTATGACCTCCATGGACACACTGGAGTCCTTTCCAGACCTACACTTCCCATTCTGCATGACCTAAAGGAGTTCTATTGGTCAACAGAAAGACCAGAGTATGAATCTGGGGTGTACAAGACTCTAAATGTCCTCAAAACCCCTTTTTACCATAAGGAAATTCACAGCAGCTGAGGGTTATGGACAGACAGAATTAAATAAGGAAAACTGATTGCTTTGGGCACCAGGGCTGACATTGTTTTTCTCTGTTTCTGTGATTCAACTCTACACTCAGAGTATTTGGAGCAGGGATGGTCCTTTTACAGTATTAGTCATGGTTGCAATGAAAATATATTGATAATACAGCTCATACTATTATCTTCACAAATGTTGCTTGGAGGTTTACAGATCTAAACACAGTTGATTGCTTGGAAACTTTTACACAACATTCACTGATCTTTCTACCAGCTATTCAGGAACTAAAAATAAACCAACCCTGTTCACTGCACCACTGCATCTTCTACAGTCTGTGGTCAGAGGAAGAAAAGGCAGTGCCTTTAAAGAGAGTCCTCAGTGGTGTGATCAGGTAAATTATTCACTGTGAAATTATGTTTGCTATTAATTACAAAAATTGCTCAGAGTGCAAATAATTCCACAAAATGAGGAGGTACTTTTTTATTCACACCCACTTAATCTCTTGTGTGAGAAGAAAATTCTGTACCTAAACAGAATTTTTCTTTCATAAACACAGAGGCTTGAAAATTGGATGTTCACCTAAAGGTTGTCCAGTCCAACTCCCACTGCCATGACCCAGATCATGTTGCTCAGACCTTGAATGTTTCCAGGGATAGGGCATCTATCACCTCTCTGGGCAACCTGCTCCAGTGTTTCACCACCCTCATAGTAAAAAAATTAAATCCTTATATGTAGACTAAATCTACTCTCCTTTAGTTTAAAATCGTTACTTGAAGGGGATGACACAGCAGCCTGTCTCAAGATAGGCCCCAGAGCAGGCTGGATGAGTTACCACCTAGATATAATTGTTCCTCCCCTGTTGCTACATGCAGAGCATAGTGTAAGTGGAGTCTGACCACAGGTGCCTTAATAGCATGTCTAAATTTGACAGAATGAACCTGGATCACAATCTCCTGGTTCATTACTGTGTGTCCAGAAACGCTTACACTGTGCAGAAAGAGAGCAACAAGCATGTTCCTGCCTACAGGTATATGCAATCAAGGTGCAGAATTGCTTTCAAGAATCATCTGTACAAATGCAACCAACCTAACTGTGTACCTACATAAATAGTGAAACATGCAAAACATCTCACTATGCTGTGAGAAATCAGATAGCAATTGCAACATGAGAGCAAGCTGCAGGAATGTGTAAAATTGTTTATTGTTCTGTTATTATGATCATCAAATGAGACATTCAGAGCCCTTAACAAACCAGTTTTAGATGGAATGTAGTTTCTGACAAAATACTGTTGAAAAAACATGTTGAAATAACTACAATAATATGATATCAAATTGAGGAAAATTAAACAGAGGAGAACTAGAAATTATTTGCTACAGCAATAGACAAGTTACTCCAGAATAATTTATTGCAACATATTCCACTATTTTTCTAAAGAAGAAGATGGAAGTGTGGATAATAAAATACAATTTGTTCCCAAAAGTTTACATAAGTAAGAGGAAACAACATTGTCAGCCCTGTGATTTTAGATAACACCATGCAATACATGCATGGGAAGTGTTAATAGATTGAGAAAGGGAAAAGAATTTTATCTGCTGTGTAGAAAAATTACTGCAAACATAAAGATTCACATATATAGCAGTAACAACATCTTTAAGAGTACACTTTTCTGTTACAGATCATCAGAATGAGCAGGGAGAGAAAACATTTTATCGAAGGTAGTAGATAAGGTTCATGTGTGTGTGCTCATTTAAGATGAAGAATCCAAGCTCTTAATGAAAGTGTCCTGCCTGATAAAATTAATTTCTAATAAATGTTACATATGCTCTGTAATACCCAAATAATGAATATTATCTCTTCAGTTTCTGAAAAAGCTTCAACAATACCATATCTCTATCTGACTTCAAATCTACCATGTTTCTTCTCTGCATACTACACTGTGAAGTGCAACTTAACATGAGAAGAGAAAGCAATAGAAAGGGAATTTATGTTCATAATTATTTGCATTTCTCTAAGCTACTGAAACTGCAGTTTAGGCCAACTGCTGTATATGATCTTCAGAATGACTTAAAAGTCCAAAATGTCCATTCATATAAAAAGTAATAATTGTAAATCATAGATAATCCAGCAGCTTCATTCAACAGCAATTATTTTGTAGAGACATCCTTTTTCCCTAGGAGAACAGCAGCCCTGAATGAAGAACTTGAAGCACCCTGAGAATACAATGCAGATGTAGCAGTAACTGTTTCAACAAAATATTAGAGTAAGGTATGAGAGAATTACTAGTGAAAAGGAGTTAATTTCAAACATATTATACAGATCATATGGGAGTATAAATCAAGGTCAACAGTTAACAAGATTGGGCTGGCAGTCAAATGTGCCTCCTGCCAAACATAACATCTATTTTGACACCTACGCTTCCACCATAATCCATAAAGAAATGAAGCAATTTAAATTTTAGGTGGTTGTTTACCCATTGGAACTGCAGACTGGTACTAAAGGACCCTTAATTTATATGGCTGGTCATCAGTTTCTTGCCAATACTCCTAAAATATGCTTGATGAGCAAGCCACACATCCTAAAGTTCTGACTATGCAAGCCCATTGCGTGTGACAACTTCACTCCTTTGTTTCCTCACCCTTATTTTCCCTTTCCCATCTACCTTCCTCTCTCTCAGGAGAAATGACTTTCAAGCTGCATATGGGTAGGTCCAAGCCCACCTGTCCATATTTTCACCAGACTGGAGTAGAACCAGGTATAGTTTGGAGGACGTATATCCATGTTCAATGCAGAACACGTTAAAAACAATTTGCGTTCCTTTTCAACAGAGCTTATTCTCTCTTTATAAAGATAAACCACCATGGCTACGCAACTTATGACTTGAGTCTGAAATTGCATGCAACCTGTTCAGACCACGGACAGAAAAGCTCCCCTTTGCACTCAGCCCCATAGACATGCCCTTAGGCTTAGCTATGCTCTGTCTCTCCAATCCTGATCTGTTAACATATTTCAAATAACTAAAATTGCTTAGGACATGATATGTGTTGGAAAAAGAATGTGTTTTCAAATCCTGCATGTAGGTACTAGAAACAAGAGGTTCTTGTTTCAAAACCTGACAAAAAGTGACTTTCTGCGCAAATCTCTTGCAAATCATCCAGTCTCAGCACAAAAGGAAAGCAAACTTGAAAGACGAAGGTGTGTCCAATGAGTGTTTTGAAAATATATCTCTGCAGCTGGTAAAAGGCACAGTACTCAAGCCTAGGCTAATACAAACTCCAGAGCTTCTCAACAGCTCAAGAATTTATGACAGTGAGAATTTAACCCACCTAGAGCTACATAAATACTAGGAATTATCAAACATTTTCTCTTAATTTATATATCCTTTCGAAGTAGAGATGTTTGTCACCTGTCAGTGTGAAAAACAAGGTAACTCCAACAACCATGATTCTGAATATCTCAAAATCTTTAATTAGAGCCACACAGAATAAATTTAACTACAGTAACTTTTGTGTATGGCACAATATTGTCTACTACTCTGTTCCATTAAATGGTCATTCCAACACCATAATATTGTTCCTACCATTCATAGAGCAATGCCGTATAAAAAATACTAGATGATGCCCAAAAATTTCTTATGCAGGTATTTGTCATTTTCTTAGTAGTGAATACTAAGTGTAGTACGTCTCTATTAAGATAAGATCTTAAGCATCACTTATAAGGAAATAATTGATTTTGCTTCTTAATCTGATGACCATATGTAAAAGCCAGAACTTCCAAACAGAAATTAGAGCACCTGTTTTATCTTTATCCTCTTTTTTACAACAACCTAATGACTTGTTTGCATTGTTCCCTACTGCTGTGCACTGTCTTGATTATTTCAATGACTTTTCCACAATAATCAACACTTCTTTCCTCATCAGTGTACTGGATGATTAGTTTCCTTTTTCCCAGACTAATTATTTTACATATTTCTGTACCACACTGTATTTACCATCTGTTGACCCAATTACCTAAATGATCCAAATCCTCTTCAGTCTGGTTGTAGTTTCTCATTATTTGCTTTAACTTCCATTTCAGTAACATCCATAAGCCATGAGGGCTCATTTTCCATTCTATGTGCACGTATTGGTAGATCTTAAGACTGCAATCTAGAGAGTCAGATCCCACTGAAGAATATCCTGCATCTGATGCACTTGACAATTATTTCTCTAAATGGTATAAAAAGATGACACAAGTCAATATATATGTAACTTCTGGCTTACTTTCAAGTTCAGGTCCAAATGTTCATTTATCTTCTCAGCCTGTTCCTCACTTGAAAGGATTTCAGGGATATTTTTGAAGTATGTATCTGTCATTGCAGATATAAATCATTTGCTTCTCAGCTTTCCCAGATTTATCTAACACTAACTAACTGCTAACTAACAGGAAGAAGGTCAACACAGAACAGGCTACTCATATCCTCAGGTGCTCCTAACAACATGAGTTGCTTTACTGATATCCTGCAAGGCTTAAACATTGCACTTTCTATAGATGAAGGCAGGTTTCTGAAATATATCATACATTTCATATGACAATGGCTGTGACACCACCTCAAGGTGCTACAGTAAACTTCAGTAAGCGGCAGTGGCTTTGAATTTTACAAGAGAAGATATTAATACAGTTTATTTCAGAGATGGAGCAGAATGGAGGCGGGTTTCTAAGAGATGGTAAAAAGCCTTTTCTCACTGTGATTTTTAAATAAATGGGAGAAATCAGAAGGGACTGGTATATGCACATAGAGAGTTAAAAGACTGGAGGGTTTTTAGGACAGGGATTTGCAGTTTGCTCTAATTGCCTGCTTATTCCTTCATTATGGTTGAAGGGTTCTGGTAATTCACCATTATTAAATATTCAAGGACTGGTCCGGAGGAAGCATTCTGTGGGGATTGCTCTCATCACTCCAGTGCCAGTCGAAAATCCTGCTTTGTGCCTGTTCATGTGTGCAAATAAAGCTCTGCTTTTCCCTTTTTATCGACTTCCTTTACTAAAAAGGCTTCAAGCATTGTGGTAATGTGAGACTACTTAGGAAAGTAACACTTTCATGGAATTTTCCTCATGTTAGCAAGAACAGTGTCTTTACTTTTGGAAGAAAAGAGCAAAAATGTTCCACCCCCTGAGTAGAGTTTTTATATGTCTACACCCTCTCCACTTCCACCGTGCTAATACTTTCTCCTGCCTGCATTTTCCTCGCCTACAGACCTCATAGCATGGAAAGTCCATTCCCTTACTTCCCCATCAAGGTGGACCAGTATTCTGCTTTCATTTATATTTTGAGAGCCTAAGGCACAATCTGAAGAAATTGAAGTTGTGAAACCTTGCATAGATCATACACAAGCAAAAACAAAAACCAAACTTTAACAACTTGAAGACAAAATTAAATCTGTGGAATCCATATTATAATTGGTAATGTATAAATCTGAGGATTACTCACTCCCTTTGATTACATCTTTGAAAATTTTAGAAGTTATGGAAGTTTTCTGTGTTGTGATTACAACTCTACCAGGGTTTCACACAACTCTGTTTTGGAATTCCCGACAGAAACAGGGAAAACTTAGCTTTACTCTCTAATCCTAGTAAAATAAACAAGAATCTTTTTTCCTACCATTCAATAAGAAAACTCCAAATAGATCTAGGCAAAGATTTTTCTGAAAATGGTATACCTACTCCCCTCACCTCTACCAAAAAAATAAAAAATTAGTCAGACTCAAACTGGTTTTGAATTTGTTGGAAATTCACCAAAGATTTTCAACTAAGTGAGAAAAGTGTTAAACAGTGATTTTCAAAAAAACGTGGTTGAGTGGTTTGAGCACTTCAATATACAGATGATCAATATCTTCTCTCTCTGACTGAAGAAGCTCAACACACAAATCTTCCCTCTCCTCAGAGAGTATCCTGACTAGCAGCTTGTAAGCATATTTGAATTATTTTCTCTACTTTGCATAACTGATTAAATGAAGATGATAATTCTTTTACATCCGCAATAAGCATCCTATCAATCACTGCTGTTGGGTTTTGTTGTTTTATTTAAGATGGTTCCTTCTTCACAGTAGTTTTGAAATATTAAAGTAGTAACTGAAGTAGAGAAGGAGAGAGGGTGGGAGTGATTCTCTGGTCTGGCAGTTTCAAAAATCATTTAGGAGGATTTCATACTTCCAGAATTGTGCTACTGAACATTAACTTATTTATATAACATGAAAGTGTCAACAGGAGAGACTGAGAGTGCACTTTTAATTCCTCTGAAACTAAATAATCTATAGCTGTGTGACTATGGTGTTCCTCCTGAATAGGTAGACAACATGTGTTTGATTACCTTATGACAGGAAAGAATCTGGACCCATGCCTCCTATATGTTTATATCTTATCTACCACATAAAGGGGCACATTTTTTTCATCAGTTTTGAAAAAAAAAAAAAAAAACAAAACCCAAAACAGAAACAAAACAAAACAAAAAAAAAAAACAACCAACCAAAAATAATTTTCATAATAAAAGCCAGACATTTCATTTGGAAAAAAAAAAGCCAGACAGACTGAGTCAGACCATCCAATCTCTGATGGCAAATGGTAGTGGATGGCCTAATAAAGACGGTAAGAACAGGACAAACATATACTGCTATCTCAGCAGGATGCTTTCCCATTTTCTAGCAGACTATAACTTAGGGACCTCCTGAGCTTCTGATAGCATTTTTGTATATAATAGTCCCTGACGGGGTGTTTCCTGCCATGAATTTGTTCAACCACATTTTAAATCCATGTAAATTTGTAGTATCTGTGACATCCTGTGCAATAAGTTTCTCAGATTAATTATGCGAGGTGTGAGGACATACATCCCATTGCTCATTCAAATCTATCACCAGATAATGCAATCTGATAGCTTGTTCTTATGAAGTGAGGAGGGAGGAGACAGAATAATGATTCACTACCACATCCTCCATGGCTTCTGTCAGATGCCCTTCAGCTGTCTTATTCCTAGATAAGCCTTACTCTACATAATAATTTTGTATGCACAAGTGGATCCATACCAACTCTGCCACCTTTTCAGAATCTGTCTTGAAGCCACTGCCTCTTTCTTGAGGCGGAAGTGAACTAAACTGCATTTATTGATATACACATACACTGTGGATTTGGAGAAAAGCATAGTAGTGGAGTCTACTTGGAGTCTAGTCCTCTCTCAGTTCCTAAAATTTAGTTCATTTTTGACCTTAAAGAATGCTGAGCTGAGAACTACCACAACCTCAGATCTGATAACTGAATGTCAACAATTAGCTCATGGCTCACTACACTGCACATACATATGCTACTTTTACATTCTTGATTTTTTTTCCCATAGGTTTGTCACAGTGTTACTTAACTTCTCACAGTCAGCCCTCATCTATGTTACTCAGAAACACTGCATACTGTCAGCGGCCTCTGTCACCTCATTCTTCACACCCTTTCACACTCTTGCTGGTGACTTCATAAAAGAATTCTCTGAAAACTCTGACCTACTTTTTAGATAGGTTTTTATACTGGTGAAGAGATTTCTTCTTCTTCCTTAACAGGTTTAGTTTTCCATTGGTGCTTTTTTGGCACTTCTTATGTGATCTTCAGGTTTTGTTTTGATACCTAAGTGCTTGTGAGTGTCTGGTGCTAGCAATTTGCTGACACTCATTTTGTCTGTATGTTCTGTAGACCTCCTCTTTGGCAACTGATCCTTTATGGTTCTTTTGCTACAGTCTTATCTTCTCTTAGCAGTCCTTTCACACATTCCTAATATATTGGCCTTCTGCATGCTCTGGCAGAACTGTTTTCATTGTGTCTGTAAATATATGTATTCTTTCCTCAATACCTTTCAAGTTGCTGCTAAAAATCTTTTAGCCTGGCATGTTATGTTTCTACGCAATAAAAACTGCCAGAGGTTATTTCCCAGTTTCCTCTTTTGGACATAACACTACATTTTTCAAGGATGCCTTCTTTCTTCTGTTATCCTCCCTTACCCCCTTGTTTGACCATGGCAGTTTTTGACAGTCTTTCCACAGCCTTTTCAATAGATGACATTGTCTCCAATATGTGATCTTTCAGCAGTCACCATGCCACCTGCAAAGATTTTGTGCTTTCAGCTACTGCTTTTAGTTCCCTTTTAAGGTCCTTGCCTCATTTTTCTTGGAGCTCCCTTTTTGCCATCAAGCATATGCAAAGTAAACAGTGGCCTCTGTCACTCCTGCAAGAACACGTGGAAGGTCCATGTGGCCACTGCTAGGGAGAACCTCCATGTCCACAGCACTTTGGACAGTGCTTGTGCATGCCTCAGGCCCAGAACAAGGCTAACATTTCCTCTCCCGGGTTTCCCTTCATGAGTTAGTTGTTTGTAGAAGTGCAGAAAGCAGGGGAGCCTTGCCATTCCCGTCCAGGTCTGAGATTTCAATCTGCATTGCCTATTGTTTCGCTTACTTTAGTGATGTGAATTAACTGTAAGCTTTCTCTAACACTCATATGGACATGACCTATTTTTTTAGGTCAAGGGGTTCAGGAAAGGCAGTGTCTCACTTTACTCTATCTGGTACTTCAGTATGTATCCAACATTTTCTGAGTTTTGTTTCAATAGAAGATTGTGGGAGATGAAAAAAAAAGTGTTAAGGGTTGTTTTTTTTTCCTCTTCCATTTTCAAGTTTGCAGCCACGCAAAGAGACAACTATTCTGCAGCCCTAATTTCAACAGTTTTCACGGAAGAAACACCAACATTTTTCCCTGTTTCAGTGTTTTTCCAGTTGACCCATTATTTCTTGCTGTAAGTAAGATTTCAGTATATCTGCATATCTGCATTTAACAGCTTAGAAAATGTAAATTAAAAGTTAATTACACTGAAATATGAGGGGAAATATAATTATTATCTCACCATTAATAGCATCAGGAAACATATTTCAATACTTCAGTTAAACTGTGTAGATATCAAGATCTGCATTAAATTATATGGCTTATGCTATCCATAAGGGGAAACTAGATTGTCATTTATTCCTTCTGCCTTTACTATTTCTAAAAATATATAGTCGCCAGACTTACTATAATATCTAATAGCTTTTTCTTCTTTTTTTTTTTTTTCCTTTCTCTGTCTTTTTGGCCCTGAAGGTTTACATTAGAACATCAGTAACTTACTACAGCAAGTTATTTTGACTTGTTCTACCTATGCTTTACTCCAGACACAGCAGCCTTGGCTGGGACTACAACTTTGACAGGCAAATTCTAGTTACTTTAGTCATCAATCATTCTGAGTTACCAAAGGAAAACTATTAACAAATTCCTGACATGAAAATACTGCCTCGTCACTGTCATACAATAAGGAGAATAAGCAAGTAAGCAGGTGCTCATTTTCTCATTGAGCTGACATATGTATTTAATCTTACCCACCCAAGCTTTGATACTTAGTGTGTCAAATACTTAAAAGAACTCTGACATTCAAAATGGAAAACTTTTCTGAAGAAAGTTCCAATTCAGCCTAAAGTGCTGTGATGTTCTGTACTTGCAGAAATGGCATTGGGAGGTTGCAGGCACATAATAGGTGAAAGCTGTAGGACAAGGAACCTTTTTTTTTTTTTTTTGGTTGAACCGCCTCTCCTTTACTTACAGCTCTAAAGCCTGAAGCAAATCAAAGCTTGAAATATTGCAAAGCTTAAGACATCACAGTTCAAATAAAAACAATGTTAGCAGAAGAGCCTCCCCACTGACTTTTGCCCAGATAGAGTGAAGTACCTTTGTATTTGCCTAAGTTTACATATATAGATAGTGTCATAGATGTCTGCTTTAAAACAATGAACTCTTCTTCAGCCTAATTAGAGCACTTTGTCTCACATACCTAAATTAGTGAAGGGAAAGGAAGGTAGATACTTTTAATAATATGGGGATAGTCTGTCTGTATTTCACTGTCTTTTTCAAACCTCCTCATCCCTGATTTCCAAAAGGTGTCTCATTCACCCAGCTACAAACTAAAAGTTTTTTCATATTACACAAGAACTTTTTCTCTGTCATGCCCATGATGAATGTGATAGCAACAAGTTATATCTGTATGCGCAGAGGTTCCCCAAAAATTGTTACTGGTGACAGAGGTGATATGGTGATAACATTAGCTGGATACTTTTATGCCATCTATTGACTCTAGAAAGACAGCTGGAAAAAGGTCACTGTTTTCCTGTTATCATTATTTTGAAACTACACTTTTAGGGTGATACTCATTGGTGATAAGTGCAGATTTGAGTATAAAACACCAGTGATTGAATCATTCAGCATTACTTCTCAAATTATCTTATTTTCAAAAGAAGGAAAGTCCCATAATCTTTGAACAAAAAAAATATTGTTTCACTGGCATTATGGTTTTTTAATCTTGAAAACTCGGTAGAGGGGTTTGGGTAGGAGTGGCAAGTCAAATCCCTTAGAAGCCCTTGAAAACACTGAACTTCAATTAAAGTTCCCATGTGCATTGTAGAGATTTCACCTCTTCCAACAGGCAATTTGGGAAAAAAAAAGTTGAATTTTTAAAAGTTGCTTATTGTATACAATACTTGGCATAAATCTTTTGGGCTGAGAGAAGTGGTAGCTGTTTCCCAAATCTGTTAATGAATTTCACACTAAATACTTTGCAATCTTCAGAAACAAGGGACTTAACCTAAACTGCTGAAAATACGGCAGTCTTCCTGATGGCAACGTGTATATTTTTTCACTGGTGCTCTAATTCACAACCATAACATCTGACTATAATAGCATTGTCCTGGTTGAGTTTCCATCATTTTATAGTTCCTTATAGTAATCACAGTAGCCTATGCTGACAAGCAACCAGGCTAACGCACAGATGGTGGTCAGAGAGTAACTTTCAGTTTTGAGTACTCCAATTAAACTATTCCCCTGGGACTTCCACTTGCAAAACAAGGTCACTTGGGGCCTGCCCAGTGACAGTGACAAATAGTGCTTATAATTAAAGAAACCCAAAACACAGTTAGTGTTATTTGTAGTTTCTCAGGGACTGGTAAGAAAAGTATTTTAGCCTCACACTTTGCTGATTATTATGAAATAAACACATACTTATAATTAATGAGGATAGGCAATAATAAACATTTGGCTTTACTTTCGTTTACTTGCATGGTGACATAAGATCATATGAAATAGGAGTACCAGTGACAGTCTGTCACAGTGAATGGAAACAATGACATTTGGTGGACTAGTGTTGCCGCAAAGCATCTTTACAGGCTACTGGAGAAACATTCATTACAATGTACCACACTCATGTTTCATTAATACATAACCAATGTGTAGAATTGCTCTGTTAATCTTAAAGACAAATGACTACTGTCAGGGCTTTGTTACAGACTTATCTCCACCACGAACACTTGTGCACTGAGACAATAATAGCAATATGGCATTTATTTGGTCTTGAGTAAGGGGAAAAAGAATGAATAATCAAAGTAATTAAAGATACTCAATCTAGGCAGTTGATCTTATTTTCCAGAAGCTGTTAGTGTGTGTTTCACTAATGAGGTATTGCAAGTACCAAACACCAGTGCTAACTTACAAATTTTTAACCTGCAGGAAAACGAACTAATGATACTATGTGATTGTGGGCTTTCAACCACTTTCTTCAGCTTCTTCCTTTCAGCCAGAAACAAATCTACCCAAACTTCAAGAGATAAAAAGGTAAAAGGTCAAGAGAGATTCAGCTGTAATTAACTTTTGAATGCATTGCTCTGCAGAGAACTTTGCTTAATGGCCATGTTCATATGCCTGGACGTTTTTTGTTTGTTTTTTTTTTTTCAGTTTGATTCCTGGTCAGATCGGATTAACGTGCACCTAAAATGATGGCTTTACAAAAAAGCAAAAAGGAAAAGGAAAGTTTTGCAGACTGCATTTGAATTCTTGTGATCATCTTATCACATACTTGCATGTCTGTTTTAGCCTCTGTGATTGAAGTGACATGTCAGAGTTCAGGATGGATGGGGTAAACACAAACATGGGCTACATTCAAATACACGGAAAGCAAGTTCACTTAGATACTCCGAGCTCTCACTGCTGACACCCTGCGACTGCAGGGAACTGAAACGTACAGTGAACACAACGCTTCCCAGTCTACAGGTCCAGCCTTACTTCGTAGTGAGCAAAAGTTATCTGATAGCACATATTTTAATGTGGGATGTGTGTCCACATCACACGAATGTGGTGACCATCTTATTAGCTAAGCACTTGGGGGATTTGTGGAATTGGGTCCAAGAAAGGCAGACTGCATTGTTTTAGTAAGTCTCAAATTACCAATATATTTTATAAAAGAAAGTGATCTTCTCACTTTTCCGGCAGTCAAAATGAGCAGAAAAAATAGATTCCAAAGAAATATTATTTCATTCTGTTATGAAAATGATTACTATATTGGGAAGTGTATTGAATAGAAACATAGCATTAAATCAGTAAGAAAAGTGTTTTGTTTTTTTTCCTATAAAGCCAATATATTACTTCACTTACCTTTTCAATATCTCAAAAAATGTTTTCTTTCTTTCAAGAGTGAATGCTGTAGTTCAATATGTTCTACTTAATCTTTCCTAAAACCAGTCTTTCTCTGTTTAAATTAAACTGTGCCGTGAATTGTTTTGGGGAGTTTTTCTCATTATCATGAGTTTGCTATGATTATCTTATTAGATCCCATGGGAGAAATGTGGCATATAAGTTTAGAAATAATTAGACTATCCCTGGAAAAAAAGAATATTCAACTTTGGAAGAAATAGCAGTCAAATTCAAATGTTTTTCTGAGGGCAGATGAGATGGTTGGTGGAGAATAGACTATAGAATAGCAAGTATTTGGGGATCCCAAGACAAATGTACTTGAATTTGCTACTAGGGTTTATTAAGACAAACAAATTTGCTGCTTGGGTTTGTTTCCCCAGTTAATGGCACCTTTGCTGGGGCACTTGTCCTTCAAACAAGCTCCTATTCCTATATCTGTCCATTCTATCTATCTGTGTCTAATTTCTCATTACCTGGCACAAAATTATGTTTTAATTTATTGCTAAATGTACCTCATTACCCAGCACTTAAGCCTTGTTTCTAATCCATGAATTCCATTAGAACAATTTGCATGTTTTAAAGTACACTGATTTGGGATATTTATTTTCTTGTCTGTATTTGGAGGAGACAGGACAGCATAGCGGCAGAGAAACAAGGAGAGAAAAATGGCTTTGAAAAGTAGTGACTTAAAGATTAGAGATATTCAGACAGATCTTCTGCCTCAAAGAGGATGGGATCTGTAGCCTAGGGAGGGAGGATGAGGTTACAGCCTTTAAGCCATGCTGTGAAGGAAGATCCACAACAAAATCTAGGTCAATCTCTCACTAAAGATTGCAAACTGCTCAGTAGCAGTGGCAATCTATATTTGGTATTTGTGTGAGAGAGAGGCAGGAGAAGATCCTCACTTGACCTCAAGCAGATGAGTAGCAGATGAGAGGTGGAGGTGGGAGAACAGGTGCGGATGCAGGTTGAGGGGCTAAACCTCCATTAGGGGCCCCACTTCCAAGTAATCCAGGTGCAAACTCCTTATGATTGGTTTTCCACTCATTTATTTCCTATTACTGGTAACTATAGAGAACTCCTCTTTTTGTATGTATGTTAATATCTGCAGTTGACTACCATATTGAATTGCTTAAACATTTATAAAGAAAATTAATTACTTTCAGCACAGTTCACAGATTTTCCCTGTTCCTTTTTTTATGGCAAGGTGCTCTCTCTTTCCCAGAGCACGCACAATTTTGCCTGTGGGTGTATATTTTCTATTTGCATTCCTCCTTTGTCTTTGTGTCTTCCACTGCATCACCACCAAACTTCTGCTCTTTGCTTTTAATACTTTTCCTTTACCATTCAGCTTCACCCAACGCTATTAATTTATCAAGCTGTTCATCTTCAATCCCACCACCAAATAGTCCAAGTTGCACCAATCTTCAAGTGTTCCCCATGTATCCTCTCAAAAATGAGAGTAAATGGGGGAACTGTAAAGCTTCAGTCCATGAAGAGAAATATGTCCCTTTGCAGTATGTCTCCAAGTGGCAGCCTCTCTACATAGGTAAAGGGAATCTGGAGACACTAGCCTCCTTAGCACAAAGCCAGCCTTTGAATCCCACAAAGTCCTGTCAAAGATTTAAGAAGTTGCTATCTTAATCCCTTTTGGTGAGATGAGATATTGACTTTGTTACATGTCTGACTTTGTTACATGTCTTCTTCCATACTTCCATACTTCCATAGCATTCACCCCTCATCCCCACAGGCCCTCGCTGTTGTGGAACTCAGTGGTGCAACCTTGTCTGCTGGCATGGCCCATGCTCTGTAGGACACACTGGTCCTTCAAAATATACTTATCTGTGCAGTGCATAGCATAAAGTTTCACTGAGATGCATATTCCGCCGAAATGCTAACACAGTGAAGTTATTGCAGGTTAAATTATTTAATTAGTCTGCTTAATTAGTTAGATCTCACTATAGGCAGGATGTTCTGGCTATTGGCCCATCACTGCAGAAGACAGCTAGAGAACATATCTGAGGTAGCTTAAAATGAGCCAGCATGGAGCATCATGCTGCTAGATTGCTCCTTACTCTATCAAAGATAACTCAAAAGCAATCTTCTAAAGATGGCATCTCTAGGTTTCACCAAGGTCTGCAGCAGTAGGCATGTGTGCATCTGTGCATGATGGAGCAGTACCAAAATTTCTCATTGGGTAGATGTGATGGAAGAAGAGGAAAAAACATGGGAGTGTGGATTAAGACCTACAGGGGAGTACCAAGGTATCAGCATGGGAAAGTGAGAATCAAGAGTTCTGTTTCTGACTGTATATGCTTGCTCTTCTATCTGCCTCTATGCTTCAGTTCCACATCTGTTAGAGAGCATGATGGCTTACCTCTACTTCTCAGAGCACAGTAAGGCTAAATACTAGTACTCAATATATAAAACACAGTAAGGTCCCTCAAATATTATTGGTAAATAGGATATAAAATTTCTTATGGGAAACGGGAGAAAGAGGTTGGAAAAATACAAAGATTCTGGTTTTGCAGAAACCAGAGAGGGAGGCTGTAATCTTTCTGAGCACCCTGTAGAATTCAAGTTACTTTTACTTAACGAGTGAGATACCAACACTTTACTTGATGAGGATGTTTTCTCTCAGAATGATCAGAGATGCAGCACACTGTCTTTCCTAATGAAAATGAGGTGAATGAATGGTCCTACTGTTTTCATTGTTATTCTTTTCCTGCACTTTAACAGTGCATTACCAAAATATGAACTGCCTTGTCTGACTTTCTCCTGTATTTACAGATAGCATTAAAAGCAGCCAGGCTGCACTTATGTGTGTTCTAACAGATTATGGTATCATCTAATGGTGTGAACAAGATGGGAAATTCCTGAAATTCCTTTAAATGATAGAAAAGTGGTACATTACAGGTCATGGAAGTAACACAGACTGCCATCAGTAAGAATCCCCTGGAAATGTTTGTGCCTTCTTTGCATATTATTCTCATATGCTGTGTTTGTGGATTTGATAAAAGCTAATCATCCTTGCCTAATGTGAAGAGCATTCCAGGACTATCTGTGTGGATTGCCCACTAGGCACCATATTAAAAGGCCTGTGTTTAATGCGCATTTGTGAGTCACCTCATGTTCAGATAAAGGATACATCATACACCCTCTGCAACACAGGCCACAAACAAAAAAAATAATGATTCTAAAAAATATAGTCACTGTATACATTAGCTATTAAAACATAATAAGCATACAAGTATTCCTGGATGCATTCCCAAGACACATGTGAGTAGAGTTTCAAAAACAGTATTCCCAAAGAACACATTAAATGAAAGATATTCCAGTACAGAAGATCCCCAGAGTCTGATTACATTTAGGTGACAATATTTGCACATTGCATCTTCAAAACATCTAAGTGGGGTTCCTGCCATTGGCTATGTTATAGGTAAAGTTAAAATACAAACAAATTGGCCAAAAGTGAAAGAAATTACATTAATCATTATTACATATGAAAAATTACATTATCAAAAAGCATCAAACATTATTAAAAGCAAACAAACAGTTAAGGTGAAAAACACACAGTGAATACATTACTGTACTAAATATCACTTTTTGTGTTTTAAATACACTGTACAGTATTATAATAACATCCACCAGCAGCAAAGAATACATAAAAAAGAAATATAACATGGGGCTATATTTTTATGCTGTGTGTAAACAATCCTTTCTTCTGCAGCTTTAGAAAATGCCAGTGTTTGAATGTAGCCTTTTAACTACCTGAATATGCTCATGGTGAGCATGCTTGGAGTTTATAATGGCAATGTATAAATCTGCTAACATGGACAGAGGGGTTTAAAAACCTTAATTCCAGCATAACCTGCATCAGTCTGTTTCGTGGGCCTAAATCTAACCAACTCCCTGATGTTGACTTATTTGCACAGGTTTCTAAAAAATCAGTTCAGGATTGTCTGTCCCAGTTTTAATTAAGTTAATCAGTTGTAATTACAGGTCTAAAAACTACCTACACACTTGCCAAAAAAAGCCTTACATTTTTTTCTTACTGCTTCACATTGAATACTCCTATGAAGTGCTCATACAACACCTACTTTACATTAAGATCCTCTCAAGACAGGTAACAGTGATACCAATTTTAGTATCATGTGGTAATATCTAATTACTGACAGAACTTCATCATAAAATGGTTATGAAAGTAATAATTTTATGTCTCCTTCAGAAAATGTCACTAGAAATTCTAAGTCTGACTAAGAGAAACTGAATTACTTCCATTAGAATTCATTTCAAGTAACTGCCTAGTTTTGTCACTGTAACTTCAAAAAATGCTAATTAATTCTCAATCAGAATGTATGTAATTATAATAGTTTTCTGCTGGAAAACAAATTACCTGGTACCCTTGGGGTGAACAAGACAGAAGATATTTCATATTCCTTTCAACAGGATAAATATTTTATCTTTTAGGTCATGAAAATGTGCTAGCCATAAACATTATTTTTTTCCCCTCTCAAATGTTTAGAGACTGTTTTCTTCCTCTTAGCATGAAGACACTAAGCAAGTTGACAGTCTGCTTGCCAGTCAGTTTAATCTCACTCTCTCAGTGGGTTTGTGGGAAAACTGTGGCATGCCAAGTTATTTTTGGCCAAATGTTACAGTAAAAAAAGAGCCTTCAGGAGCTTTCATTTAGTGAGTGGACTAACTGGCATCTGTTGTACCTGCAGAATGTGAATTGATGTTGCCATGGAAATAGAATAACTTTTTTGTTGTTGTTCTGTCTTTGCATATTTGGATTTGCCCTAGTACAGAAGTCAGCTTGGGAAGAATCTTCAAGAACTGAACGAAAGACAAGGAAGCCTCGCAGAAAGAGATCAAAAGTTGTTTGCATTTATTTCAAATAATGGTCATTTATGAACAAGCTGCTTGAGTGTCCAAAATGGGAAGTGAAAAACAAAAAAATCCATGTCATCCTTGTCTCTTGCTGACTGCCATACATTTTCCATTGCATTTTTCATACTGATCAAACCAAAAAAATGTGCCTCTTTCAAAAGGCGGTGGGGACAGTTCTGTTTGCTTTCTTTAACACAATTTATATTATAAAAAATTATAATAAATGCACATAAAGCTCACAAATTTGTAATAAAGGAATACATACTTTTGCATATGAGCCAAACCTACAGAGCTATGCAAAAAGACAGACTCTCCAGCTGCATGACAACAGTAGACCTAGAAGTGAAATTTATGTGCCTCGAGATGACACAATTCCAAGAGACCTCCCCACCTCACCCTGTCTCCATCTTTAAAAAAATTCAAGGAGACATTTCCATCCAGTAATAAAATCATTGTCATTTTATCAGACAGTACATTAACCTTGGACTTTTCAGATTGTCTAAGTATGAAGTAATTGAAAGTGTTGCAAATCATGTTTTCGCAGAGGGAGGATTTTAGAAAAGGGAAGTTTTATTGACACAGTCAGTAATGTTTATTTTTTGTACTAGTCTAAAGACTTCAGTAAAAAGTGAAGGATCTGTAAACCTCAAAATTTACTTCAGTTTGACAAAAAGCCAAGAACTCGTCATGCCTGCAGAGTACGTACCATGCTCATTGCAAACAAACCAACCACAGTAAGAAGCTAAAAATGCGTGGGCTAGGTACAAGTAGTTACTATATGATTTCTGCACTGAGAGGGATATGGTCCATGCACATTTCTCTGGAGGCAGGGATGCTGCTGAAAGACAAATCCACAACAGGTTGGGATTTTCATCTAAACAGATTAGAAGCTCAAGTCTTACCAGAAGCCAGTAGGGTTTGTGCCCTTCGTATAAGAACTTGAAAACTGATAAGCATTTTGTGGCAGAGTCTATGGGATTTAGAGGGCTTTTTTGGTCTGTTTTTTTCTCCTTTTTTAGTGTAGCTGAGATCCCACTGCTTTTTTGTATTGTGGTAGCTATATCTCCCACTCAAATCTCAGTGGGGAGGCAAGATCTTCCAATATACTGTCTGGCAGCTACAAACTGATCAAGGAAGGAAAATGAGGCTTGTTCTTGTTACTGATATATTCTTTAGATTTAGATAAATCTAAACACTGTTGCCCCTCCAGGCCTTCACATTTTCTTCACTTTTCCTCATTTAGTTCCGTGTCTACTTTAATAAATATTTAACTACATGCACCAGCACTTCCCATTTAGTCTCTCCGTAGCTTAAAGATTAATGTAGGTATCTGAAGAAACATCTTAGCATGTCAAAAAAATCGTTTTATTCATACATGCATTTAGATACAACCATGTTTACTTGATTTGCTTAATGGGATAGAAGATTTCCCAACTGCGTATAAGCCTAACTCAGAAAAAAATGAAAGAAAGATGAGGAAAAGATATTTCTCTGAGAAAACTTGTGGACTCATTTATGACTCTGAAATTTTGTCCCACTGGAATCAACAGGGAAACTGCCATGGTCTCCAGCAGGACATCAATTTAATTCCTGTTTAGGTTATTGCTTTTATTTTTCCCCATAAAGGAGCATACCTGCTGAGTTCCATAATTTTCTGTTATATTCCAAGTGCAAAAGAACCACAGTTCAATATACAAATGAGGCCTAAATTTTCTGTTATCAAGGATAAAGAAAGCACTGTACACACATTGACTCTGTGCACAAACTAAAGCATGACTGAGCATACCGAAGCGTTGTTGGTGTGGCTATAATGCATCTAGTCAGGGCACTGGCATCCACGAAACCCTAGGAGAATGCACAAGTCTATCCGACACCTGCAATACTTGAGGGAATCTAGTGCACCCTCAGCAAATTTGCAGATGTCACCAAGCTGAGTGTTGCAGTTGATACAATACAGGGAAGGGATGCCATCCAGAGGGACCTGGACAGGCTGGAGAAGTGGGCCCATGAGAACCTAATGAGGTTCAACAAGGCCAAGTGCAAGGTGTTGCACTTGGGCCAGGGCATTCCCAGGTACTTGTATAGACTGGGAGAAGAACTCCTTGAGAGCAGACCTGCGGAGAAGGACTTGCAGCTCCTGGTGGACAAGAAGCTGGACATGAGCCAGAAGTCTGTGCTTGCAGCCTGGAAGGCCAACTATGTTCTGGGCTGCATTAAAAAAGGGATGGCCAGCAGGAAGAAGGAGGTGATTGTCCCCCTCTACTCGGCTCTTGTGAGACCCCATCTGGAGTACTGTGTCCAGGCCTGGGGTCCCCAGCACAAGAAAGATGTGGAGCTCTTGGAATGGGTCCAGAGGAGGGCCCTAAAGATGATCAGAGGACTGGAGCACCTCTCCTATGAAGAAAGGTTGAGGGATCTGGGCTTGTGTAGCTTGGAGAAGAGAAGGCTCTGGGGACACCTCATTGTGGCCTTCCTGTAGTTGAAGGGAGCCTATAAACAGGAGGGGGAGCGACTGTTTACATGGGGTGATAGTGACAGGATGAGGGGGAATGGTTTTAAACTAAGAGAGGGAAGATTTAGGTTAGATATTAGGAGGAAAGTTTTCACTGTGAGGGTGGTGAGCCACTGGAACAGGTTGCCCAGAGAAGTTGTGGCTGCCCGACCCCTGGAGGCACTCAAGTCCAGGCTGGATGGGGCCCTTGGCAGCCTGCTCTAGTGGCTGGCAACCCTGCCCACAGCAGGGAGGGTGAAACTCGACGATCACTATGGTCCTTTTTAACCCAGGCCATTCTATGATTCTATGAATACTTAAGAACGAAGCTGTACATTTAGTCATTGAGTAACTGAAGACAGCTTAGGTATACCTCTAATTCAATATAAATTCAGTTTATTTAATTGAACTGGAGGTGTGTCTGTCTCGAAGTTGTACACTGGTACATACAAGCACCACAACTATTCACAGTTTAGGTTTTAAATCCATTCAAGTTATCTGCATAGCGTATTAGTTAAAAACAATATTTTTAAAGCCATTAGAGTTGTTTTCTAACCTAATAATGCAAATAATAGGTTTTGCTTTCTGAAAAGGCTAGAGGGCATATTTGCAACTCACTGCTGAACAGACCTTCCAGGATCCTGGGCCATTTCAGCACCCTGTGTATAACAAGAAATTGTGCTTATCACAGTTATGTAATATTCAGATTCTCACACCTTGACAGGAGCCATGCTATCGCAAATTTATTTGTTGACAAGGTCGCTCTTTCCCCAGATCAGCATAAAGGTTTTTACTTTGGTTCTGGAATTGTGACCTGTAAACTCAAGCTGACATTTACAGCACCTCTTGTTGCTTTCAACTGATTCAGGGCCAAAGTAAACTTATGGTAAATTCATTGGCTTCAGTGGAGTTCCATGGTGATGAACTTGAATCCAACCTCCTGTATTTAATATTTTTTTAACAAGAAGGACTAGTGAATAGCAAGAAATCTCTAAGAGAAAAGCATATTTCAAATTTCCTAGCTGCATTTAATGAGTTCTAGCACTGTATTTTAAAATGGTACTATATTTAGGGGTGGTATTGCATCCATAAATATAATGTAGTGCCAATAAATATTTCTCTGTTGACATGCAATGCAGAATTCTCACCACAACCATATATCACACTTTTTGTCAACCCACCAGTCTGTCTGAGTACAAGCTAATCCACCTGTTTCTGCTCGCATTTTTAACCTTAGAAAAGCCTAACTTGGACTTTTCTTATTCTACAGGAAATCTGTGGATCTTTCTGAAAATTTTCACAGATATAATTTTCTCTAGAGTATCTACTGGCTACTGATATTAAATATATGCAAACTGAAAAAAACCCAGTAACAGTTATGCCTTTTTTTCTTCTTTCTGCTCAGTTTAACAACATCCCATCTCCTTCTCCCACACCATTTGGTTGTTAATTCTCCTGCAGCCATGTATCATTGTACGTCAAATGCTTCAACTCTTGTGAAAAGAACAAGAACTACCTCAGACTAGAGAAAAACAGGTTTCAAATCTTCCTCATATATTGGAGAGGCAACAGGAGGAAGGGAAGAGTAAAAATCATAAACCTTCATTTTCTAGGTCCTTAAGACACATTTAGGAATTTTGGACCAGTAACAAATAAAGGTAGGTCTGCAGAAGCAGGCTGTAACCATAAGGAAGATGAGTCACTCCTACAGCTGTGGGCACATGTCTGCACCTGCACACCCTGCTAATAAAACTTCACCGTGCATAAGCCTCCCTTGTCAGAAAAGCACAAAGACACAGCAACAAGGCAAACGACCTTGTAATTTTAAAAACCCTCCCCAAATTGCACTGACTTTCATACACTTTATCTAACAATTGATATAAAAGAATTCTTTACTCATCCTTATGAGGATCATTCTCCAATCCTATGTAGTCTTACTAACACTAGATACAGTCCCCTTAGGAAGTCTAGCAAAATATACAATAATTGTGAATCATATATCCTTGAAAATTATTCATTTTTTGCTTAGAAGAAAGGGAAAATTCTGAAAAAAAACCTGAAAAATGTGTAAATGCCAATATTCTGGACTCGTTTCTTGACTGCTGTTCTTCCAAAAGTGTCTTTTCCTTCCTATATGCCATATAATGCTTAAAGGGTATTCCTTTTTTAACTCAGAAATGCTGCTTCCCAGTTCCCCTTGAAGGCAATTTTCCAACTTGTTTTCACACCTAGTAAGGAGTAGCTAATTCCACAGGCCTGGTTCAAGGCCAGTGAAGTCAATTCACAGCCACTGTTTCCAATGACCAGAGGCCCCTCTCTTCTGCAAGTCAGAGTACTTTATTATACAAGAAGGCAGCCAGATAGGAGAATTAAAAAACAGTCGTCTCCTGCAGACTAGACCAGATTCCAAACTGCAATCTTTTAAGGTTTTTTTTTTGTGACTGTGTGCAGGTTTTGTAGATTAAATGCCAAAAGCAGAAGATCTGATTGCAGTGACCTCGTTATTGCTATAGAGATCCGTCAGTGGACAGTAAATGTGATGAGCTGCTAAATAATTGATTATTTCAAGAAATTAATGCTAAGTGCTTTTCACGCATCAGTACAACATACTATTTTATAGGCATTGGTGTGTCAGCAAAATTCTGAACTATTCACCTACAGTTCTCGCTGAGTAGAAAAAAGAAGTGGGAGTCAGCAGCAGTTCCCTTGCAAGCTGAAAAGCATGGTTTTCCATCAGCTTCTTCAAAACTGAATTGCAATAAAGTTTTGATTCAGCTCTTTGCACTTAAATGCAAACTTCTATTACCAGTGTTGCTGAGGAGGAGTTGTTATTTGTTTACGGCAATAAAGCAACAAATTCTCATATGCTTGGAAAATTTTAATGGAAATTTCCCAACAGGTAGAAATCTTTACTCCACCCACACAGAGCATATTCCTCTGTGGCAACAGCTATTACTCCCAGCCATCAGCTGGGATAATGCAACATATCCTAAGTTTCTTCTTCTCAGATGGCCTTGAAGCTTGCCAGATAGATAAAGGTCAAGAGAGGTGCCCAGAGTGTTAAGGAGCAGGGCAGACAGATTCCACTGTAAGAAATTAGAGATGGAAATATGCTAATTAAGTAAATACTCCTTAGATCTTAGATCCTTAAAGCTGTGTTCAACTTTGGGCTCCCCAGTACAAGATTGATATTGGCACACTGGAATGAGCCCCATGGAGTTTAAGGAGCTGAAGAACATGATGCATGAAGAGAGGCTGAAAGAAGTGGACCTATTCAGTTTGTAGAAGAGACGGTGAAAAGGAGATTGTACTGCTGTCTGGACCTCTCTGATCAGAGACTACACAGACACTGAGGCTAGATGTTTTTGGAGGCGTGCAGTGATAAGAAAATTTTTTTTTTCTTTCCATGAGGATGGTTAAATACTGGAACAGAGGCCCAGAGAGGTTGAGGGATCTCTGTTCCCAGAGGTGTTCAAGATTTGACTAGTTATGGCCCTGAGAAACCTGATCTAATTAGACCTTTTCTGAACAAGGGTTTGAATTGGATTAGCTTCTGGAGGACCCTTCAACATAATTTATGATTTTGTGAGACATGAGAAGGCGGAAAAGACTTGGCATCTCTAACGTAATTTCCAAACTAATGTAAAATATTACCCATTTGAAATATATGCATTGTGTCACTATGAAAAAGCCTCTGGTTCAAAGTTCAAAGTTGTTATGAACATTAGCATTCCTAATAGGCACTTAAACATAAAACTATCTTAAGGACTTAAAATAAATCAACAGAAATTCGAATAAAATCTGAATAGGAAAATAAGGGATAAATGACTAATTGACCTGCTTGTTTTTTTTTTCCCCTATCCTTGGCCATGTTTACTTCTATCAGATCTAAGGGAAACATTCTCCTACTCCGGAATAAACTTATTTTTTCCTAAAATGCCATCATATCTGGAAGGCATTTAGGAACAAGCTTGACATTCGGAAACCATATGAATCATCCAGGCGGGCTTTGAATGTCTCCAGAGAAGGAGACTCCACAACCTCTCTGGGCAGCCTGTTCCAGTGTTCTGTCACCCTTACTGTAAAGAAGTTTTTTCTCATATTCAAGTGGAACCTCCTATGTTCCAGCTTGAACCCATTGCCCCTTGTCCTATCACTGGATGTCCCAGAGAAGAGCCTGGCTCCATCCTCTTGACACTCACCCTTTACGTATTTATAAACATTGATTAGGTCATCCCTCAGTCTCCTCTTTTCCAAGCTAAAGAGACCCAGCTCCCTCAGCCTTTCCTCATAAGGGAGATGCTCCATTCCCTTAATTATCTTCGTGTTCCTGGGTGATCTGATTTAGGTGTTCCTGCTCTGGCAGGGGGATTGGACTAGATGATCTTTCGAGGTCCCTTCCAATCTCTAACATTCTGTGATTCTGTGATTCTGTGAATTAAAAAGTGGAAGAGAAATAAATAACAGTGACACCAAACTGTGAATAGCTATTAACATCTTTGGAGATTTTGATCTATCTATTGACTAGGCAGAAGAAGAATATGTTTTGTGTTCCAGTTATTTAGTTGTTCTCAATTTTCCACGATATTGGCAGTGTTTCACCCAACAGATATCACTTGACTCTGAATAAAAGGTTGTCATTTGTACCTACAGCAAAATTCATTAGCCTGGAAGCCCATTAAAACATAACATTTAAAATTAAAATCAGAGCTAAACTGGATGCATGAGGACATCCATTTAGAGTCTAACTAAAGTGTCTCAGAGATACAGGCACAAAACTCAACCTTACTGCAAATTAACTATCAAAGTTTACAGGACAGATTTACTGATATGAATCATTTGCCTTTTTAATGCTCCTTCCTGTCTAGTTTCTTTGACTCCCTTTGACTTGACATCCTTATTTATTTAATGTGACTGGATGGCCCAAAATGATAGCTAATCTGACAACCAAAGAAAATTAGAACAGCATTATCTCAGCAATAAGAATGGAATGCAGGAACAAAGAGACTAAAATGGAAGAGCATAAGACCTGGTCCAACTCACTTTCTCTTCCTCTCTGCCTCTCCTCTCTCTCTCTTATTTTTGCATGATAATACATGCCTCTCACATAATCTCTTTGGAAGCTCTGAAGTAGTAGATACCCCCAAGTAGACCGAATGCTCATATATATGCAAGAAAATATTCTGCAGTTGGTTTTTTTTAATCTTTCTGTGTGCTGTGTATATGTCCTTACAAAAATGCAAACAGGTATGTAGCAACAGAGTCACAAGGAAATAAAAAGATGGTCTTAAAATGTTGAAACACAACAATAACTCCTCTACGAATAGGAAGATTCACTGTGAAACAAGCAATATTTTGCAATACAGTTACTTCTGTACTGCTCTTTACAATTATCCCTTTGTCACAGAAAATAGGTGTTTGCTATTCTGTACTTAAACCAAAATACAGATACAAATGATAGTGGCAAAAGCTTCCAGTACTCAATCTGTACTGAGTGTTCTGTAATCTGGGGGCAAACAGCAATTCTATGACTGCTCCTCCATGGGAGCAAGGTGTCAGTAGGTCAGATAGAGACCCTGTCATTTGTGTAACTGGTATTCCTCCCTGCTTCCATCCCAGCGACGTGGAAGTAAAAAGAAAAATGGCTGACCTGAATACAGAGGTCTGAAGAACAGAAGGACTCATGGCAGGTGGATCACGTAAAGGGCACAAGCAAAAATAAAAAGGACAAGATGCAGCAAAACCAGAAAACAAACAGGGATGGAAAAGGTCTGTGGTGCAGAAAGATCTTTCTCTGAACTTAAATATAACTTGGGATTCCTCTCTGAAATCATTGGTACACAGAATTTTCTTAATGCCCAGATAGCTGCTGAGGCCCTATAAAGAAAAACATCCTTCTGCTGTCACCTTTTCCCACATAAGTTCTTCAAGGAGAATGATGTTGTGCAGCTAGATGTCTAAAACCCAACTAATAACTCATAGGGGACCAAAAGTGGTGCATATGATAAAGATATCATTTAAGCATTCTTTTCTCTGTAGGAAAACACACTTAAAAAGTTATATTGACATTTTGTTTGGTTTACAAAAGCAACCAGGCAACCAGAAGCTGGACAATGTCAGAGTTGAAACAACTGGTGTGATCTTGTTCTTTGCCTTTTACTCAGGTCCTCAAGTTCTTCACCATCATTAAATGCTGCTACACTTACATCCTGTCTTTGCCTTAGGCAATCTCGTTTTCATTGCACAGCAGGAATGGCACCAGCAGCTCTAGGCAAGACTGCAAGCAGATATGACTGGATCTAGGAAGCATTAGCTGAAAAGCAATAGGGCACATATTATCTCTTGGAAGGATGGTTGCCACAGCCATAGGAAGGCCAGACATAACCAAAAAGCAAAAGCTGGGGGAAATCTATAGAAGACATGGGGCAACGCCTTATTATAACAGTATCAGTGGTTTTCTCTGACACCTCTAACAGGTTGCAGGGAAACACCAGAGAGCATTGTCTGTAGTGTGTCTTTGCAAAGGCTTAGTGTGGTTTAAGGCAAGTTCAGTGCAGAGGGTTTTCATTTTCTCTTACCAGCAAGGATCTAACAAGCTCTGTGGAGCATAACATCTACTGCAAACAGCAAGTTTTACAGATTACAGCTCACCCAATTCTGAACAGACTTGCATTAAGATATCAGAAGGATTCTTTCTGCTTTCAGGATTATCTCCTTGCCCTGCTACAAACATAAAGACATCTTAATTATTCAAAACACACTTAGATCTTTGTATATAAGACAGAAGTTAGGTCAACTTGCAACCCACTGCCGTTTTCTCAGTGACTGCATCTGTTCAGATCACAAATCCAGTTATTACATGTTCCATGTGAGCAATACTACTGAATAAACAGATAACCAAACTGCACACTGGTGCCATTTCCAGGAAGTCACTGTGCATCACATTTCACAGAGCAATAAAAGCTCTTCGATACCAATCATGTACTTCCCTCAACCACGCCCTATTTTCTGTAGCTGCTTGTAGCATCGCACATTTGGAAGAAGCTGGTCTGTGGGTCCCAAGAATGTGTCTCATTTAAATGCAAAAAACCCCTATATTTTATGTTTTCTTTCTTTAATGTTCATTGCTCTGATTAATCTGACAGAGGTTTTCATGCTTTGTACTTTGTTTTTATTACCTCCTATAAACAGTGGAGCTCTATTTAAAGCCCTGAGATAAGATGACAGTAACATCATAGAGAACAAAAAGTCTGCAAATAATATCCTAGCTCTGGGGAAAAGCCGGTGGGAGTTTTTTGTATCAGCACAACTAGTTTTTCAAACTAGTTCAGTCATTCTTGATAGTAATGATTATTCTACTATATTCCTTTCTCTTGTCAATGTGAAACATAAAAAAAATTGACTCTTATCTTTGTGCAGAAATCCTGGATATTAGACTTCATTATTATTATTAATAGTATCAGGCATTAGCAACAAGATGAAATAATTAAAAAAAAATTGAAAAGTAAGAATTTTTTCCTCCAGAAACATACATCTTCCCTCTTAGTTTATATATGAACTTACATATATGCATACTGTATATGCCTAGAACTCTTTTATTTGATGGGTTCACTGAAAACTCAGCGATTTCTGGCAAAGATCCAGAAAATCAGGAATTTATATGCATACTTACCTGAGAATACATACAACATTTTTCTGTTGTAAAAGAATCTTTGATGCCCTTAAATGACTTTCTGTACTCCTCTCTCTCCATATCCTTTATTATTTAAATTTGTTGCTTAAATGCTCTACAATTTTAGCATTTCATTTTATCTTCTGTTGAGGTGATTCCAAGAAGATCCTGAAATTCTTATCTCTGCCCTTTTAAATAATCAATCTGCACAATTTAGTCAATCTTTTTGAAGACCAAAAAATATCTGTTTTCCAGTTGACTGTATATGCAAATACTCTGAATGTCAAATACTTTCCTCTGAACAAGAAAGAACAACACTTCTGGAAAATAAGCTATGAAAAATTAACAGGAAAATTCCTTATCCCTCTCAAAAAATATCTGAAAATTAATCAGATTGCTGCCATACTCAACAGCCCTTTGGAATGTTGAAGGCCTTTTTGCCCATGAATGTCTATTCTACATTACTGCTACAGGTACTGAAATGCCATTAACATGTACTGTGTGGAAATGCTAGGAATCAAATTGTATCTAAAATTGCAGCAATTTAAGGACAAGGTGAAGGGCCCATCTCAAGCTTCAGTGGTCCATCAGGCTACTGTGACTAAGGTATAACAATATTTGGGGTCATTCATACATAAAAAGAAACTTTTTCAAACAGGGCTTAAAATAAGCACAAAATAAAACTTATGTCCCGATGGCAATGATGAATTGTCAGATCTGTAAATGTCAGGAATACAAACAGATAAAATTCCATAAACTCACAAAGAAAGTTGCAGAAAAGAATATATAGTCCCTTTTCTGTGGTATTCTCCTGGGACAAATGGGTTTATGGTTTAGTATAGCAGGGTTTAAAAAAATACAGGCAGTCACGAGTCATGGAAGAATATATTTGCTGGATACTAAAAAAAACCCCAAACCAAAATAAAACAAACAAACAAAACCAAGCAGAAACTACCAGTAAAATGCTGATGTCTGATATTTGGAAGCATCTCTTTACTTCCCAAAATTTCAAGGTTCTCTTCCTTTACTGCCTTTTCACCATGCAGGAACATTTGGCTTCAAAGAGCAGAATTATGAAGTGAAAAGACATTCAAATACTTGTCCTTTTTGTTTCTTTGACTTTTACTGACTGGATATCAATTCTAACTGCAGAGAATGCCCCTAAAAATGAATTGTTTGGTAGGTAAAAGTTATTACAAATCAAAGAAAAATCTCTTAGTACAAAATTTTCAAACACAGGCACCTACCCTGGGCATAAAAAAGGTTTCTGCACCTTTATTTGACAGGGACACTTTAGACACCTATTTGAAAATAGCATCCTGACTAAAAGCTAGAGGAAAAGCTGTCTCTACAATGTGTCAGCAGAGACATTTTTTAGGTCCCACACCCCCAAGAAGGTCTGATGCAGGACTGCTGCTCTGAAAGCTAATGGCCCAAAGCCTATTCAACTCTATGGGAGATTTCTCAATGACTCCATTAGATTATTGTATTGGGTTCAAAAAGCTTAATTTAAAGGTCTTTCATGAAAATGTCACTCTAGTGACAGCATTATCTCAAATTCTGCTGATCCCCAAAGCAACAACCCAATATTCATTTGAGCATCTGAGTTGATGTTAACTGCTACAGATTTCAATATCAGAATATAGTGATTGTCCCACCTGGCAAATGCTGATTATGTTATTCTGATCCACAACAAAAAGCTCTGTATATAGAAAGGCAAACCAGTTCTTTTCACACTATTATTAAGTCCTGGTAACTACATTTCAAACGGGAAATATTGCATATCTAATTCAGTATGTGAACAACGTAGGAGAAGATCAGGTTTGAGATAATTTAAGGAACCTGAAGACAGACAAGTCCATGGGACCTGATGACTTGCATCCACAGGTCCTAAGGGAACTGGCAGATGAAGTTGTTAAGCCACTATCCACCACATTTGAGAAGTCATAGCAGTTTGGTGAAGTTCCTGCTCACTGGAAAAGGGGAAACATAACCCCCATTTTTTAAAAGGGAAATAAGGAAGACCCAGGGAACTACAGGCCAGTCAGTCTCACCTCCGTGCCTGGCAAGATCATGAAGCAGATCTTCCTGGAAACTATGCTAAGGCATATGGAAAATAAGGAGGTGATTGGTGACAGCCAGCATGGCTTCACCAAGGGAAAATCATGCCTGGCAAATTTGGTGGCCTTCTATGATGGGGTTACAGTGTTGGTGGATAAAGTAAGAGCAATTGATGTAATCTACCTGGACCTGTGCAAAGCATTTGACACTGTTCCACATGACATCCTTGTCTCTAAATTGGAAAGACACGGATTTGATGGATGGATAAGGAATTGGTTAGATGGTCACACTCAAGAAGTTGCAATCAATGGCTCAATGTCCAAGCAGAGACCATTGATGAGTGGCATTCCACTGGGGTCAGTATTGGGATCAATGTTAACATCTTTGTTGGTGACTTGGACAGTGGGATTGAATGCACCCTCAGTAAGTTTGCTGACAACAACAAGCTCTGTGTTGGAGTCAATACACTGGAGGGAAGGGATGCCATACAGAGGGACCTTGACAGGCCCATGCAGACCTCATGGAGTTCAACATGGCCAAGTGCAAGGTCCTGCATGTATTGTCCTCGGCAATCCCAAGCACAAGTACAGGCTGGATTGAGAGCAGCCCTGAAGAGAAGGACTTGGGGATGTTGGCTGATCAGAAGCTTAACAAGAGTTGGCAATGTGAGCTTGCAGCCCAGAAAGCCAGCCATGTCCTGGGCTCCATCAAAAGAAACATGACCAGCAGGTTGAGGGAGGGGATTCTCCCCCTCTGCTCTCATGAGGCCCTAGCTGCAGTACTGCATTCAGCTCTGTGACCCTCCACATAAGAAAGACCTGGATGGGGAGGGACATTTTACAAGGGCATGTGGCGATAAGACAAGGGGTAACAGCCTCAAACTGAAAGAGGGTAGATTTAGATTAGATACTAGGAAGAAATTCTTTACTGTGAGGGTGGCAAGGCACAGGAACAGGTTGCCCAGAGAAGTTGTGGATGCCCCATCCCTGGATGTGTTCATGGCCAGGTTGTATGAGTCTTGGAGCAACCTGATCTAGTCAAAGGTGTTCCTGTCCACGGCAGGGATGTTGGAACTAGGTGATCTTTAAAGTCCCTTCCAGCCCTAACCATTCTATGATTCTATGTACACCATGCCAATTACTAGTTAGCATGTGCATCAGTTAGCATGTGCTCCTGATGTATCACACAGTTAATATAGACATATATAAAATGAAAAACATGAAATTAACAAAAAGTAGCCCACTTCTGACTGTAAGTAAAACACAGAATTTCCAGCTCATCAGAAATTACCACATTTCACCATCAGCTAATGTTGTATGAGGGCTAAAAGCTGACACATTGATCACAGGTATTCATGGAAAAAAGGCTCCACTTTACGTCACTTTAATGTCCCAATCAAAATGAAACATTTCAGTATTCCCCAAAAATTTTTTTTTTGACTGACACTAAATCCTTTGTTTTTGTCCATTCAAAAATAAACACAGGTATTATGGAAGCTGAGGTTTAGATCATCATTCTCACCTACAGACCAACTCCTTGAAGGTTTGCACTTCCAAGGGTAATGTAGCTATCCTTCCAGCAGTGCCCACATGTTGCCTTCTGGGAACTGAAATTTTAGAGTTGAATGGCATTATGATTTCCTGTGCAGAGCTTTCCAGTCCAGCTGTATCTGCTGTAATCCAAACAGCTGACCAAAATAAATCTCTGCTGTCTTCTGAGAAATATGCTTGTCAAACAAGCCTGGCCTATGGGGATGCATCCAAACTGTAACTCCAATAAGGCAGTGCAGAGTTAGAGAACTGTATTTTGCTTAACTGTTTTGAAATAAAAGATTTCTCGGAAAAAAACAGAATTTAACTGAAAATTATTTCAGTGTAGCCAGCCTCAAAAGTCAAATCTGTACACAGGAAATTGCAGGGAAAAAAATCCTGAGATTTGCTGACATGCCATATCCATGATTTAGTCCAACAGTTAGGGCCATAATCATACCTCTAGGCTGTGGTAGAGCATGCTGTGCAGCTGAGAAATGCAAAAAATAAAAGAAAGCTCATCTTTATATTTCCTTTCCTCTGGCCAGTTTGCCAGTGTAAGTTAGATCACTCTCTGATGACAGATGGCTATAACCCCTGGAGGGCCAAGAACCCTAGCCAAAAGTTCACGGGTGTCCACATGAGGGTTTGCACCGACACTGCATGCTTTCTGTTTGGGCAGCTAAACCCCAGAGAGAGACAGAGAGTAAAAGAGTTTGAAAGTGGCTTGAAAGAGTTCCAGGTTGCAAAACTGCCTGCTCTATTAGAGGCGCAGAGCACTGACCCTGCCTCCCAAAATACAATCTTAACAGGAGCTCTAGCAATTTAGAAGAGTTACAGGAAACAATGAGAGAGGAAGATGGCTAAAGAAGAATGCATCTGTTGCTACAAACTACTAATTACCACCCTGCAACCAAGTCTAGATTTACACATCTACTGTATCTAAAATATGTATAAGTTCAGTATCTTACCAGGAGATGCTCTTTCCATCTTGTTGTCTTCCATATCCCGTTAAGCTTAGTTCTAGCAGTTTACAATATAAATGATGAAAAGTGGGAAAAATTAACAGTTTGGGGTAGAAGATTTCCTATCATGAAACAGGAACAGAAAGATGTCTCCGAGTAGGATTCATGTTAAATACCTAGTCAGTTCATTGTTTCTGAAAGCTGTAGTAGTTTTATCACCACCATTTCTAGATTTTTTTATCCAGTGGCAGTACTTGCAATCTAACACTAGCACAGTCACATCTGTCAATGCTGCTTGGCCAAAATCAACAACTACACAGAAATACCCCTCAAAAGAAAACACTTACAATGATGTATGGCAAAAATACCACGCAGATAGGCAAGTAAGAAATACCTACAGTAATCACTTGGATCAACTATTTCTCACAAGTATCTAGCAACTGTATTCCAACTCTACCATACAGGCCAATAACTAAATAGTGCTGTGAGGAATTGTCTTAAAATCTTTAAGAGAAGAAAATACATAATTTCATTATTTTAAAAGATATGTATATCAAAAACAGTAGCTCAACAGAATATGCAGTGTAAACCTAATAAAAGGAAATCTCTTGATGTTGAATGCTCAGTGCAATGCTGATACAATTATCATTTGCTTTTTAATACTGTACATTCACATAAACACAACATTTTCTCAGCCAAATTTAGATGTATATTGAGAATAAAAGTACATCTGATTTTTTAATAAATTAGAAGAATAATGAACTTCTTTAGGAAATAAAAAAAACCCCAAACCAACAAACCACAAGAGAAAAAAGACCTTGCAGTCACTCTTAGATGTCAAATACCATTAAATATAACTTTGTGTGTTGCTAGAGAAGATAAAAGCTGTATTTAAAAGCCTTGCCAAAAATGTCCTTTTCAGTACTAATTAACATCAATGGTCAAAGCTGCTAGAGCAAAAGAAGAACAGAGAGAGGGAGGAAAACAAAAATAAGTACCATCACTGACACTAACAGGATTTTTTTAAGCTTTATCTCATGATACATTAAAGGATATTTTTCTTTTAATATAATGTCCCAAGCTTACAAGTGCCATGAGCAGATACCCTTCTCAATCTGCTCTAAAATCAAGTCCAACAGCACACAAATAAAAACCACAGCAGAAACTGCCTCTTCCTAGAGTTTTCCCAGACAAGAAATTATCAGTTCTATAGCATAAAATGAAGCAGAAATCTCTTTGTCATGTATAAGAGCATTTTTGGTTCCTGCTTCAGGACTCTTCAGCCCACACCACAGATCACAGGGAAAAGGTCAAAGTACAGTTAAAGAGCCTTGCAAAGAGAATGAGTCCACACAACTGAGTGGCTTTTGTCTTCACACTTTTTACAGCCATATGAGTTTTATAGATTCACAAAATTAAAAACCTTTTGCAGCAATCACATTCCCTGGGATTTGCAAATGAAGTGTTTTTGTTTGGTTGCTTTTTCCAGATTTGACTGTGCAAAATAGACCCTTGTTAATAATTGAAAGCGTTAGAGGTCAAGGTGTTTCTCATCTTTCACAGTAGGAAAGCAGGTTATTAGGTGTGTTCTACCATGTTGTCAAAAACAACTTGATCTTATCTTTTGGAAGTGCGGCAGCCAGCCTGTGCACTTGTCTTCCTTTTCCATGCCACCTCCAATGCACCTGGCACAGCTTCAAAAAAACCCCAACCAACCAGAAAAAAACCAAACCCAACAAAAAACCCAAACCACTAAACAAACAAACAAACAAAACAAACAAAAAAACCCAAACCAAACCTTTTCGCTTGCATCATCATCCAAGTTTCATTTTTGTTCCTTTCCAAGGTTTAATTTCTTCCAAAAATATAATGTTTGCTAACTTCGCATTCACACAAAGTCTGGAGAAATTTTGGAAGTGGTGCAGTTATGTGGGTATAACAAGACATGAGAATTCCTGTATTTCATAATTACTGTTAACTCAAAATATGGGTCAGAGTCTAAAAACTGATTAGGCCCTTAAGCTTTTCATGTCTCTTCTTGTCATGAGTAGCATGACAGGGGAAGAAGAATAAACAAGCCTTCCCCCTCACACTCAGCATATAGGCAGCCTTGGGCACTGAAACTCTCCATGCATAGGCTAGAAACAGCATTGGTATGATAGCTACACCAGCTTTCCAAATCTAACCTGTCATTATGTTTCAGTCCTTTTTGTGAGGGAATCCTCTTTCATATTCCTTTCAGAGTGACTTCATGCCCCAAATTCTCTGAATTAGTGCTAAATGCTTGAACCAAACTTTCCAAAGATGAAAGCTTAGTTTATCTTCAGCATCCTGCTGGTATTTGGATTTTTACTGGAGCAGTCATCATGAGTATGAGTCATGAAGCAGATCTGAGGTACAGGAATCCTGTGATTATGGACAGGATCTCTATGTGATCATTTTAGACTGCACACCTAGTACTGAAAAGGTGGAAATGGTTTTACTCGCTATGTCTTGTATGAGAATCAATGAGTTAATGATGAATATCCAGACATCATTGTTCAACTACTGAGTCATGCTGTGTTTGGTATTTGAACTACATGGATATTCACACAAATAAAGAAGTGTTTTTCCTTGTATTCTGAAACAGGTGTTCCAAAGGTCCAAGAGACTGGTTTAGAAAATGACCTTCAAAATGTGCAGTGCAATAAAACCAACCTCTTTCCAGGTAACAAAAACTAGAAGTGACCAATTTCAGCATTTCCACAGCAGATAAGTACAGTGAGGCACAACATGTTCACAAGCTTGCTAGGATGCATCCAAAATAATTTGGGGTCTAGACTGAGCCACTTAGCAAGCTACCATTTAGACAGCTCAGGTCTATATTAAAATACGTACAATAGCTGACATATAGGGTATGTTTTACAATAATGGCAACAATCCCGTGTAAGTAATTCCATGGCTTCGCAGGCTGATTTCTAGAATAACCACCAGGATATCGTTTGTAAAGAGAAGACTTAAGAGAGCCTTGCATTTTACCGCACCTGTACATTAATTCAAAGAGAACCAAAATAACCCAAAAGTGAAAACACTCCTACATCTTTTTCAGTTCTGATCTACAGGTAGAACTCTTATCTAAGATATTGAAATGTTACATTAAAATATGCTTCTGAAGAGTTTGATGTATGCTTACATGCACATACTATACATGCTAATTAAATCTTCCACTCAACACCAGATACAAAAATCAAAATGCTAAGAAAGAAAATCAGGGTTCTTATTTTTACCTCAAAAAAAAAAAATTGCCATTTGAACAAAAAGTTTGCTTTAAGTAATTGAGCTCTGCAACTGGTATGACAGGAAATTATATTATTTTTTGATGTTAATTTTCTCATAATTATTAACATCATTCCATTGGGCACTCCTTCCTTGCCCCAGGAGGCATAGTCACAAAGAATTCAAAATGCAGTTAAGCAAAGTGAATACCCCAGTTAGATCTGCATGGAAATCAAGCTGGCTCATACTTCTCTGTAGGAAATAGAGCCTCAAGGTGCTGAAGGTTAGTCTATATAAGCAAATCCAACCCACATGGGATGAGGAGGAGATGAAGGTCAACAAGGAATATCTCTGTAAATGTGTTTTGCTTCACATTTAAAGTTGTGACTAGGAAGGGTTTGACACAACACAAGAGGAAGAAACAGGAAGGCAAAACTAAATTTTTCTTTCCAGCGTGTTTCAGGCAATCTCAGAAATGCTTTTTGACAGCGCCTCATGTGTTGAAGAGGAATTCTTCAATGTGCAATCAGCAAGGGGGTCTCTGTAGATGCAGGTTGGCATATGGTATCTCAAATTTCTCAGTGACAAGTGGCATGTTAGCAGAGCAACAGAGTAGCAGGGAAAAAGACGTTTTGCTAATCACTCCCTGTTGCCCACACCCTCAGGCAGAATCATATTGCTTTATGCAGATGAGCTCATAACAGTTTCTTCAATTTAGCTTTTATATAAAAAAGTGCCAGCTCCTAACGCTATGTCAACAGGCACCCGAGGGCCTTCCACTTTACATTGCAAGTGTATTACTATTTAAAGATGAGCTTTTAGCTTAACATCATTGCTTGCCTTCAGAGTTTAATTACCGCCCTCCCCATGAGGCCCAATGAGCCATCCACTCCTCCCATGGGAGTTCTGCCTGGCAATGATCTTTAACTAAATAAGTAAATACCAAATAAGCACTTCTTAAAGATGCAGTGTCTTGTTTCCTGGACAGCTTTGAAGCCAGAAGCCAGGCTCTGATTTGCATCTCACTGGCAGCAAGCCATGTTGAATTTAGAGATCTCAGTTACAAATCTCATCTCTGACATAAACTAGAAAGGGGATTTAAAAAACGGAATTTTTTTTTCCTTTGCTGTTTCTTGTGCTCAATTACCTACATTACACAGGCTCTTTAGGAAGGACAGGCAGGGGAGACAAGGAGGGGGTGTTGTCCTCTATGTCAAAGACCAGCTGGAGTGCTTGGAGCTCCACCTGGGGTCAGATGAGGAGCCAACAGAGAGCTTGTGGGTCAGGATCAAAGGGAGGGCTGGGACAGGGGACATTGTAGTGGGGGTCTGCTACAGGCCACCTGACCAGGGAGAGCAAGTGGATGTGGCCCTCTATAGACAGATAGGAGCAGCCTCACGCTCACAAGCCCTGGTCCTCATGGGGGATTTCAACCATCCTGATATCTGTTGGAAGAACAACACAGCACAGCATAGGCAGGCCAGGAAGTTCCTGGAATGTGTTGATGACAACTTCCTTCTCCAAGTGATAGAGGAGCCAACCAGGAGAGGGGCTATGCTGGACCTTGTTCTCATCAACAAGGAAGGGCTGGTGGGGAATATGGAACTCAAGGGCAGCCTGGGATGCAGCGACCATGGCATGGTGGAGTTCAAGATCCTCAGGGCAGTGAGGAGGGCACACAGCAACCTTGCTACCCTGGATTTTAGGAGAGCAGACTTTGGTTTCTTCAGGGACCTGCTTGGAAGAGTCCCATGGGATAAAGCCCTGGAGGGAAGAGGGGCCCAAGAAAGCTGGCTAATATTCAAGGATCACTTCCTCCAGGCTCAGGGGCGATGCATCCCAACAAAGAGGAAGGCAGGCAAAAATGCCAGGAGGCCTGCATGGATGGACAAGGAACTTCTGAGCAAACTCAAACAAAAAAAAAGGAAGCCTACAGAGGGTGGAAGCAAGGACGGGTAGCCTGGGGACAATACAGAGACATTGTCTGCAAAGCCAGAGATCAGGTTAGGAAAGCTAAAGCCCTAACAGAATTAAATATGGCCAAGGACGTTATGGGTAACAGGAAGAACTTCTACAGGTATGTCAGCGATAAAAGGAGGACTAGGGAAAATGTGGGCCCCCTCCGGAAGAAAGCGGGAGACCTAGTGACCCAGGATGTAGAGAAGGCTGAGGTACTTAACGAGTTCTTTACCTCAGTCTTCACTGGCAAGAGCTCGAGCCACACTGTCCAAGCTGCAGAAGGCAAAGGCAGTGACTGGCAGAAGGAAGAACCACCAGCTGTAGGAGAAGATCAGGTTGGAGACCATTTAAAGAATCTGAAGGTGCACAAGTCCATGGGACCTGATGAGATACATCTGAGGGTCCTAAAGGAACTGGGAAATGATATTGCCAAACCGCTATCCATCACATTTGAGAAGCTGTGGCACTCTGGTGAAGTTCCCGCAGACTGGAAAAGGGGAAATATAACCCCCATTTTTAAAAAAGGAAATAAGGAAGACCCGTGAAACTACAGGCCGGTCAGTCTCACCTCTGTGCCTGGCAAGATCATGGAGCAAATCCTCCTGGAATCTATGCCAAGACAGATGGAAAACAAGCAGTGATTGATGACAACCAACATGGTTTTACCAAGGGAAAATCGTGCCTGACGAATTTGGTGGCCTTCTACAATAGGTCCACAGCGCTGGTGGATAGAGAAAGGGCAACTGATATAATCTACCTGGACTTGTGCAAAGCCTTCGACACAGTCCCACGTGATGTCCTTGTCTCTAAGTTGGAGGGACATGGATTTGATGGAAGGACCACTCGCTAGATAAGGAATTGGCTAGACGGCCATACTCAAAGAGTTGTGGGTAATGGCTCAATGTCCAAGTGGAAACCAGTGACAAGTGGTGTTCCACAGGGGTCAGTACTGGGACCAGTGTTGTTTAACATTTTTGTTGGAGACATGGACAGTGGGATGGAGTGCACCCTCAGCAAGTTTGCTGATGACACCAAGCTGTGTGGTGTGGTGGACACGCTGGAGGGAAGGGATGCCATCCAGAGGGACCTTGACAGGCTGGAGAGGTGGGCCAGTGCAAACCTCATGAAATTTAACAAGGCCAAGTGCAAGGTCCTGCATGTGGGTTGAGGCAATCCCAAGCACAAACACAGGCTGGGCGGAGAATGGATAGAGAGCAGCTCTGAGGAGAAGGACTTGACGGTATTGGTGGATGAGAAGCTCAACATGAGCCAGCAGTGTGCGCTTGCAGCCCAGAAAGCCAACCGTGTCCTGGGCTGCATCAAGAGAAGCATCAGCAGCAGGTCAAAGGAGGTGATTCTCCCCTTCTACTCTGCTCTCGTGAGACCCCCACCTGGAGTACTGTGTTCAGATGTGGGGCCCCAACATAAAAAAGACATGGACCTGTTGGAGAGAGTCCAGAGGAGAGCCACAAAATTAATCAGAGGGCTGGAGCACCTCCCATATGAGAACAGACTGAGAGAGTTGGGGTTGTTCAGCCTGGAGAAGAGAAGGCTCCGGGGAGACTTAATAGCAGCCTTCCGGTACCTGAAGGGGGCCTACAGGAGAGATGGGGAGGCACTCTTTATCCGGGGGGTAGTGATAGGACAAGGGGTAATGGGTATAAGCTAAAAGAGGGTAGATTTAGACTAGACATTAGGAAGAAATTTTTCACTGTGAGGGTGGTGAGACACTGGAACAGGTTGTCCAGGGAAGTTGTGGATGCCCCATCCCTGGAAGTGTTCAAGACCAAGCTGGATGAGGCTTTGAGCAACCTGGTCTAGTCGAGGGTGTCTCTGCCCATGGCAGGGGTGTTGGAACTTGATGATCTTTAAGGTCCTTTCCAACCCAAACCGTTCTATGATTCTATGATTACCTATAGGCATGCATAAATCACTGAAATAAGAGCCTCTTGTACCCAGTTACACCACCTGTAAGTGTCTTTCACAGCTACAGCATTCTTGACAACCTGGATTTGCTAGAATATTCTTCCCATATTTCTTTCCACCACCTCTGTCTGTAATAGAACAGCAGCATTACAAAATACTTCATTCCCTTAAGTTAAGTCCAGGTGGCGGCCAGTGACCAGTGGCGTTCCCCAGGGATCAGTTTTGGGGCCTGTCCTGTTTAACATCTTTATCAATGACCTGGATGAGGGGATGGAGTGCTCCCTCAATTCGTTTGCTGATGATACTAAATTGAGCGGGTGTGTTGATCTCCTTGAGGGTAGGAAGGTTCTGCAGAGGGATCTGGACAGGCTGGACTGATGGGCTGAGGCCAGTTGTATGAGGTTCAATAAAGCCAAGTGCCAGGTCCTGCACCTTGGTCACAACAACCCCCTGCAACGGTACAGGCTCGAGGGAGAGTGGCTGGAAAGCTGCCCAGCAGAGAGGGACCTAGGGGTGCTGGTCGACAGCCGGCTGAACATGAGCCAGCGGTGTGCCCAGGTGGCCAAGAAGGCCAACAGCATCCTGGCCTGCATCAGAAATAGCGTGGCCAGCAGGAAGGGAAGAGATTGTGCCCCTGTACTCGGCACTGGTGAGGCCGCACCTTGAATCCTGTGTTCAGTTTTGGGCCCCTCACCACAAGAAGGACATTGAGGTGCTAGAGCAGGTCCAGAGAAGGGCAACGAAGCTGGTGAAGGGTCTGGAGAACAGGTCTTAGGAGGAGTGGCTGGGGGAACTGGGGTTGTTTAGCCTGGAGAAGAGGAGGCTGAGAGGAGACCTTATCACTCTCTACAACTACCTAAAAGGAGGGTGTAGTGAGGTGGGTGCTGGGCTCTTCTCTAAAGTAACAAGTGATACAAAAAGAGGAAATGGCCTCAAGTTGCACCAGGGGAGGTTTAGGCTGGATATTAGGAAAAATTTCTTCACTGAAAGAGTGATAAGACATTGGAACAGGCTGTGCAGGGAAGTGGCGGAGTCACCATCCCTGGAGGTGTTCAAGAAACGTGTAGATGTGGTGCTCAGGGACATTATTTAGTGGGTTAGGTGGTGTGGGTTGATGGTTGGACTTGACGATCCTTGAGGTCTTTTCCAACCTTAATGATTCTATGATAATAAATATCCAATACTTAAAATGGGTCACCATAGATGCACTCAGTTCTGGAAGAAGAAAAGCTATGGGGCAAGAAACAGAGGCTAACAGACTCAACAGTGTACTTAGACACAGGAATTCAAACAGACTTTTATTTTAAAGAAGGAAATAACAAAAATTTACACAAGAAGATGTTATTTCTTAGAGACAGCAGTATTTCAAAGCAGCTACAGATAGAAAAGAGTTCTTGAAATCTATACCCAAATACACAGTGGCACCCAGGACACAAAAAAAGCCAGTGAGAGATACAATAAACTGGGACCCAACAGATATCCTTGCAACTGCCAATCACTCAGCAAACCAAGAAACAGGGAAGAGATACAGCACTGTAAAACCGCAAAGAGCTGTTGCAACTACTGTGCAGAAGACACAATGTGTACCCTCCTTGCACCATCTACACTGCAAATCAGCATACACAGGTGTGACTGAGCTGGAAAGGAATGGACCAGGTGATCTGCTTCACTTTGCTTCTCTGCTAACAGGAAAATAATCCGCTTTTGGCACATTGTACTGGAGTAGTAATCATGACACTTCATTATTTCAAAAGGCCTAGACATTGGCTGTGGTTTCTATGGCACTGTTCAGCACACATTGCAAATGATATTGTGAATGTCTCCCTGGGATTAGTGTCTGGTTTCAGAATCAAAATTCAGACTCTACCATCAGAGTGGCTTTAAAGAAGAATGGGTCTGGACTTCAAATGAAACTTTTCAGCATACAATTATATAAACATAATGAAGTGAGGTTTTTTTCTGTAACAGTCACAAAAAAACACTTTCTTCCACTGTGTTACAGAATATAAAATCTCTAATCACAGTGTTCTGGACTAAATAAAAGTACTTCCATTTAACACAGAGAGGGCGGAAATACTGTTTTATTTGTGCACCAGGTTGGAAAAACATGCAAGCTTCCAAGCAAACAGAGTTCACAACAAATTCACTGTCTTCAGAAGAAAGCAGAAAGCTATGGTTTCTTGCAGGCTCCCTATGAATTATGGATATGTGGTTATTATCGTAGCAGGCCTCTGGCAACATTTTGCTATAATGTTAATTTTCCTCTTTTTGATTTCCCTTTATTTGTATTTATAGGGGAAGTTATCAAGCATCAAAAACCAGGAACGTCCTTAAAATAATTAGTCTCTCTGAAGGTCTGAACTGTAGTTGAATGAAACTGGCTCTTCCTCATCTTTAAGCTTTTATTGTTATATTGTGTTCCTCAACTGAGCACCCGAGTGTTTTACAAACATGACCATTCCTTCCTTTTAAAACACTAACTAAAATGAAAACTAAGCATGCATTTCTTCACCTGTCAACTCCCGTGCATGTTGCACGGTCTGTTTAGCTATTGTGGCAAAGCAAAGCCAGGCAAGTGATTTGATTTTTTTCTTTTTCCTTAGCAAAATTGTTCATGATAATTTCAGTGAAAGGACGCGGCTACCTCTTTCTGCATGCAGTTTTAACTCTGAATCACCATTTTGAAACAAAATAAATGTACAGGACTTATGTCCAAACACATACTCTGCTCATTCCTTTCAGAAGACCTTTCACTGGCTTGACCAGATTTGGAGAATGGCAACATAACAGGTGCTCTGCTGCGAGTACATTCCTTTGGAGAAGACAGCTAATACTGACAAGGATGCGTAGGTGTGTGAATCCTAGACACAGACCAGCCATTGCTTCTGTCCTCCATGGCATGCAGCTTTTGAATACTGAATAAAAATAATAATAAAAAGAAGTTCTTCCTGAGATGGGTGTCACTTATGGCTTCTATTTGAGTGTATTACCAAAGGGAGTAGTTTGTGCAGGCTCTATCTCTGTTGCCCTACCCACAGTTAAACAGGGTGGCAACCCCTCTTTAAGCCTGCACTGTCACCCTTACAAGGAAGCAGGGTGAGAGTGAAAGGCTGGAAAAAACACTGGAAGTGAGGAGTAAATAGACGCTTAGGATCTGCTTGTGGGTTCAGAAGTGAGAGAGATTAATACTGCAATGATTAAGAAGGGAAAGGTGACTTTCCTCACTTTCTATGTGTTCGTCCCTGGAGGTAGGGGCAGGAACACTGCAGCTAGCAGGAATGCCCAAAGCAGCAAGGAAGCCAGCAAGGGACCTTGGACCAGCCAACCTAGAAGGACAGTAAAGCAGAGAAAGACTGCCACGACAGATGACTGCTGCTGCAGAGCAGCAGCAAAAGCTTACAATATTTTCTGGACTTTAAGCACCTGCCAGTGTGGAGAGCTGCCAGGAGAGGGCAGGGAGCAGGTCTCCTCCATCACAGATTGCTCAAAATGGTCTTGGCTGGGTTGCTGTTTATCTGCAGACTATCTTCTGCTGACTCCTTCCTAAAGAAACTTCCTGCTCCTCCAATCTAGAAGCAGTCAAAGCGCTAATTGGGTCTCATATGTCATTAAATCACTGATTTTTAAGAATTTAGAACAGCATCAACTAAATTCTTATATTTCCAAGCTGCAAGTTAATTAAAAAAAGTAAATTCACATCAAAGTCCATTAAATTTTGATATCCAAAATCAGATCTTCAGTGACTATAAGACAACATTGCTGTCTTTAGCTAAAAAGCTCACAATTTTGCTTTTTCAGAAAAGACAGTCTTTAACACCTCTGCAAAAGGGCAAGCATATGTTTCACCAAAAGAGTGTTTTGAACATGAGAACTAATTCAGCATCAGCTTCCATCATCTTAGGTATCTTATACCTCCCCCCATGCCCATCAGACCCAAGCAAAATACAATCTCAGGCAAGCTGCATTGAACATGTATATAATGTGTATGTGACAGCTTACTAATGCAGCAGCATTGTTGTGGTTCCTGCTGACACAAAAGCTCTCATCTTGCCAAAAGCTACAGAGGGCTTAGGGGTCAACACAGAAACTGTGACTGACAGTGTATGGCTGCTGTAGGATATAGCCCCATCCATCAGAAATCACACAGAGGTGACTACTCACATATCTTTTAAAATGGTCTCATGTGGTATTCTGTGTTTCTACAATTATTTAACCAGGGATAGAAGCTACCTATACTAAATACGCAACTCTGAGATAATTTTCTGTTAGGAAGAAGTTGCCACATTCCACTAGTTTAAAGTTTGCTTGATGTTATTCTAGTAACAGTTCAACTAGCAGCTGAAATTTTAAATATTCACAGACCATGATAAGTCCCAACATGGATAAAAATATAGGAAAGTGGTTGCTTGGATGATCATTTATTCCATTCTTCCTTCCTGCTAACCTTAGACACCTAGCATTGGGAATCACTGCCTTCAAGCATCATCACAAAGCCAAAAGTACATCCAGACTTCAGCACATGTCTTGGGTGGAGTGATTTCCTTGCTGAAAATGCTGTTTTCCTTCTATCTGCTCAGCTTCCAATAAAGAGCAAGGCAAGAGTATTCGTAGAAAGCAGGTGCAGGAGGACAGGATTTCTTTTAACAGTTTAAAATGTCTGTCTTATAGAAAAGGTGATATTTGAACTCTATCAGGAGTTTCCATCCTGCTTTGAAACAGTTAAAAGTATTACACAGACTTAAGACTTATATGTTTGCTCATGTCTGCGTTTCAAGAAGAGAAAGAACTTTCTAAGAAGTTGTTGGCAAGTGAATCATTCTGGGAGTCTTCAGCTACTTTCTCTACCTTAAACAATTATATTGAAGAATTTCCCATGTTACCCAATTTCTTGACAGCGGTATTCCAACTGTAAAATCAAACATCCCCTGTGTCAGAAGACCCTTCTTGCATGGTTAAATGAAAGCAGCAAGTTATGCCACAAGTAGGACAAACTGAAAAGCTGGATACTATACAGCCTTCTTACAGATTTACCAAATACGATAATGGTATTATTTTACATACACATTGTAATCACTGAAATATGGCAGCTATCTGTAAACGAGCATTAAAGATCAGATGAAAACAGATTTCTTATGTTTCAGACACAGATTAGCGTTAAAATCCAACCCGGAAATTGAAGCAATCCTAAGCATCTTTTATCAGCAATACAGCTCCAAAACATCTGTACTTAATTGTAAGAAAACAAATTGTCTAAAAACCAGAGAGGATTAAGAGGACAAAGCTTCTTAAAGGACAGTTTATATTAGAGAAATTTAAAGACTGCTAAGATCACAGTATTTCTTGTGTACTTGGTTATCTCAGTCAAGTCCTTGTTTATTCTCTTCTAAAATGGAAATACATACAGCATGTTGATCATTGCCACAGCATCAGTAAGAGGTTTATCAGGGTCTTAAACTTTGATGAGAAATCCACTGCTAGCTTCAGAGCTTGCTGACATTTACCCCTAAAGTTCATGCCAGGCAAGAAGACCAACAGCTGACCTCCAGTGCTCCACTGACTCCCATAACTGGAAAAACTGGGCCAGTAGAGTAGGATGGGAGGCATTTGTCATACCATGCTTCAAGTATAGCAAAGCAAATAATTTCATTTACACAGAATGAGGAACAGAGATTTTTTTACAGCTGGGTGGAAAGGGAAAAAATTGAGATTTCAGCCACCAAATGGGTCACCAAGCACAGACTCTTTGAAGTGAGTGGCATTATGTCAATTTGCTCCTGATTAATACCTGCAATATACTGAGGAGTTCCAAAATTTTTTGAGTGGCATGCCTATTCAGCTATGCTTGCATTCTTTTTAATTTATGCTATTTGCTAGCCCTGATTTGTTTCAATAGAAATATTACTTTTTCAATAGAAAGTAATATTATGCAATTAAATAACAATTCATGAGATGAATAATTAACACCTACAAGTCAAAGTCAGCAGCATGCCTATTGCAGTACTCTTCATTAAAACATCACTTGCTATATCTTTCAAAGAAATCTATATTTGCAGAAGAGAAAAACCGTCACATCTGCCAACAGCAACTTCCTTTTGGGGCTCTTTTTTCATGTCTTTAAGCTCCTCTTTTAATTCTTTTACTCTCCAGCCATCCAGCTGACCACATTACTTACCACCCTTGCTGTTGCTTACCTTCTCCCCATCCATTCTTTAATATTCTGTGTAATTGTTTTAATAAAAAGAAAGTGCTGTAAAACTGAGAAAGAGAGCAGGGAATGCACTGCAACAATCAAGATTTACAGAATTTTCCAAAGTTGTTTCAAAGAGAACATTATTTCTGAGAAAGACAAAACATCCTTAGAAAAAAGGAAATTCAGCCATTCTATAAAACTCATCAAAAACCCAGAAAAAGCTTTAAGTGGCATGCCTCCTGGGATATCTTATGTAGTAAATGATATGAATTTGCTTTAAAAATAGCTGGTAAAATATTTGAAGATGAGTAAGACGTTGCATTTGAATAATCTATGACTTAGAATAAATATGCACATTTTTAATATAGTAGTAAATAATTGTGTGTCTGGCATGCAGACTACTCTAAAACATTTTCCAATCTTACAAAAGCTGTATTGGCGAGTCCAGATGAAATGTTTGTCTTCAATACATTTTCTTTTATGTGTTCATTTGTTTCTCTTAACACAAAGAAGTCAAATATCATTTAGAAGAGACAGTAAGCAACATTATTTCTATGTTTTCTCAGTTAAGAGTTATATTTAAGATTGTTTAATTTGAGATTCACACAAGTGATAGATGTCTTTTTTTTTTTAACAAGCCTTTAAACAAAAGGCGTTTTCGCCCTTCTCAAAGACCTTCATCACCAGCTGTTACTAACATCTGTATTTTCATTTTAGGTACCTGCCTTTTGATAAACTAGAAATGGTTTCAAAAATAGAGAAGCACAAGACTTTTTTTAAAAGCAAAAGTAGCCCTACAAGCTTAATCTAAATAAAATTTTATTTTACTTCCAATTTGAAAAAATGACAAGGACAGTTACAATGGTCCAGTTTCAGGTATGGTAGCATAACTTCCATGTTATTAACTTCCTGAAATGAGAATTACTTCCGAATTAGGGCTGAGTTTCAGCACTCTGCCTAAGCACACTACCTTACTGGCTTTTGCAACTCATAGGTCAAATTAAAATTTCAGGCTGCGTTTTAAATGCTAAAGAGTCAATGTGTAAACCTACAAAGCAGCATATCCTCCAGGCCAAATGTCTGTGGCCTCATACCCTCTTTGTCTCAAACAAAGCTGTTTACTTTTTTTTTGTGCCCTTTTATATCTATACACATGCCATACAATTCCAAGAAGTAATCTTCTTAAGGCAGATTTGCATAGATATGCTAAAAAAGTGAATTATGTCCTTATCTCCTCAACGAGGCGGAGGTTTCTGAATGGGACATGGCCACAATCCTGAATTTTTACTTTCACACCTTTAAATCATATCCTACCCTACAGTTAGTAAAGAACATGAAAATTATGTACCTATTAGTACATACTTTTTCAACAAATATATTTTAAAAACTCTGTTCCTTTAGGAAACAAAACAAAAAAAAATAATGCTCTGTAGGACATTTTTTCTAATAATTGATTTCATTTTTCATGCCTGTTACAAATTATTACAAAAAGAAACAGTGAATAATACAAAGTAATTTTTATTCAGATATTTTTTCAGTGCTAATTTCTACCTCCATTGTATACCTCTAACTGAACATCATTGACTTATTTTAGTAAGACAAGGAAGACCTTGTCAAAATGATGAACTGTTTTACCTATTTCTTAAAATATTTCTTTCATCATTTCCTTACATTTCTTTTTCAATTGGAATTATGAAAAAGACTGTTTATATGATTTAGCACAAAAAGAGTTAGGTGTCTCTTTAATAAAACACAGTTCACAAATATATACAGCTGACATAAACTGAAACAGCAACTTCGCTCTGTCCATATGCTAAATTATGTTCTACACATTTCATACAAACTAATGTTACAGTTCCCATATGTGCATACCACGCTTCTGTCAATGAAACTGTTGCAACCCATGGGGGGGGGGGGAAGGAAAAAAGTGAGAGCCACAACGCCATACTGAGTTTGGCTTCCAAGCCCTAACTGCTGAGATTCCCCTCAGCAGCTGAGGAAAAGCAACCAAAAATACCAGTAAATACTGGTAAACGTATATCCTGCACGTATTCATCTGCTCATTTTACTCAAAATAAAGGACCTTCCAAATTTCCTAGATTGCCTAAGGTGGTCAGGAACTCCAGGAATAACTGACAACTTCCAGCTTCTAAAATTTCTCCAGGATTCAATGTAGATGCTAGCAACAGCAATTACTTTAAAAAATCCTCACTTACTGCAGAGGAGAGACTCCAGGGCTGCCGAATATCCTTAAAATTCAGATAAACACTGGCTTATCATCAAAGACCGCAGAATAAGGCAGACTGAAGAACAGCAAACTTTTTTTTTTTTTGGGGGGGGGGGGG
>WKFP01015452.1:989821-1016877 GCA_011057875.1 Pterocles orientalis
AAGCAAAAAAAAAAAAAGCAAAAAAAAAAAAGCACAGTTCAGGTTGTTATGCTTTGTACTGATAATTACCTGATTCTGTATACTATAATTTATTATCGTGCATTTATCTTCCTTTCTGGGACTCAGCTGGATGATTACATTAGAAAGCAGTCATTGTGATTTCAGAATAAGATGAAGATCAATTTTTGACAGGTCACCATTGGCAACAGGTAAAAGCAGCTCCTTCTAGCTGTTGGGGTTACGCCGGTAATGCTGGTTTAACACAAGCTACACAATCAGTCCATAACGTAAATATCTTTTGAGGACTGCATTAATGTTTGACTGAATGAACTCAGACATTTCACAATTCATAACAAGCAAAGTATTGAGAGTTATCAGACAAGTACCAGTTTAAGTAATGGCAGGGATGTGAGAACAAAAGCTGAAACATGGTGAGTAGTCAGAAGCAAGGGGCAGCACGATTATCTTCAGCTCACATCGAATTTCCCTGTTTAAATGAAAAGCCACACATGGTAGATGGTAGCAGAGAGAAGAAATAGCGGAGCATCGCTGCTCCGTCCCCAGCAGCAGCACGGCCCTGGCCTAACAGGGAGGCAAAGGTTTGGCAGCTGCCAAGCTGCCGCTCAGGCCACGCTGCCCATAGGCCTCTGCTCGGGGCTCCTGGGGACCCTGTGCTCCAGCTGCCAGACCTGGGACTGGCTGAAAGGCTAAAGCAAAGCCATCTTCACAGATCTACCAGGCTGTAGGGAAACCAGTTTCTTCCCTGGATCCCAGTACAGCACCCCAGCCTCCCTTTCACTCACCTTGACCCATGCACCAGAAGCAGGGAGTGAGAGGGAAAAGGCAGCGCAGGGCATGGGGGCACTGCCTCGGGTGGGGTGCGGGGAAGGGCCCACCTCCTCCAGACACACCTGGGGCTGCCTGCTCCCCTTCAGACATGAAATCCAGTAAAACCACTGCCACACAATCCACAAAATGCCACAAAATAAACAAAGATTGAGGGGTCTTTTTCTCCAGCTACTGATCCTTTTTCACATCCTTGTGATTACCTGTGCTACAAAATCAGGTTCACAATAGAGTAAAAAAATGCAAACATGAAAACAGGTAACTGAACTGAAAACAGTTCATTCTACTTCACACAACGCAGCCAAAAAAACAACATTGCATTCCACAGTCTGACCTGCCACCACACCAAACTTCTGTTAGCGTTAACTAGCAAGATGCCTGGATTATTAGTTCACCCAACATCTTAGGTTTAAAGTAGGGTGTGGCGCAATCGGGGATGTTGGTGTATAAGGTTTTGGCTTACATTTCACAAGCTTAGTGCCTCCAGTGTAAAGTCTGATAAGCTGGCTACAATTTCAGAATGGGACCTTGAGACCAGGATTTGAATCATGGCACTCATGTGCCACATTTGAGAAATTAAATCTTTTAATTAAACACACAGAAAAGAGGTTGTTAAAATATGAAACTTAAAAATATGAGCTGACAATTTCGTTTCATGATTGAAGCATAACAGGCATGTGATCCCCAAATACATGCTTGCAAAGTAATTTCTGAATGCAGACAAATGTGCAAGAGTTAAATATCACAAACCTGGAGCTTACTTTGTACCATTCTGTATCAAGAAGAAAAACCCATTTTTCCATAGAGTTTTTTTGAGGGGCTAGTTAAAACATCAAAAGAGCTTTTTTTCTAGCTGGACCTACATTATATCTCTTTGGTAGGAAGTATGTGATGGAGTCAGTATATCCGCAGAAAGACTTTACCTGGCCCCTGAAGGTCCATTGGCTCAAACCACAAATAAAGACAAATATACCCTTACTTGGCTGATGTGATCAAAAGGGCATGTTGGAAAAGCACGAGCCTAGGATATGCTTCACTGTGGTGAAAGCAAGAAGTTGGACAACATGCCCTGTGAGCTGAGCTTCCCTCACTGCAGCCATTTCTCTAGGAGACTTGCTGCAAGGGTCACTGGGCACCTGCAGACCTCAGACTTGCTCAGAGCCTGGCTCAGTGGGAAAGATCTCTTCTAGACAGAGAAACCTTCAACCATTCAAGTACAAAAGTTTGCCTAAAACCCCCATATGTCAGGAAACTCCCTAGTTAAAGGCAAGCCCTGTGTACTTCCCCAGTCTCGAGCACCTGGGCTGGTAACACTGACCAATCTTTCAGAGGATGGAAGGAGTAGGGGCACAACTGAAAAACAATACACTGTCACCTTCACTAATGTTTCACCACTTTCCTAAGTCAGCTGGGATTTAGTAAATAATCAGATTTGATGTAGATCCCTCAAACTTGTAGTGTCAGAATGCATTCTATTTTAATCCAAGCTAAATCACCTAACCTTAATCAAGGATTTTGGTTTTGAAGAAGGAAAGTGTGCAATGATTTAGGCAGAGCTGGATGTAGACAGACAAGTTAATCTGTTGTCTGTATCAGGTACATTTGGATTTACCTGTAAACTGTGCCCTTTCTCCTCTAGCAGGGAAAGATACAGAACAGGAGGCCAATCAGATTCAAACTGTCTCTTATAGTTCTAACAAAATTAACTGGCTCTGGCATTTTATGGAAGGGCATCCATTCTTTTTGCCTAAATCATGCAGACAAAGTCAAGAATACATTTTCACACTGGTGCTGAGCACCTGATGACAGAAGTATCCAGCAAGAGGCATAAGAGATCCTGCAAAAATTGCCAGTGTCACAAACACCCTTTCTTATAGCTTTTGTTTATCATAGAATCATAGAATCATAGAATGATTAGGGTTGGAAGGGACCTTAAAGATCATCAAGTTCCAACCCCCCTGCCATGGGCAGGGACACCTCCCACTAGACCAGGTTGCCCAAAGCCACATCCAGCCTGGCCTTGAACACTTCCAGGGATGGGGCATCCACAACTTCCCTGGGCAACCTGTTCCAGTGTTTTACCACCCTCATAGTGAAAAATTTCTTCCTAATGTCTAACCTAAATTTACCCTCTTTTAGCTTATACCCATTACCCCTTGTCCTCTCACTACACTCCCTGGTAAAGAGTGCCTCCCCATCTCTCCTGTGGGCCCCCTTCAGGTACTGGAAGGCTGCTATCAAGTCCCCTCGGAGCCTTCTCTTCTCCAGGCTGAACAACCCCAACTCTCTCAGCCTGTCCTCATAGGGGAGGTTCTCCAGCCCTCTGATTAATTTTGTGGTTCTCCTCTGGACTCTCTCCAACAGGTCCATGTCTTTTTTATGTTGGGGGCCCCACATCTGAACACAGTACTCAAGGTGGGGTCTCACGAGAGCAGAATAGAGGAGGAGGATCACCTCCTTTGACCTGCTGCTAATGCCTCTTTTGATGCAGCCCAGGACACAGTTGGCTTTCTGGGCTGCAAGCGCACACTGCCGGCTCATGTTGAGCTTCTCATCCACCAATACCCCCAAGTCCTTCTCCTCAGAGCTGCTCTCTAACCACTCTCCGCCCAGCCTGTATTTGTGCTTGGGATTGCCTCGACCCACGTGTAGGACTTTGCACTTGGCCTTGTTAAATTTCATGAGGTTTGCATTGGCCCACCTCTCCAGCCTGTCAAGGTCCCTCTGGATGGCATCCCTTCCCTCCAGCGTGTCCACCACACCACACAGCTTGGTGTCATCGGCAAACTTGCTGAGGGTGCACTCGATCCCACTGTCCATGTCTCTAACAAAGATGTTAAACAACACTGGTCCCAGTACCGACCCCTGCGGAACACCACTGGTCACCGGTCTCCACTTGGACATTGAGCCGTTGACCACAACTCTTTGAGTGCGGCCGTCCAGCCAATTCCTTATCCAGCGAGTGGTCCTTCCCTCAAATCCATGTCCCACCAACTTAGAGACAAGGATGTCATGTGGGACTGTGTCAAAGGCATTGCACAAGTCCAGGTAGATGATGTCAGTTGCCCTTCCTCTATCCACCAGCGCCGTGGCTCTGTCGTAGAAGGCCACCAAATTCGTCAGGCACGATTTTCCCTTGGTAAAGCCATGTTGGTTGTCATCAATCACCTGCTTGTTTTCCATGTGCCTTAGCATAGATTCCAGGAGGATTTGCTCCACGATCTTCCCAGGCACAGAGGTGAGACTGACCGGCCTGTAGTTTCACGGGTCTTCTTTATTTTCTTTTTTAAAAATGGGGGTTATGTTTCCCCTTTTCCAGTCTGCGGGAACTTCACCAGAGTGCCACGATTTCTCAAATATGATGGATAGCGGTTTGGCAACCTCGTCTGCCAATTCCCTCAGGACCCGCGGATGTATCTCATCAGGTCCCATGGACTTGTGCACCTTCAGGTTCTTTAGATGATCTCGAACCTGATCTTCTCCTACAGCTGGCAGTTCTTCCTTTTCCCAGTCACAGCCTTTGCCTTCTGCAACTTGGGCAGTGCGGCTTGAGCTCTTGCCAGTGAAGACTGAGGTAAAGAACTCATTAAGTACCTCAGCCTTCTCTATATCCTGGGTCACCAGGTCTCCCGCTTTCTTCCGGAGGGGGCCCACATTTTCCCTGGTCCTCCTTTTATCATTGACATACCTCAATTTTTCAAATTTATCAAAGCCTCAATCCTCATACTCCTGAAGGAAGTGAGATAGGGTAAGACAGAAGGGAAAAAAGTCTTATTTGGAAAAGAAAACTTTATCTTCCTATGTAATATCTGAAAAATCATTTCCAGCAGACACCACAGCAAATTTGAGATGAGTATGCGATGGAAGTGGCACCTTAGTGGAAATGTATTTCTATCACTAAGTTTTATTGCACATGTAATTTGGATAAAATATAAGTACATTAGAGTTATAGCAAATGCAGTTTAGACATCTAAAACTATTGAATTTCTACATCAGTAATTTACCAATGATCAGCCCCACTGACAATCCTGGAAGATGGACTTCTCTGAATGTAGACATGAAGGTAGAAAGTCATCTTTCTTTCTTACATCTACAGGTGTTTGCTTATACTTAGGGCTGATTTCATGAGACATACAGGGAGATTTAAGTCCACTGATTTACATACCATCCTTGGCCTGAGACTAAAGTAAGTGTTTGCAGCCAGTGTTCCAGCAATTCAGCAAGAGATGTATGTGATCAGAAAATGCAAGAGAGGGAGGAGAGAAACAAAAAAATCCAGATTCAGTAATATGAAAAACATGCACAGATTCCTTCAGAATTTCAAGTATTCATGCTTACATATTTATGTTAAAAGAAAGAAATAGCAGGGGGAAAGGATTATTTACTAGCCTGCATTGCAGAGGGAAACAATGAAAATTGTGTGGTTTACTATGTTAAAATGTTCCTGCATCATAGAAGATTAATAGCAACAGCCCTCACAGAAAAAAAAGCAAAACTTTAATCCAGAAAAGCCTTTTTCTGCAATTTTGGGGGGGGGCTAATTTTTTTTTTTTTTATGTGCAGTATATGACCACCTGCTCTGAGCACTAGAAATTTTTCAGAGCTGTGTTTATTTTTAGGCTGTTTGCAAAAGCCAGCTCTCTAACCCCAAAAGCAAAAGCATCACTTTAGTCATATTCACTTCCATGGATATATTATAGAAGTCTTCAAGTCACAGCATATTTTAAAATCCTCCATTCATCCCCCTGATTCAGTGCTTAAGGGGTCTCTCATACAGAGTCTGCTGTATGTTTCGTTTAAATTCTACTGCCATCATCTAGGCCAAGAATCTCAGCTTTGGGATTCTTTGCCTGTAACCTTCAATATGCGTTACTATGGGTACTGGAAAGCCTATTACTGTACACAGAGAAGAATCACAAGAAAGAAAAGGCACATAGATTTGTAGCACTACCAAAAAAAAAAAAAAAAGGCAAAGGGGAAGAAAATTCACAGCCACTACTGCAGCATATAATTTTGTGCAATATCTTCCTCTTAGAAAAGCTGAAAATCTTAATGTAGTTAGAACCACGGAAAAATTGAAGGAGAGATCAGCATTTCCTACCCTGTAGTGTCACATAAAATGTATATTGCACACTGTGTCTTTCTTATATTCTTGCCTCCATTGGAATACAATGGGAAGTAAATATCATTCACATAAGAACAGTACTCTGTCAACAAGTCTTTTTTACCAGTGAAATAATCAATGAAGAAACTGCAATCTGCCCTGCAGCCTTCTGCACTCTCTAACGTCTACAATAAGATTTCTACATGTTGGCAGTCAATACAGTTCAATTAATGTTTAATTCATGTTTTCTTCCTGAAGCAAGATGAAAAGACAGAACATTTATCAATAGCAGAGCTACAGCAAAAACAAACACTTTTTGTTCCAATATTACCATCTTTTGAGATGAAAGGCACTATATCAGAGAAAAGCTAAAATGTCATCTGCCATTTATTTTCCAGACCTGGATTAAGTTCTGCAGATGATTAAATAAAATAGTAGTGTAAAAATAGATGGTGAAGGAAATTCTTCAGTGAATGCAGCAGCCAAACTGAAGCAGAACATAGCCTTTTTTATTATTATTTTCAGTGAAGATATTCTGGAAACTATACACAATCTCATATTTAAGTGCACGTCAGCTGAAAACTCAGTCTCACTGAAAATCTTTTCTGTCCTGGTTATTTCTGCTTATCAGCTAGATTGCTGGTCATCGAATTGAATGCTGACTGCTCCTAAGAGGCTAGCAAAGAACTCCCTGCTGAACTGTCACGAACCCTCTCTCGACAGCAAGCATCTGTCTTGCTGAAGATACAGATTTATCTCCATGGCAAGCTTGACTCAAACATCCAAGGCTCTAAAAATAAGATCTCACCTAATCACCTAGCAGGCTTCAGTAAATACTTTTTCATTGTTTTTAGCTTCCTCTGCTTGACGAGCATATAGTTATTCACAGTGCAGGTACACACTAACCTCTTGGACCCCAACATGAATCCAAGTCATTCACCAGGAAAGACTGGTGAAGAGAGAGCATGAACCAACCAGGACTACCTTATATAATGAACTTCTTCAGTATTTTGATCAGCTGTGATAGTTTAATACAAAATATTCTCTGCCCATTATCTCGAAATCTCTCATGAAAATTTCAAAGAAGCAGAATGAAAAATGCTTTGTATTAGGTGATGAACCAGAAGAAAGGCAGGGAACATTTTTATATACTTCTCAGAGTAACAGACAAAGTATTTTACACAAAGGTCATCATTCTCTACTGAAGACATAGTCTACAGGACATGCCAAGAGACCAAGATGCCACTGACCAAAGGTTGATTAGAACAGGAGGTACTATGTGAAGTTTTACTTGGTTACCACTACCACCACCCTGGAAAGACAATGGTTTTATAGCAGCATAGAAGCAGCAGTTCTGTGCTGAGATACATAACAGGCACAAGGAACAACATTCATAAACTTTAATGTCAGGGTGTGGAAACACCACCAGAGACAACTGCAGACATCAATAAGCACATTGGTCTTTTTCATCTCTTCCTGAGGACATATCTAAATTTGGGCATGTATGGTTAACATTTATTAGCAAAATGCTGAGAGAACTGACCTGAATCAACAAGTAACTAATATATCAAGTAGGACACGATATTCTGTATGAGACTAATGAAAATATCAGAAGGTCTAGAAAACAGGACATAGACAGAAAGGCTGAAGGAATGGATGTTGTTTAGCCTAAATAAGAAAATACTTTGAAAGAGAAAATAGCAGTCTTCAAACACACTAAACATGTAAAAGGCAGGTAGAAAGTGGAAGAGAAAAGTTTTTTTTCACCCACCATAGGCTTTACAAGGTGGATTTAGGTTCAGTTCAGGAGAAGAGTTCAGTTGGGAGTAAGATGCATAGAGAAGGAACAAGTGACCTGAATGTCTCTCTTTCAAAAGTTGGCCCAAAATCTCTCAGAAATGGCATAGATATCAGGTAATCCTACCCTCAGGCAGGGGGATGAGCCAGGTGTCAAGATCCTTTCCAGACTACTCTAACTGTAGGATTGCAGACAATTAGCAAGAAGAGATGACATCACATGTAGACATCTGTCTGTAGATGACATCCATAGTGTACATCCTGCCCAGTGGAGGCCCCTAGATAATGAAGCACTGGTTGTAGGCTGAAGAGCACAGAGTTCAGTATGTTGTCTGGATAATTAGAACAAGTCTACCAACAGAAGGGAAAACATTGAGGGAAATAGCTGTATGTGTAAAGAGCACAATCATATATCCCTGATTTACCAGGGATCAGTCACGTGTCTAACAAGCCTGTTCCCTGTGGAATGGGGTGGATAACCATACATCGACCTGTCACATGGAAAAGGATGAACCTGGAATGTGAGGCTACATGTTAAGAGACACAGTCATTGCCTGGTCCTCATGGTCCTTAACCCATGAGATAGTTTGGGAGACATGATGAATGGGATCACAGCTGAACATGTTTTTTAAAAAAATAATCCCATTCCAAGGAAAATGCTTGAAAGGAAATATACTTTTTTTTTTTTTAACAGCCCATGTGTGTAAAGGCAGCAATACCTAGAAGACTACTATCTCCAAAGCAAACAGTATGGGACATCTCTCATCCAGAGGGAAAAGACTAGCCAGACTCAAGTAAAAAACTCCTAAGAAAAAGCCTATCTAGGCAGCTGCAAAACTGAGAGCTCAATAAGGCAGTAAGTGCTACTTCTCCACATCAGGTGATGGATTTTGATTCTTTCACTTTTATCAGATTATGCTGAGTACATGAGAAAATAAAAGCAGAAAGGATGTTTCTTGTCTCATAAGCATGGTTCAGATAAGGATAAGAAGGAAAGTTGTGCTTCCCTTTCAAAAGGCAATGGACTGAGGAGATATTGTTATTCAGCTGCCAAGAGCTCTCTCCCTTATGTATAGACATCAGTGTTTTCTCTGAGATATTGTCTGATATCTTAATTGGAGGCTACCTTTCACATATGCCCATAGAGAAGGAAGGCGCTGATTCGCTTTCTTGCAGGGAGAAAGACTGCCATAGGCCCTAACAGAGCTGATAGTGTCCGGAAGAAGGTGCCACAGTGCTAATACACACAGCCTCGTATGCTGACGGGCTGTGCTTCAAAGAGTTTCCTTTATACTGTCCTGGATTGTTACAGCGCTAAAATTACCCTCCGTTCCAAGGGAAGCCCAGTGCGGCTTCCATCTCTTGGGATGACATCCCACCACTGAAACTTGGTGGGATGAATCCCATTACTAGAGTGTGGCTATTGATGGCTACAGGCTCCTCAGAAAAGACACGCGAGGGAGGAGGGGCAGCTGAGTTGCACTCTATGTCAAGAAATGGATCGAGTGTGAAGAGCTGTCTCTGAAGAATAGCCATGAGGAGGTTGAAAGCCTGTGGCTAAAAGTGAGAGACTGAGACAACAAAGGGAACCTAGTGGTTGGAGCCTACTACAGGCCCCCTGATCAAGAGGAGGCAAATGACAAAGCCTTCCTACTCCATCTACAGAAGGTATCATGCTCACAGGCTCTTGTCCTGCTGGGGGACTTCAACCACCTGGACATCTGCTGGAGGAGGAGCATGGCAAGCTGTAGGCAATCCAGGAGACTACTGGAATGGACTGAAGACAACTTTTTAAGCCAGGTAATAGACACATCTAACAGGGGAGATGCAATACTTGACCTGGTGATCACCAATATGAGTGAGCTAGTTGGGGACATCAAGGTTGGAGGCTGCCTGGGATGTAGTGGCCACGCACTGGTGGAGTTCACGGTCCTGAGGGATATGGGTCAAGTGAAGAGTAAAGTCAGGACCCTAAATTTTGGGAAAGCAAACTTCCAGCTCTTCAAGGCGTTAGTTGAAAGGATTACCTGGGAAACTGCCCTCAGGGACAAGGGGGCAGAACAGAGCTGGCAAATCTTTAAGGATGCCTTCCATAGTGCACAAGAGCTCTTGATCCTCAGGTGCAAGAAGTCTGGTAAGATAGGCAAGAGACCAGCTGGGCTGAGTCATGACCTGTGGCTGAAACTAAAGGGCAAAAAGAAAATGCATTAGCAGTGGGAACAGGGTCAGGTATCCTGGGAAGAGTAGAGGGACACTGCCTGGTTGTGTAGGGATGGGGTCAGGACTGCCAAGGCACAGCTGGAGCTGAACTTGGTGAAGGATGCTAAGAATAAAAAGAAAGGTTTCTAAAGATATGGAAATCAGAAAAGAAAGGTCAAAGAGAGTGTACCTGCTCTGATGAGCGGGGCTGTCAAGCTGGCAACAACAGTTGAGGAGAAGGCTGAAGTACTTAACTTTTTTGCCTCAGTCTTCACTAGCAACCTCTCAGGGGGATGGGCTGGAAGATGCTGACTGGGAGAGCAAAGCCCCTCCCACCATAAGAGAAGATCATGTTTGTGACCACCTGAGGAACATGGATGTACATAAGTCCCACGGGACCAGATGAGATGCATCTGAGAATCCTGAGGGAATTGGCTGATGTAGTTGCCAAGGCACTCTCCATGATATTTGAAAAGTCATGGCAATCAGGCAAAGTCTCTGGTGACTGGAGAAAAGCTAACATTGCACTCATTTTTAAAAAGGGTAGAAAGGAGGACCCTGGGAACTACTGGCCTGTCAGCCTCACCTCTGTGCCTGGGAAGATCATGCAACAGGTCCTCCTGGAAGCTGTGCTGAGGCACCTGGAGGACAGTGAGGTAATTCAAGACAGCCAGCATGGCTTCACCAAGGGCAAGTCCTGCCTCACCAACTTAGTGGCTTTCTACGTGGGAGTGACCACATCAGTGGACAAGGGAAGACCCACAGACATCATCTATCTAGACTTCTCCAAAGCCTTTACCATGGTCCCCAACAACATCCTTCTCTCTAAACTGGAGAGACATGTATTTGAGGGGTGGACTCTTCAGTGGACAAGAAATTGGTTGGATGGTCGCTTCTAGGGGGTAGTGGTCAATGGCTCAATGTCCAGATGGAGATCACTGTCTCTCAGGGGTCTGCTCTGGGACCAGTGCTGTTTAATATTTTAATCAATGACATAGATGATGGGATTGAGTGCACCCTCAGTAAGTTCACAGATGACACCAAGCTGAGTGGTGAGCAACAGGATGCTATCCAGACGGACCTTGACAAGCTTGAGAAGTGGGCTTGTGAAAACCTCGTGAGGTTCAACAAGGCCAAATGCAAGGTCCTACACATGGGTTGGGGCAAGCCCCAGTATCGATACAGGCTGGGGGATGAAGAGATTGAGAACAGCCCTGCAGAGAAAGACCTGGGTGTCCTGGTGGATGAGAAGTTGGACATGAGCCAGCAATGTGCGTTTGCAGCGCAGAAAGACAACCGTATCCTGGGCTGCATCAAAAGAAGTGTGGTCAGTAGGTCAAGGGAGGTGATTCTGCCCCTCTACTCTGCTCTGGTGAGACCACATCTGGAGTACTGTGTCCAGCTCTGGAGTCCTCAGCACAGGAAGGACATGGAGTGGGGCCAGAGGAGGGCCACAAGAATGAACAAAGGCCTGGAACAGCTCCCCTATGAGGACAGGCTGAGAGAGTCAGGGTTATTCAGCTTGGAGAAGAGAAGACCCGAGGACATCTGATTGCGGCCCTTCAGCACCTAAAGGGGGCTTATAAGAAAGAAGGGGATAAACTTTTTAACAGGGCCTGCAGCAATAGGACAAGGGGCAATGGTTTCAAACTAAAAGAGCAGAGGTTTAGACTAGATATAAGCAAAAACATTTTATGCTTAGAGTGGTGAAACACTGGAACAGGTTGGCCAAGGAGGTGGTAGACACCCTGTCCCTGGAAACATTCAAGGTCAGGTTGGATGGGGCTCTGGGCAACCTGATCTAGCGGAAGATGTCCCTGCTCACTGCAGGGGGGTTGGACTAGATGACCTCCATGGTCCCTTCCAACTTAAACTCTTCTATGATTCTATGATTTCCTAGATCAGAGGGGCTTGCAAAAGCTGGAGGAGTCAAACCTGCCAAATTGATGAGAGAATAAAAGAAACCAAAAAGAACCCCACCATATGGTGAGCAAGTTAGTACGTCTAGGAACTCCCCAGTGAAGCATCACACAGAAAAAAAGAGTCGAGTCCTGTACTTGTCTACTGTGAAAGTAGTCATGGCAGTTATATTTTTTTATACATTGCATTTACAGTCCCCAGTTATCCAGCTCTACTTATGGCAAAATTAAAGGACTTTGTATTAACTGTGAACACGGTATCTTCAGCTTATTCTCTAACCCCATCATTTCAATTTTGTCTTTCTGTACACTTTTCTGTAAAGATATACATAAAAAAAAAAACTGAATTTTTACAGCACAAACTAACAGCTCATCTGTACAGTAAACTTACAATGAAAAACAGTTGGTTTTGGGGGGAAAAAAATACATGATTGAGAATATTTCATTGACCTCTGCCCTTGTCTATACTTATCTGACTTGTGAAGTGGGCACCTTGTAATGTCAGTCAGCTGAAATTACTCAAATATTTGGCCTATAGAAGCATTGTGAGATCCTACTCAACAGGAAAGCCCACGTCATAAATGTCACTTACACCCTGGTAGTAAGTGGGCATTTAAATCAACAGTGTTAGTATGGGATTCTACTGACAAATTAAAATTCTGATAAATAGTCAAGAGTTTTATCAATAGTTCTGTAGTAGTAGTTAGGTAAATCTACCACTATCCAACATTTTACCGTATCACTCCTCTTTAAATTTATTAATTACTAAGTTTAGTTATTCTTGTGTCTTTCTCTGCCTGCTTTCCTCCCTGAAGGGTGTAAAATCACATTTGCAATTGCTGCAGGTGGAGAATAAGATTTTTATAAGAAAAAAAATTGCTATAGAAAAGATGATCAAGAAAAAAAAATGCTGGTTTCTTTCAACAAAATAATCTTATTTGCCTTCAATCTTGACCAACTAAATGACTGTTAAACACCTGCTAGGTGAAATGCTTTTTCCCTTTATAACAAAAGGATTTCAACATTTAGCTCACCAATTCAGTTAATGTTTAATTCATTTCCTTGTCTGCTAGCTAGATTAAAAGAAAGAACATTTGTCAACAGGAAGGAGGCAGCAAAAATCCAGCATTACACTCCAATCCTAATTTAAAAGAGTACCAAGTTGCAATTTCTAGATAAAAGACGTCTTAGGAGGGAGGCCAAAGTTGAGATTGTAAACCATAAAGAAACCAGTGGGACACAGACATCACTGATGATAAATCCTTTAGGCAAAGTCAAATTTATGGCCTAGTTAAAATGGAATATCCTGGCATCTAATGTCATCACAGCACTAACGGGATATATCCATTGCAACAAACTGCCTTCTCCTGCAAAATACATTATTTTCTTTATTTCTTGTTTCTCAGCTTGCCTCTAGTTTTATGCTAGGCAGGGAGCACTAACCCAGCATACTGCAGGTGAGGTTTTTTTCCCCAGGTGCTTTGCAGCATTTCTACATTCGCTACCACTGTAAAACGGCACTGGTATTAAGTAGCAGAAAACACAATAAAGACAAAAAATGCAGACTTACATGTTCTGCAAAGACCTAAAGAGAAACGGGTAGTGTAGAGGAAAACACCTTTTATTTTTCAGACATTTGTATTTATTTTTGAGCCATGAGAAAAGCAGTGATTAATCATAGCCAGGTGTCATGGAACAAGACACACAGTGTGATGTGTACGTGAAAGGTACACGTTACCAGTGCAATCACAAATCCCTCCTTTCCTAATTGGAGATCTTCAACCAAAATGGAGATTATACTGTATACGCTCATTTGAAGACCCATGACTCCTATCATAATAATTTAGAGTTTTGACAGCACTATAAGAAGCTAAGAATCCCCAGATTCTGGTTTATTCCTCATATGTCTACCCCTTCCAAAAATACATTGATTTTTATAGGTATGACAAGCCGGTTCAATTAATCTCTGTGTGAAGCAATCTTTCATATCTGTACATGAATACTAGAAGATATTTTGAGCACACCAGAAAGGGTAACAAATGCAAACTGCTGTAGGCTCACATATCTGGCAGGATGCCATCTAGAAAAACGGTAGAACTGCTGCAGTTTCTACAATATAATGACACTGCATCAGGTAATACACTGCCTGATGGAAACTGCCAAAAAACATACAAAGGAAGCTTAAGGAGAGAGAAGAAAACCTAAATGTGTGCAGGAATAAATACAACTACTGACCTTCTGTTTGTTTTCCTCTATTCCCCCTGCCCCAGCTGTTTTGATATTAGGGTAGTGTAGTCTTTGTTGATATTGCAGCATGAAAATGAAAGGGGCAGGAGGGAATTAACCCTTAGAAGAAAGATAATTTTTTGCAGATTTCATTTATTCCTAGTTCTTCAGATTAATCCATTTGCAAGTCAATCTTATCAAAAAGGAGATAGGCCCTTTATTGCAACATTCTAGGGAAAAGAAAAAATCCTAAACCAGCTCACATTGGGCAGTTTCTAAAGCCAGATCAATTCAAATACACTTTTTTTTTTCTCTGCATCCCCCACAGCACAGTTACTTGTTGCATCCTGCACACAATTCATTTCCAAAAGAACCTTTTTGATTCAACTAAATGCTAAATATTAAATTAAATTAAATTAAATAAGAAGCCTGTGCATCCACCTGGGCTCAACCACTAACAGAAGTATGGAAGACAAATAAAGGAGTTATTTTTAGTCTCTAGACTGGACTATGCATCTCTTCCTACACCTCTATTCTTCCCAAAACTTAAGCATAAGCTCAAAAATGTTGTATGTTCTGATCCCACACTTGCAGAATTTACTGCTGAATCTCTCCCGTACAGGAGTATTGCCTCTAAAACCAAAGATTCATTATTTAATTATTTTCTAGCCTGTGAACACAGCCTTAAAAATGAAACAGGAATATAAATTCAGGCAGTGTCATTTCTGAGACTACAGCAGATTTTAGAAAGAAGGTTGCAATATTATAGGCAATACAAAAATAATAACAAAATTGTAAAGTCCATATGCTAACATGAATCTCGGTCCTCTTGGCTTTGTATTGAATTAATCTAAATAGCCATATGACTGTTCACTTCATTGAAGTGCTAAATTTAAACGGGAAAGATTATAGTGAAATGTGAGCTTTGCTAGAGCATCACTGATAACCTGTTTTCACAAAAGCGTGGGTAACATGCTCATTCAGGTTTTCTTCATTATCAAAAGCCCCAACTTCCCTACCTTCATATTTTTCTCTGATTTTGTAAGAGTCAGCTATGCATTCTCAACAGACAAAAATTTTTAGAGTGTTGAGACTTGAAATTATGAAATCATAGTACCAAGACCAGACCTGAACACACAGGGTACCTTATGGGACTGTGGGCAAGATTCTGCTGCTCACCTTCCTATACAATCCCCCCTCCATTTTATTTAAGGTAAAATAAGCTGCTGGAAAAATTTCACAGCTGAAAACCACACAATACAGGCATTTTTATGCAGGTCTTAGGTCCAGATCGCTGTGTGCCAGAGAAACTGCTTTCTCTCCTTCCCTGTCAGGATGCAGCAGCATTAAAAACACTGGCTAATGGGGTTTATATTCCACTGCCATTCAAGCAGGTCTTAATTGCAGCAAGGGCAGTTTCTGCCAGCTTTTCAAAACTAGGGCTTCTTCTACCAACTTCATTAAGCTTATTTTTACAATGCATCATTGCCCTGTTAACCATCAGCTCCCCCTGTAATGAAATGCCCACCTGAATATTGGCTTATCAAAGAACATTAATGGTATCCATACACTGAATCTCACTGTATTGCCTATTGTTCTGAGAAGTTATAAACTCCAGGAAGCCCAAAGAGGCTTTTCTGTTGGGTTTAATTTTAGCTTTCTTTTTCTCATTCAGGAGGGGGTGATCAAGATTTTTTTTAAATGTATTAATAAATAAACTCGAGGAAGAAAGGCTGAGCACCCAACTGATTTACTAGTGCCTACTGACGCTGTAAAATCGTAGTAAACTGTGGAGATTTTCTTTCTAAGCTCAGGTTTTTTCTTGTATTTTTTAAGCACCAGCCTTTTGCCATTTTGAGTGATAGTACTTTTTGTCTCCTTTTCCCTCCAATCTAATACCTGTCAGAACCATCACACAACCAAGAGCCTTCTCATAGGCTTTAGTTAACCCACTGATGCATGGAAAAGCAGAATGGAGCCTGCAGAAGTGTTAGCCTACTGAAACCTATATTTGCTTATAGCTTGTCTATAAAAAGCTATATTTGTGTATACTTTGAATCCTTTACTTACTTTACCTTTTGATGAAGAAAGCGGTGAAGTACAAGCTCAGCTGAGGCAGTGGGTTAACAACATCTAAATTTTAACAGTGTTGCGTGATAAAATATCCCTGGAGATTTTAGAGGGTGGGAGGGAGGACTCGAAAGCATATCAAATTAAATATCTTTGAGTCCTCGGGGGCAGAGTCAGAGGGGGAAGGGAAAAACTGTCATTTCATTTCTCCAGTCAGTACTGCCTGCAGATGAAGGTTAGGAAGCAGGCCTTGTGAGGAGAACAGAGGTCTGGATTAATATCCATTTGTTAAAATGCTCTTCCCCTCATATTCATCCTTTTTCTCTTTTTTAGTGCTCTTCATCAGCATTGCTTCCATTGTTATAACGAGACTAATGTTTTGTGGGTTTTCTTCTTTTTTTTAAATGAAGTCCTCTGAAATATTCATTCAAATGCTTCACAAAAAAGACTCTGAACAACAGACTTAATTAAGGAAAGCTCTTTTTGTCCCTCTTTGTTTCAAATACACTATTGTATTCCACCAATAACTAACTAAAATTAAATTTTAAAATTAAAACCAATTGAGGCATCACAATCTATCAATAATTAAGGAATTCAATTGATCAGCTAGGGGTAGCACGTGTGACAGCACAGGTGTCCTACTCTGGTGATTTGTCACACACTCTGATACCTCGCATCATATGTTGGATGGTCTGAAGGTTGAAATGTACAGGTTCTGTTCCCAGTTATGGGTCTTCAAGAAAGCTACAGGCTACAGATTGGCTGGTTGTTAACTAAGTGGCAAAATGCAGTTTCTGCCTTTTCCCACCTTTGTACTGGATGACTTTCATTTTCCTCCCTTTATGGGAAAATAAAATTAGGTCCCCTGGCAAGTGACTTTGTTCAGCTTCTCTAGATTCTTCCCATCAACTTGACATATTGCTTTCTGCTACAGTATGACCACCATCCTTAACTTTCAGGAAAGAAATAATGACACAACTGTTTGTCTTTTTTTTTTTTAAGACACAGAATGCAATACAGGTTTCAGGTTTTTTTAGTTGCTATAAGCTGCATTATTATCTGCATCAACACCAGTAACACCCTACCAAGCCACAGCATCCCTGTCTAGCCCTTCCTAGAGATGTGCAAAATGCACCACTACAGCTCTCTTCTAGTCTTCTCCAAATACCTGACAGACTTACAGCTAAGGTGTTGGTAATGTCGGTATTCCTAGAGAGACCAGCTTTGTGGAGAGAAGCATTAAGTACAACTGGGAAAAAGCAAAAGGCAGATTAAATTAATATCTGTTAATGGCTGCTTTGTTGCATGGTCTTTGACAAGCCCATGACAGCTTGCCACATTACTCTGGCTTAGCAGGGTGCTGGAGCGCACACCCGCCGTGCTTGCTGCAGCCGAGGGACTGTGATTCAGTCACATTGGGAGCCGAGGATGTGGTAGTAGTGGTGAGTAGAAGAGACAGACAGAGGGGAGGGCAAGATCTGGAGGATTTTCGGGTAATCCTCAGAGGGAAGCTTCTGAGGTTGGATTTCTGATTTTTCCAATTGTGATTTTGAACCAGTGCCGGGCAATGAGTCAGTGTTTGTCACTAACAGGGTTCTGTAATGGGGAAATCTACAGCAGTGTGACAGCCTGTCACCACCAGCAAAGTAAGATAGCACTGCAGAGTTAATAAGCCAGGGAGAGTGTAAACACAAAGAAAACAGAAATAAAGGAGTAAGGAAGAACATGAAGCCATAAACAACAAAATTCACAGGACCCCATACACAAAAATAGCATTTCTGCATATGGAACTGGCTTTGTTTTTTTGTCGTCAAACTTTACAACTCTATATTCTAGTAAAGCAGCTTTAAATTGTTCTCAGCCACCCAAAAAAATCTATGTACATAGCCCAGTGGCATGATGCACTCGCTCCCACCTATGCCAACACTCGGACTTACAAAGCAGTTTGTGCAGCCTGCTAATGACATGGGACATCCCACATGCTGGCTTTCTCCTGCCCAGGGATGGAGACTCTCCTGCACAGAGAGTGCCACCCTTGCAGTGTGACTGCAGCCTATCTGGAAAGGGCACGGCTAGTGTTTGGCTCATTGCACATAGGAGAAGGGCACTCTTGGCCGGCTGCTAGGTGAGCTGGCCAAAGTGTGAACAGGTAAACAAATCCAGCTCTAAAGCAGAAGGCCACAGAAGAAAGCTGGGTGTCTCCCCTTGATAAGTAAACTGGTACAGTTATGGAAAAGATGAGAGAAGACAGATCCTGTGAAGGTCAGTGGGGCAGGACCTTGCCATAAGGTTATTACTGCAGGAGGGAAATGAGGAAGCAGACCGGTAAGAGCTGGAAACTGGGACCTGCCCTGACATTCTGAATTTTCTTTGGCCACAAGCTCTGTTGAGCTGGGCATCCCTGGTGTACATCACAGACAGAAAGGGACATTGACCACATCATATACTGCAATGCCCAGTACTGATCCCATCTCAGGGGCTGGGCTGCACATGTGGTCAGCTCCCTTAGGCAGCATGGGTCTTCAGAGCCTTCCTAAGGTCTCGCAAAAGCACAGTGAATGTCACAAGCTATGATCCTGTTATTTGTAATAGCAAAGTCCATCGTGTTCTTGGCAGGACATCACTATTTCATTATTGTTTTGCTTATTGCACGGAACTAGAAAAATGTTTAAAATGGTGGAACATGGCAAATACTGAAAACAGAATTGTCTAAATTTCAAACAGTTTTTTTCAGTGCTATTTGTCTATTCAAGGGTTCAAAGACAAACAAAAAGCCTCTATTTAATGAGTAAAGCAGAATGCATAATTTGGCCCTTAGCAAAAAAGATACAGTTTGAATGCTTAGTCTATGTCTTCTCAGTTTCCTCCTAATTCCCCTGCAACCAACTGTGCACAGATGCAGCATCTCTTCCCTCCCTTCTTTCCCCAAACTCGGCTTTCATTCCAGTAACCTCTTTTCTTCTTACTTTGCCTGCCTCCACAGCTGGATCCTTTTTAATTTTGAACACACACAAGTTCTAGGGATGTCCAGAAAAAAATAGCCAATTAAGTCATCCAAAGGCCCAAGCACAGTTAACATTCATTTACAGCACGAAAAGAGCATAACACCTTCCTGGTGCTCGCCAATTGCGTGTTATTTCAGCCAGATGTATTCAATCATGCCAGAACAAAAATTCCAAAGTGTGCATTATGTTCATTTCTAAACCCTGTTAACTTAATTTACTCTCAGTTAAATGTGCACTGACCTTAGACCTAAAGCATGTTTGATGAGGTATTTTTCATTAGGAAAAAAAAGAATTTGAAATGTGCAAACTGTTTGTAACAACAGAGAATAATCCCATCATAAAATGCTATACAACACACTCCCTGTTCATGCTCAGTGAAGGTTTATATTCTATTTGCACTTTGTTATGCTCTTGTCAGTTGTACTTGGCTCACACAAAACATCATACTATCCACCAAACATGAAAGATAATATTCTGCATTGTCAGTACCATTTAAAGTGCAAGAACAAATAATAAGAAGAATTATTAAACCATCTAATAGTGGCTGTATTTAATCTGTGTTGCCACTGCTAAATTCATGCACCAAGTGGCCGGTTAGTGAAATTACTAGAGGCACCAGTTCAGATACTCAGATCTCTGTAACCAGGGGGCATACAGCCATTTCTAAAAATAAGTAAAGAAAAGCAGGGAAGGGGCTTATTGTTCTTAGCAGAGCTATAGCATTTTTTAATGAACCCAGATACACACCAGAAATAACTAAAAGATGGTGCACTTCACTAGCCACTAATAACGTTGTTGCTTGAAAATTGATCATTATCTCAGAATGTTGTGTTGTTTTTTTCCAGAAATAAAGTCCTATACCTGGATGTGACACATGCTAAGTCACAGGTTACAGCTGGCAACAGGAAAGTAATCTGGCTACCTCCCAAAGCAGGTGCCATAAAAACAAATCATTATTACCAGAGGAGACAAGCACGCCTGGCTGTCAGAACAGGTAGTTAAATAGGATAATGACTCTCTGCTCTGTCCAAGAACTGAAGTTGTAGAAAGTTAGTTCCTTGCAGCATCCTGTGCCTTGTTAAGAGACAGCTTAACATCACAGCTGGACAAGTCCATCCTCCTTTCTCTGTACAAAGTGAATTCTGAAGCATATTCTAGGCCAACAAACAAAACACCATATTAAACTGATGTCACCCACACTGTGCGTCCTTCACCTATTGCTTCAAAATAAAACACAAGTGAATAGCACTCAGGTATAAGCACAGGGAGGCATACATGGCACAGAGAACATTATGCTGACATACTGAAACACATACATACAGGGCACTCTGTAGCCATTCTTCTGTCTGTAGGTACGTTAAAGCACAAGAAGAGGCAGGTCCAAAAATAACTTCATTGAGTTAAACAGAACTATGCTCTGTGACTCTGGCCTATATTTCATGTGGCCAGTCAGTTGCCAGCATGGTAAGATTTCCCAGCTTTCCTGAATGTTAAACTGAGAAGAAATACTTCAGAATAGAAACATTCAGACTCAAGAAGGCTATACCATCTCTGTCTTTTAGCAACAGCAAGTCCAGAAAAGCTCCAAAGAGCATTTTGATTTGTTTCTTTTTTTTGTGATTTAAGAGGTGGGCAGAGAGGTGCGTAAGCTCCTGTGCTTATTTCTGCTGTGGTTTCCTTTGATGTACAATTTGCTCCGTCCCATTCCTGAGTTTATCTCCACATTCCCTGCTCATGAAGAGCCTGTACACTTCGGATTTCCCATGTGCCTGAATGACCACAGCAGGTTTGTGCAGCCCTTTCTGAATACAGAGATACTTTTGCCATATAATCTAATGTGCTACCACTGCTGCTCATCCCAATTCCTTTTGCTAACATTCTCTAGCTCTTAACATTCCTGATGTAGTTACTCTGTAGATGTATTAAAACATTTTTAATAATCATCTGTTTATCTTGTCAAAAGTTACTCTTATTTGCTTGTTAATAAAATATATCAACACATCCTATTTTCCCTGCAACTCAGCACCAGCAGATGTTTGATCTTTACTCATCCATTGCAATTTCCATTCACACAACACACAGTACTTCAAAGTAACCCTTTGAACCTGGATAGGACTACAACCCTTGTACATACAGCTTAATTTTGCCTACTAGAAAACGCTTGGTTTAGCGTGAAGTCAATTTGCATACTGATAGATCTCTTCCCCTTCCAGTCACAATATAAAAAGTTAATACACTGCTATAATAATTCAGTGTATATCAAATATGATTTCTTTTGATGCATTCAGCCACCTACTGTCACTTTAATGCATTTTCCTGGCACATGCACGCACACTGTTTCATGTGAAAACATTTATGTTGGCACTCAATTCAACTAATTTTTTCCTCAGAGTTTAAAAATACAAACGGAAATGTGTTCACCTCTTCAAAAGAATCAACATTTTCAAGTTACGGAAAGGGAGAAAGATGAACTATTCAATTTCTTCAACATTTGAGTCAGCAATAGTTTTACACTGAAGCTACGAAGTTAATCAGTCATTTCTTTATCTTGTGTTAGCATCTACTCCACATGGGGAAAATACACAGCTCTTCAAAATCATCCACAGAAAGAATAAGACCAAGGGAAAGAAACTAAAAGGTGTGAGAAGTACATTGGCCATTTACCAGAGCAAGGTAACTGTTCATTCACTCTTAATAGGAAACTATGAGAGTACGGAGCCAGAAAGAAAATAAAGTGGCACCTGGGGAAAAAAAATTATACATGAGTGCATGATGTTTATATGCCGTATTTTCCAGTCTCATAGCCAACAAGCCACTACCATTATTTTCTTTTGGAAGTTAGAGAGGAAATTTACATACCTCAAAACACTTATTTGACTATTTACAAAGGTGTGTTTTCATCTTTCTGGCATTTAACGGGTTAATTTGCCAACATCATTTTCTTCTTTCTCACACAAAGTACTTGATGTGTTTACTGGCTATTGTTTAAATGCTATGTTTACAGTACTGTCATATAGACTGTGTTAAAAGTTTGCCATTTAATTACTTGCAGTTCTTCAATATTCCCACTACTACCTGAGGACTTCTTGGCACTAGCCATGCTTTGCTATACAAGTTGCATTACTGCTCAGTTAAAGGCTATTTGTAACAGGTACCTTTTAAAAAAATGCCCATGTATAAGATGTAGGAGTCTTTCCACTTTGCAACTCTCTGAGTACACGTATGTGCTATATATAAATGTACGATACACTCTTCTGAATCACCTTGCGTGGCAAAAAAAAAAAAGGAAAAAAAAAGGCAAAAACAAAACACGAAAACCCCCCCCCATAAAATTAAGAAAAAGAAGAAAGGAATAAGATGTTGAGGATGCTGCCATTTAATTTCAATGATCCTTCAAGGTATTAAGCACAGAGGCCATTGTCCTCCTTTTACAAAGCTTCTGAGAACGTACTGCCAGATAAACTGGCATTGAGTATCTTATTTACCCAGATCTGTTTCCAGCAGAACATGAGCGAAGAGCTGGCAAAGATACAAAGTGCTCTTTCCAATTTTGTCTCTCTATTGGTGTTATCATTAAGGCTGAACCTGTAAGTAGAGAACATCATCCATGCTAGGAGTGCTCAGAGGTCCATCAGATTCACTGTCACTGACTCACTGATTGATTTTGTGGCTATTTGCCAGGCAAGTATTAACTGTAGCAGAACCCTGACTATTAATCCAGTGTACTTCAGCTTTGAAAATGAAAAAAAAAACAGAATTTGTTACAGAGTCTTTGTCATTATCATGTATGTGTGCACACGTACTGAACTTCCAAAATTTCACCTTGAATGAGAAAACATTCCCTTGGAGACAGAAAGGGTTAGGAAGTACAAAACATCTCCTCATTATAGTAACAACAGGTTTCTGGCCTTGAGCTCTGTTCTTTATTTCCTTACTGTTTCTTATGAGTTTGAAAGGCAGAGGTAAAGTAAGTGTGCAATATATTTGTGTGCAAAAAAGAACATGTGAAAATAGAGTTAAAAATTTGAATTGTCCTAGGATTTAAAAAAAATCATTAATAAAACATCTTCCCCAACAGGAAGTCCCTATGGGACAGTGGAATTTTATCAGGTTCCCTGAGTCACTGTTTTAGATTTCTTCTGGGATTTCTTTGAGGGCCTTTTTAACATTTTAAATGAGGTATTTCAGCTTTGCCACTTGTTAAAAACCATGAATTTAGACAAGACTTCATGTGCCTTAAAAGAGTAATCAGAGATATAATTGCAGTCTTTTGTTAAGTTAATTTTGTGACTGAAAAAGGGGCAGCAACTCCAGTGCTCACTTCTCCATTGGTTGCTCGATTCTGTTGTTTACAGAAATTGTATATTTTACCTTTTTGCTTTTGTGTTGGTGTCTAGAAGTCCTACTTCAGATGGAAAAAGGCCCAAACAGAGAGAATAATATTCAAGTTGCTATAAGACAGATATTAACAGCACTTTGCAACCAAAGAACACGCTAAACTACCTGTAGGTAATGCCTTTGAGTCATCAGGATGTTCTTCCCAAAGACTTCCATCCTTTCTTTAGTTTTTATCTGTCAAGGAATGACTTCACGAGGAAATAAAGCGAGAACAACGTCGAAAAAACACAAATGTGCTATTTGCCTGCCTGACTCCATGAACCGGTAGAGGCATCTCTATCAAAATGCCAACAGGCAAGCAGAGTCTCTAAATTTTACAGCACTGGACTGATACACTTACAGAGCTGCATCACTGCAGTACTTCAGGCAAGTGGAATAAACAGCCCTTTTTCAGGTAGCATGAGCAGCTGAGCACACTATGCTCCTGCAGGACTGAAATGCTGGCATTGTGCCATGTTACATACTAGGGAGAAGTAGGGTCCAGTTGCACGAGGGAGAGCTGCCTCAAGGCAGCTCAAAGAAAGCAAGCTACACGTTCCCTACAACAGCACAATCTCACCCCTTCATTAGGAGCACCAGCTGCCAGTGCACAACCCACCCAGTAACAGTCAAAGGGATATTTCAAGAATCACTCTATGAGGGCCAAACTGAGACAATAATCACGGAATAAGCCAGACCATACAAGCCTCACTCTGCCACCATCCCGGTTATTGGCAAGAGGCTTAGGAAACAAGTCATTTTGATCATGAAACCACACACAAATGACAGAATATGAAAAACAGCATTGAAATACAAATAGAGAAAAAGCCTGCCTTCCTTCAAGCCTCTGGACAGCTTCACTATTATAAACAGCACCGCTGGTATATATATATTCAGTCAGCAGGACATGGGCTGGTGAGCCTCATGCCTCATGAAGCAAACTGCTGCTATGCTGCCCACCGACAGTGTTCCACCTATCCTGCGTGCCATATCTAAACATGCTTCCTATCAAAATAACACATGAATTCATTTTTTTACTAACTTTTTTCCATAATCCATTTTATTATCTAGGTAATAAATGACAAATGGTGTTCAGTGAAACAAATGTAAAATGGGATTTCTCATGTGTTTTCTAAGTGGTATCAGAGGTCCACCAGTCCTGATCCCATCTGCACACAGGTGACGATTGGGTAAGATGGCAGGAGTCATCTCCAGTGCAGTCTTGTCCATACTACTTGCTTGGGAAATACATGGTCTCCTCTGAGCATATGCAGACCATAGTATCTGGCTGGCACTGGCCAAATCATGCTCAAGAGCCTGCTAACGACTAGGCAGTGTTTGCACAATCAGCAAGGGATAGTCTGGCACTCCAGCTCACTCCTTACTCCTGTTTTATTTATCAGTAGAGAGGTGGCCACTGAGCCCTTTCCAAGAATTATTTAAGCTGGCTGCAATCATTCTGTTCAATCTAATGTAGCTTTGGTTACTTTAAGCAAACTGGAAAAAGGCCAGGTGGAATAAAAAACATTCTCACCCTCATTTTAAGAAAGAGATTAATCGACATAAGAACATTTCTCAGTAACATTACCAACATCTAACCTCATATCTCCTATCACAGATCACAGAAATTTTGCCCTGGTGATTTCAGCACTGTCTTCACTATCTTTTAGCTGTCCCAAACCTACCTTTTAGAAGGCAACCTAAGAAGTAGACTAGAAGGTAACAGAGTAGGGAAATGACCACAACACTTCACAGTATATTCCAGTGGTTGTATCACCCAAGACTACCTTTGAGCTAGGAGATGCTCTAAAATTAAAAAATGTAAGCACTCTAACATTAAAGTCTACAGTTCCCGTATTCTATTGTGCTTTCATGAAATTAGCAGAGTTTCTCCCTGAATGTGTACTTTTATAATGGTAAAATCATTTTTTAAATCTAAAGATTGTCTTCGATAAGCAAAATAGATCCTGCTCTTTAACTTATTCACAGTAAGGTACATTTTCAGGACATCAGATTATTTAGAAGATTTTTTTAGAGCTTTTGTCTGAGGTCTAATTTGCAATGTCCTTTTAAGCACAGAGACTGAGACACAATTTCAGCCATGATCTCACCAGTGCTGCTTGTAGACTACTGCTGTTTGGTATATCTAGGAAGAACTCAAGAACAATAGCAGTTCCTTCTGCCACAGGTTTGCAATAGAAATGCACACTTAATATAGATCAAGAAAACCTTTTTACTGCAGAAGAAATCAGTAGAGAGACTTACAGAGTCTCCTGAGGGAGGTGATGCTCCCCCTCTACTCCACTCTTGTGAGACACCACCTGGAGTACTGCATCCAGCTCTGGAGTCCTCAGCACAGCAAGGACATGGACTTCTTGGAGAGAGTCGAGAGGAGGGTCACAAAGATGGTCAGGGGGCTGGAAAACCCCCCTATAAGGACAGGCTGAGAGAGTTGGGGTTGTTTAGCCTGGGGAAGAGAAGGCTTCAAGGACATCTTATTGCAGCCTTTCTACACTTAAAAAGGGGCTCATAGGAAAGATGGGTGCAGACTTTTTAATAGGGCCTGTAGCAATAGGACAAGGAGCCATGGTTTTAAACTAAAGGACAGTAGTTCAGACTAGATATCAAAGAAGAAATTTTTTTTATTATGAGGGTGATGAGACACTGGAACAGGTTGCCCAGAGAGGTTGCAGATGCTTCATCCCCAGAAACATTCAAGGTCAGGTTGGAAAGAGCTCAGAGTAACCTAACCTAGTTGAAGATGTCTTTGCTCATTGCAGGGCGATTGGACTAGATACTTCTAAAGGTCCCTTCCAACCCAAACCATTCTATGACCCAGAACCTGAGAATGACAACAGAGTCCCCAGTTAAACTACTACCATGAACTCAGTGTCATTTAATTCCTCATCTTCTCCTGGGCACTCAACGCTCTGTATACTTTGAGATCCAGGCCCTCTTGGGGCTGCAGTTGCATTGCTGATCATGTCACCTTTCAGCTTCTTAGCAGTCATCACACATCAGTCAGAGCAGGTAAATTTTCCTTGCACTCTTTCTCCCTCCCTCCCACCCTCTCTCTTTTGGTTAACATACACACTTGAAACTCTACTTAGCATTTCCATTGTATTTCCAAGCCACAGCACTCATTCATAAACATTCCTTGGTGTTTGTAACCTGATCAGACACATCACAATTTTCAGTTGTAAGAACAAAAATGACAGCAGTTTTAACAAAAGCAAGATAACGTGTCCCTGCCCTACCCCATCTCTAATTCCAACAGTGAAGAGAATAAACAAGATGATGAAGTAGCATGTGATGGGTTGGCCCTTGCCTGGGGGCCAAACCACACACACCCGCTCACACAGTCCCTGCCCCCACCCAATGATAGGGGAGAGAATTAAAGAGGTAAATGGCAAAGAGGACTCGTGGGTTGAGATAAGGACAATTTAAGAACTAAACTACAATAATATTAGAAATAATACTATATACAAAGATGCAATGTGATACACAGTGATA
>WKFP01015452.1:1018669-1090217 GCA_011057875.1 Pterocles orientalis
AGGGATGTGGTACACCCACTCAATGCCATGTTCTTTGGCCCAAGTGTCTATGAGGCTGTTTCGGAAATGAGTCCCATTGTCTGACTCAGTTCTGTCTGGAGTACCATGTAGCCACAAAACTTGCTTCTCAAGGCCCAGAATAGTATTCTGGGCGGTGACATGGGGTACAGCATATGTCTCCAGCCATCCGGTGGTTGCTTCCACCATTGTGAGTACATAGTGCTTGCCATGGCGAGTTTGTGGGAGTGTGATATAATCAATCTGCCACGCCTCCCCATATTTATATTTAAACCAGCGTCCTCCGTACCAAAGAGGTTTTAGCCGTTTAGCTTGCTTGATTGCAGCACAGGTTTCACATTCATGGATAACCTGTGCAATAGTGTCCATAGGTAAGTCCACCCCTCGATCGCAAGACCATCCGTATGTTGTTGGTCCAAGTCCACCTGGATGGAAACAGGGCCTCTCTAATGTGGACTGTAGCGTTCCGTACTGTTGGGTGGATTCGAAGGGTAGAGTGCGTGAGCCGCAATCTCATTTTGGTTACTCAGTCCTTGTGAATGCGGATCAGAAACTCCATTCGCAGGATTGGTAGCAAAGTCAACACTTCTACTCTGTTCGAGGAATGGATTAGTGGAAACTGGAGCAGCAAATCTCCTGGAAGCACCGGAAAAACTCCCAGTTGCATTTATTCTTTGCAGCTCACGTACCCGTGCCTCTAGGGCCAAGGTTGGTTTTCCATCCCACCTTCTCATGTCTTCTCCATGGTTGCGCAGGTAAAACCACAGCTTGCTCCGTGGTGTATGCCATCTCCCTTGAGCAGGAGAATACTCTTATCAATTCTCTCCTGAGCAGGAATCCAAAACATAGCTTCTTGATAGCTATTTATGAAGAGAAGGGAAAAGGAAAAAAAAAAATTAACTCTGCTCTGCTTAACCCACGACATAGCAGTAGTATGACATCTAAAAAGAAATAATAATAAAGAACTAGATCATGATCACTGTTTGGCCTCAGAGTCCAGTGGTCCATTCATTATATATCGGATGAGCTGATTTATAAAGCTAATTAAGCCCTCTGCTTTTAAGTACTGGTTCAAAAACTTCTACCCAATGCATGCAAGAGTGAGAGAGATTGTCTCTTGGGTCATTAATCCCACCTCAGGATCAATTACTTCCCCTTACGCTCATGACATACCTGTTGCAGGAAAAGTAACTGTTTATATGGAAAAGTAACTAAGAACATTATATATATTTTAAAACATATTAATATATTTTATATGCTTTTTGTGGCATAGCAACAGAGGGCAACACTTGTAACATAGGACTGAAGCTCTCTACAGACCACTAAACATTCAAAGGACTCAGTCGTCTAAAAAGAAATGCTGGGAAATGAGACTGACAGGGTAAAAATATTAATTATAAAAGTGATGCTTCAGTCTCTGAAAGGTGAAAGAGTACAAACAGATGTACTGCTTGGAACATGATAAGTATACCATGCATTTTTTAAAAGTATACCCATCAGATGAATAACTTTCTCATAAACTGTCCTGATTTTGTATAAATATTCAGGAAAGTAGCTATTAAAACTGAACAGTTGGGGGGCTGTTTGAGTTTTTTTTGTTTGTTTTGGTTTTATATGAGAGCTAACCTAGGAAGTACCTTGATCATAAGATGATGAATAATACACTGAACTAGATTAAATAGATGGATATCCACAGTGTAAAATAATAGGCAGCATTTTCAGTGTAAATATTTGAGAGACTTTGAGAGACATGCCAAGAGTTAAACAGAATCTAAAAAACATATCACTGTTAAAATATTAAGGAAAACATTAAGGAATAAATAATTAATAAATAACTATCTCAAGTTTAATACCAATTTGATAGAACTATATTACTAGTAAGCATATGTAGAGTTAGTTTGAGTTATTGCTACCTTGTATTTGATGCCTTCACGTTTCCTTCTCACCTACTGACAAATAGCTGTCAAAAGCACTTATCACTGTACACAAAACTCATATCCGCTTTGTCCCCTTTACATATCTATTAGGCTAATCACAGGAACAGGTGTCTTCAATGCAAAGAGAGAAAGACAAACCCTCCTGTTCAAAAACATCATCAGTGGAGGCTTTTGGTACATCAACAAAAGTGAAGGCTACACACACCACACAAGACTGAGTCTGCCCATTTGTTGAACAGATGCCTCCTCCAAAGACTGGGGAGGTAATTTCTTGCTGATCGTTGGCCAAAGCAGTCCAGTAAACTGTGGCATGTTACCCTACCACTTTGCCATACAGCCACATCTGAACACACACCATTTTTCTGTAGGTGCGGCTTATACTATGGAGAGATTTTCTCACTTCAAGAATCAAATTTATCTTCCATCCAAGAAGGGAACATAGTCATCCACAGAGATCTGGAACCAGATAACAAGATGCCCTTCTCTGCTACCCTCGCTTTGTCAAGAGGATAAACTTTAAAGACTGACTGGCAAAAAAACATTCACAAGCCCAAAAGACTAATCTTAAATTTTTGTAAATGCTTTAAAATACAACGCCTGAGATCAAGGATCAGTTATGAGCTGTCAAACAATGGAAAATTCTACTACTTAAAAAGCTACTATAAGTCCAGAAACAAAGACTCTCCCTCAGAAACAACAGTGGTTTTCTTCATTCTGTTTATACATCTAAATCTAATTAACTAAAGGAGCATCCTAGAAGAAAACAGATCTTAATTATTTTTAGAAGACAAAGAATACATAACAGGACAGAAACTGGCAATATTTTTCTTTCCAGGGACAAATACTCATTTGTTGACATCAACATGCTCTGGGATTGCATTAATTAGGCTAGATTTTCCTCAAATTAAAGAATAAACAACCATTTTTAACATTGTAGACATTTTAATAAGTCATTATTAATCTAAAATCTTTAATATTTTAGATTTTACAAATTAAAGAAATAAAGCATCAAACTCAGGCCAATATTGCTCACTATGTCTTTTCAAGAATTGAAAACAATATTTTATTTTCTCACTGGGTTTGTTTCAATTTTGCTAATGAAATAACATTTAAAAAGCACTTGCTTAATGACCTCTAAGAGTGACCCTCCACCTTTCTGAAGTCAAATACCTACTATTCGCAGAATTAGATTAAGAAAGAGAAGATTTGCCGACCCTGCTTTGAACGGGGAGTTGGACCAGAGGAACTCTAAAGGTCCCTTTAGATTAATGATTCTGGGAGTCTATGAATAAAACTCCTGCCTCTTCAGAAATTGTTCCTAGCTATCTTAGTTGGTCATACGGGATCAATTACCATAATACTCCAGTTCTTTGAAATCTTTAATATATTTATTTTCACAATCCTTTTGAGAGGCAAGAAAGTCTATTATCCCTATTTTATAGATAGAGGACTCAGGTACTGAAATTAAAATGGTTTCTCTTTAAGCATTTCTATTTATACACAAAATACTGAAAATATCCCTAAGTCCTTTTGAGTAATTTCATTTTCATAATTTCATACCTGATAACTTCAACAACGTCACAACACTACAAAGCTTCTGTCTGGGCATTTTAATTTAACCACCTGAAAAAACTTAAAACTCATGTCAAGACAGCATCTTTTGACTTGATAGCCTACTCTGGGCACAGCCAAAGCCAAGCACTTAAATAAGTAGCATGACCATTTGAATAGCCAGGTAAATACGTAGTCAAGTTGTAGTTTATATTTCATAAACATCACAGGGGTGTAAAAGCTTGTTGCTAACACTAGCAACATATTGATATGAAATACAGGTTAGCAACTGTACTCAGAGAGAGTAAAGGAAGTATGAGTGTCCTTAGCCAGGGAATCAAAGACTAATTATAGCACAGCAGCTAAAACAGTTCCTTAATATCTCCATTCACAAAGCTCATCTAAATAATTCAAGGATGGCTCCTCAGGTTTGTGATCACAAAAGGATATTAGCAGGTTAGTAAACCAAGTCAAACCAATAAAAGAAAAAAAGATAAAATATCTTAAAACTTTATCAAACAGAAATTTTGATCCACTTCAGTGCCATAACTTACTTCTAAAACTGTGATCCAAGAGAGATCCAAGGCCAACAAAGCCCATGACATTTAAGTTTAACTGCAGCTATTTTGCATAATTCTATAAATTTATATGTAGAAGCATATGTTTCACTTTAACACTTAAAATGTCTCAAATTTTTACTGCTAATACATCATAAGAACAACAAAGTGGTAATAGTAAATGTGGATAGGTTAGCAGGAAAGAATATCTGCATCCAGTCTGTACAAGCTCAGTAATATTTCCTCATCTAGGCTTACTGAAATCTTAATCACAACCCCTCACTATGTTTGTATCCCTGGGAGCTATAGGCTTTTGCTTTAGTGTATGCTGTTCTCTTTGTGGCAGATTGTTTTAAAAATATTTTAAAGGAGATACTCAGTGTGCAGATACTCTCTATCAAAGGCTGAACACCACAGTTCTCCGTAGAAAGGGTTCACTCTATTTTGTATTCAATCTCCTGAGCAGTGTGAATTCATTAACCACTTTGAAGTGGTAAGGATGTGATGTGTGTGTGTGTACCGATGATCCAAACAGTATAAAAACCAGCCAGGAAATCAATAAAGCAGCTTTTTAACAAATGCATTTCAAACCGATCAAAAGAATAGCCTAACGGCTACATAAGGCTGATCTAACACTCATTACATTATCATTTCAAGGAAACATCTTTTGCAACTGAAAGGTGAAGTCTTTCTGTAATGAGCTCCTTCTGAGTCAGCAACAAGACCCCTTTTTATAGTGCTGAGACAAAATAAATATGTGGCAAGCACCGAGGAGGAGTTATTCTCTGCAAACAAATGTTTTTCTTCATGTGAGGGCTCTTGCTTTGAATTGGTTTGCTGCTTAAAAGCAAGGAAATGTAGAGAGAGGGGGGTCTTTAATGTAGGACCTTTTCATTAAAAGAGGAAAAATGTATCTCATCAGTGGTTGCCTCTGAGGGACAGGTAAGAGGGTGAAAATGTATTCTGACTGGCATTAGCAGATTCAAATATATGCTGAATGCAGAATGGGATTTGAGCTGGCCCTGGAGAAGTTCTCTGATGTTTTCTACAGGTCTCACACTTGGAGGAATGTTTCTCTAGCTAGTAGTATCAAATCTGAATACATTTTCCAAATTAAGGAGACAGTAAACCCGAAATAAAAGGCTTTGTTTAGATTTTAAGAGACTACAAAAGGTGCAGGTCATATCCTCAACTAGCATAAATTACCAAAGATCTGCCAAACAACAGATTACACAAAGTGATGAATTTTCCCTAACTATACTAGTGTATCTTTTTGTTGGTTTTGTACTGTTTTGTTTAGATTAACTGATAGGAAAGTAAAAAGCAAAAGTGGTTCACTTCAGTAGCAGGCATTTAGTTGTTTGACCCGGAAATAACTGACAGCAATGACAGATTAGAACACAGGGCATCCATTTTCTCCCTTCCTTTACTCAAAAGATTCTCTTACAGATATAACCATGTCCTAAATTACTGCTAAGGAAACAAGCAGCTTCTACAAATAACCACAATGCACTACAAATTTTCTCAGAATTGGACTTTTCTTTGGTATTTTCAAGTAATGGTAGTAGCTTGGGGTCACCACATTGCTCCATAGTTCATTCTAAAATAGCAAGGAAATTCAATATCCTCAAAATGTCTTTGAATTACAAAAACAAATTACATTTTCAAAGGAAAGCACTGGCTCACAAATACCACTGTCTCTACACTCATAAGCTAAAATCACCTGTAGCCGTTACCTAAACTTGTGCAATAAAGGTAGCAGGAGTGCAGTATGGGAGACAAAATATTTTTCTACAGCATTCATTAGGAGACTACTGATAAAGAAGTTGTTAATATAAGACCAGGTAGGCTGAGGACGATTCCTCTGTTTTCCACAGTGCCTTGTTTATCTGGAGTAATGTAGTTTGCCATATAAATCTTATTTGTATGAGTGCACAGGAGGGTTCCCACAGGGACCAGAAAGATAATCAGAGATTCTTGGTCCTTTATCTGACCTCATAATGCTTCAAGGAGAGTCAGGACATCTCTTCTTCATGCGGTAATCATGACCCCTCAAAACGAAATGCAAAGGTAGCATTCATCTTCTCTAATATTATATCTTCACTTTTAATGTCTACATCTGAAGCTCTTCAGTCCAGACTTGCTTAAAACTAAATAGATAAAACCAGATGCTTTTAGGGCATGATTTCTCTAACCAAATAGCAATGTCTTACTCTTGAAAAGACAAATCATGCCCTAGAAATGTCTGTTTCTCTCGTCTTTTAATGAGAAGATGACTAGCTCTGAGATAGGCATTTACACTGTAGATGTTTATATGTGATAAGCTAAATCCCACACTGACAATCCAGAGAGGTATCCTGCTTTGCAGATTGCTGTATTTTGGTGACATGACATCTGCGCACCAGCTACGGCAATTCCTGTAGAATCTAACAGCTTCAAAAGGAAAAGAAAATAGCACCCGTCTCACGGAAGTCAGAAATCAGGAGGGGAAAAAGAAACCTCTTCAAATTTGTTCTTTCTTTTTTCCTTCCTTGTTTCTCTGAAAACTGGCTTTTTGCTTGTGGCACATGTGTCAATTTGTGCACATGCATATTTCTCTGTACCAAATTTCCAGTCAGATTCCAGTAGGAACTGGATACCTTCACTATTATTATCAACCTTCAAGCTTTTGTTGACATGTTGACATGGCAGACCAGCTTATTTCTTTTTCTCATTGTCCCTTTTAAACCTTTCTTACATGGCCCTCTTTCTTTTTCTTATTGCTTCCTTTTGACCATCACACTTCAGTTGCCTTAAAGGGTTTCAGAGGATGCTGGAGGAAGAAAGCAGTAGAAAAAAATGTGCAGAGAGGAAGAGGGAGGAAAAAAAAAGTGATAGTTTTATATTGTTGCCATCCTTAAGGCACAAGGCTGTCCTTTTACCTTTCCCTAGAGGTCTGGAGCATTTCTGTTGCTTTAACCAGATGTATACAGCAAAAATAAAGCAAACAAACCATAACAGAAAATTAATGTTGGGGGCACAAATTGTGCATGAAGTTTGCTGTGGATCACAAGGAATAGAGAAAGATCCTTTGGCCACCAGATGTTTTGTTGCACAGAAGCATTCCTTCTGTGGTCGCAAGGCTAAAAGCTTTTACTTCTAATATTCACAAGCAGAGGAGCAATCACTGAGGTGAGGCAGGCCCTGCACTTTTCTTCCACGATTTATTTCTTTAAGTTTTTGATAGAGGAACACATCCCCCTCCCAAAACCCCGGTTCAGATTATTCTAAATTAGGTTACACATCAGTACTGAAAATTGCAAGTGCTACAACCTGCATAGCTGGTAACTTTTCCATAAAGCGGATGACATTTCCACTATTCTCCTTGCTTGCAATATGAGTTGCTGAAGTAGAATTTTTTTTTCATTTTCACATTTCATACTCTTAATTGTTACATCCATATTACTCTTGCCTTGTTCCAAAGAAGATTGTACCTTTTAATATTTTGGTGGTTCTGCAATGACTAAATATTTATTAGATTTTTATTCTTGACCTGTCACTGAGGCATTTGAGTATGCCTCAGTAGGAATATTTACACTCTCATTTTCTGCAATGGATGGTAGCTAATGTTAAAATGTTCACAACTGAATGAAATAACCAAAACCTTTACAATTCGACCCTTCAAATCCACCCTTCCCAAAAGCATAGTTAATTTATAAGATAATTAAAAGAAAACTGGAAAATTTTTAGTCTCTGAAAGAATCCCTGAGGTGAAAATATCAGCTAACACAGTTTTTGAAAGGCTTGGAACCACAAGTCTATTTTAATATACTTTGTTTAGGTTGCAGTAGTACTTTCTGTGGGTTTAGTAACCTAAAATATATGAATGTGTTAAAATATTGAATGTACAGCAATAACTCTTATGATACTAAAGAAATTCTCAATATACTGATTAAGCTGCATGATTTGAAGGGTAACACAAACTGGTGATAAAACATTGACTTACTCCTAAATAAAAATATAAGAGTAGTATAAAATAAATAGATCATTAATAAGGAACAATGTGTTCTCAGCCTGGCTTTTCTCTTATTATGCTGTTTTTCGTAAAGTGGACCTTTTTTTTTCCTATGCTATAGATCAATAGTCACACAGTGAGTCTCACATCTTCCCTTCCAGTCAAGTTTCCAAGACAAACTTCCTGAGCACATCTGCTGTTGACAAACACTGGGGAAAGTAAAGCAAACACAACTGAAAGGTCCTAGCTGTCGCTCCTGCTGCTGCTGCTGCTAAGAGTATTTGTTCTTCCCTCACTGATCACCTGCCACCTTACTTTATGCAGATGGCATCCCAGCTGCTATGTGACCATACAAAAGGTCAGTTCACACACAGCTCAACAGGTAACATATTATCAGCACAGTAGAAAATATACCTTATCCTCCAGCTCTGAAATAAGAGTCCTCAAACTGGCTCAATACAAACTGCATGGTGAACTCTTTCTGTAAAGCCCCTTGTGTGAAGTCAAAATAAACTTGGTAGGCTGCCAAGTTTTCTGTGTTATCCTGCATTTTCACCCTATACTTATTTTCCATTTATTACCTTAATAAAGTATCTAAACTGCACATTAAAAATACCTTTTCACATGTGGCTCGAATGCACCCTCCATGTGATTTCTGTATTATTCCACATGCAGTTAGCACTGGCAGCTGGGGGGCAAAACCATTATATCTAGTGCTTAATGGTGCAACATCGTGATCAATGTGTCATCAAAATCACTCAGAGGGAACAGAACAGAGCAGAACACTGTCAGATTTTCCTTCCATGTTTGCAGGGGAAACTCCCAATCATTCTGATGCATGGAGGTCCTGGAAAACAAAGGCAGCACCGACACATGCCCTCCTCAAAGCAGAGTACTGGAGGCTTGCAAATACAGCCAGGTTGTGGGGGTTTTCTTGACTTTGACTCCTTGACAGTGAAATTCAGGAACAACCCTGGACCCGGAAGCTCAGGGACTGTGGATCAGTGGTTGCTCCAAGGGCGTTGAGCTCCCAGATGGCTCTCAGGTCAGAAAGAGAAGGTGACTTGCCCTCTTCAGCAATGCTCACCCGGCAATACTAAACTGCCAGTGGACGCCTGGCAATCCATCCAGATCAGCCCTCCTGGCCTAGCATGATTTATTTAAAAACAGTGCAGTGTATATTTATTATTGGCTTCCTTTTTTGAGGGGTACGAGAACTGGCAGCAGGTGGAACTACCTCAGGGAGATCACACCACACTACCTGTGTTTCCCAGTTATCACAAATTGAAGAAAAAATATTGCTTCACTGCTGGCTGCACTTGGGGTAACTAAACCAAATCAACCCATATGAGGAAGCATATTCTGAGATCGCTATGTTATGTTGCAGTAGTGGCAGAATCTCAGACCACCAGTAAAACGAATACAGATTTTGAATGTTAAGAGAAAGACAATCTCTCATGCATCTTCTTAGAAGACTGCAATTTAGAAAGACAAAGGCAATTCTGTCTTCATAAAATCCCTTCATAATTTAACTTCTTTCCATAAAAATAAGCAAAAAATTGGGTGTGATGTTGAGAACTGGTACTTCAAAATACCATTTTGTCTTAACATATGAAATTTGCTCTTTACTAAAATAATTTTCTATTTTACCTAGCAACAGTGAGAAAATAGGCCCTGAGGGTATTTCTAGAGAGAACTCAAAGTTAATCAGAATAAATAATGAATACGAGAGTGTATTTTTCAACAATAAGAAACACCTAGAGATTTAGACAAACATAAACAAGAAAAGTTGTGAAGTACAGATATTGTAAAGAGTTTGCTAGAAGGTAACATTTTCTTCTTCATTTATTTACTAGTTAAAGAAGTTAATGAAGGTTAATATTTACGTACTGTACATATTTCATAATTCTTTGCATTACTTTGAAATAAAATGAAAGCTCCAAGTTCCTGGAAATCTGATAGTAATAATTCATAGAGGCTTTATGTACAATAAATGAATCATCTCTTCCAAGGAAATTTTAGAGTTAAGAAGGGTGATAGATAGAAGTCGAACCATTAAAATATTGTTCTCAAAGCTACTTAATCTTGCTTTCATGCAGGACCGGAAAAAGCAAATACCATCACAACGTGAACCTCAAAACACTTCCAGGTTTTTCCAAGGCAAGCTGTCATTCGTGCATGAGTGGTGTTGCTCCCACCAACATCTGTTCATCCCCTTTTCCATATTAACTTCCAAGCATATGAATTACCAAAGGCAAATATGCAGTCCGCACTATTTCTAAATGAGTTTTGTGCAAGTAAACTCTGGACATAGGCATAAGTGCTTGATAAACAGGCAGGCGGGTGCCAGCAAGTCCTAACTTTGGGTGTACAAGCAGACCATTTTTTGAATATTCAACATTCACGTAAGCAAATGAGGTAACACACCTCTGAAACCGACAACACTTAAAGCTGCAGTCCTCATTGCAACCTTGAATTACATGCCATGTGAGGCTCATTTAACAGTACACTTTCCCCTCAAATTTGCAGATGTCGAAGTAAGACATATGTAATGGGATAAGGTAAATAAGAGATCTGAAGTATTGGCTGTATCTTCACTGGCTTCTGCCATCAGTTGGGGCCTTAGGTATTGCCTTTAGGTACGGCAGGTCTATGGCACAGAGCTGGAAGGAATTCAGACACTGAGAATTATGTTCTGTAATTTTGTAGTAACCATGCCACCATCAGCCAGTATTTCCACTGTATTGTCGTAACTCAGGTTTTTTAGGTGAGAGTATCCAAGATGTTTCAACAGGGGCTCCAGCATCTGAGAGAAATTTTGGACAGAGTGATTTTTTTATCCCATTATATGTAGCAAGAGGAGGAACATTTATTAGTAGTCTTCCAGTGAGGATGACAATGCTGAGGAGGAAAGTGGCAACATCCTCTGCCTATGACAGAATAACAGCTACACAAGGTACACAAATCAGGCAAAGTTATAGTTTCAGGTGATTCCCACCACCAGTTGGACTGGAATGACAGCCACCAAGAATATTTTGTTTTCAACAGAATGGTTCACCTCTGGCATACAGGCAGATCTATTGTTTTATCAACTATGCTCCAGTGACCTGTGTATGTCCATTTAATTCAAACGCAAGCAACAATGCTCAGTGATGGAAGAAAGTAAAAAAATCTATGTTCAAATAATTTACTTAATACAAAGTAAATTATTTCCTTAAAGTAAAAGAGAGCAAAAATAAATAGAAGTACTCATCTCTTCCCCCTCCCCAACTTTTTTATCAAACTATGGTCAGGTAGGAGTTACTGATTTTGTCACATTGGTTGTGATCAGTATACAAAAATCCCAACAGGCAGACTTCCAAAAGGATTAGGTTTGTGTATACAATCCATTCTGTTCTGCAATAAAAGACTGATTAAAACAGTAGGCATGGAAGACTGTACAAAGATGCCTACTATGCAGCTGTTTTTCATAGCTTAACCCAGTCAGCTAGCAGCACCTAGGCATGCAGCCGCTTGCTCACCCTCTCCTCCCTCTCCCCCAAGGGATAGGGAAGGGAGTTAAAGAGGTAAAGGGAAAAGAGACTTGTGGGTTGAGATAAGAACAATTTAATAACTAAAGTACAATAAAACTCAAAATTATAATGATAACAGTAATAATAATATACAAATATTAAAAATGAGTGATACACAGTGCAACTGATAAACACCCAATGACCAAGGCTTAGCCCATTCCCAGCTAAAAATCCTGGAGCACAGAGAGTCTTGAAGCTGCAATGCCAGGAAAGAGAGTCAGAGAGAGACAGAGATGACCAAGAGAGAAAGAACGCTTCTGGATAGCTCCTCATAATAGACTGGACATGACGTGTATGATATTGTGGTGGTGCAACAACCCCCTCTCCTCAGGCACTCAGTGCCTGGTGTGATTCTCCCCTCCAAGGCTACAGGGAGAGACAGGAATGAACTGTGAAGCTGTGAACTGAAGGTTGCGGTGCTTCCCTGGTGTCCCTGAGTCCTGTTTTCTTTTGTTGGTGGTAACTCAGAGCACTGAGCAACCCTCAATGTGCCTGGTACTCACCTCAAACAACGTAAAACATCTCTTTTCTGTGCCTAACAACAGTACACTTTGGGAACTAGTGCAACACACCAGAACATTACATCATCCAAGGTGGTCTGAAATGGAAAAATATGTCACAAAAGTCAGTTATCTCAGACCCTATAAATAGCAACCCTAAAGGGAGAACCTTTGAGCTCTCCTAAATTGCAGGTGGTTGTGGATAGTATCTCCCCTAAGCTGGAACGCCTCTCAGGACCATCTGCTGGCAAAGGCCACATCAGGCCTGGGCGAAGTTCTACCTCTCGAGGCTCAAGCATCACCCACTGAGGAATGCCAATGCATTCTAAGTATTTACTCTAACCCAATGACAAAAAGCAGAACTTTTAACTATAGGTTAGTCTCCTCTATTTACCTCTTCAAAGAGGGAGAAAAGAGAACCTTCTTATACACTACACCCCTGATTATGTATTTCACTGGATCCATATATTTCATGCTGATTATTTGTCTGCCTGTTTGTCCGTCCATTTCTGTGTCTTGCATGCTTCGTACGTACATATATACATACACTTAGAATACCTTGTAAGTTAGTGTGATCCTTGTCATTCTCAAATCTATAATTAAGTCGCTATCCTAAACAACCCTTAAAAGCTACTAACAAGCTTTGATTTACCTCACACCCTCAATAAAGCTCAAATTAACGCTAAATCATAACCGTGTGAGAGATTTAATCTGTGACAGATATGGAATACATCATTGGCCAATCTGGGTCTCAATCTTAAACCTAAGGTGGAATCCTGGGCTAGTAATTGGGGCTGTGCACCCTCCCAGCTTCTCCTGCACCTGCAGACACTGGCACTGCAGAGAAGCTGAAAAGTTCTTGACTGTCCTGGCAGCAACTGTAAACACCAGTATGTTATCAGCCTTCTTCTCAGCACAAAACCAAATCACAGCCTCACACTAGCTACTAAGAAGAAAGTTAACTCTGTCCCAGCCAAAACAAGGCCACTGTTTTAAAACTTCTGGCACAATCACACACCATAATGGCCTGCGCTATCGGTTTAATTCTTTTGCCTTCTTTTGTCCCTGCTGAGCCTACATTCATTTTGCTAGAAGCTACTCCTTAGTTCCTGTGCCCCACATAGCATTCTGCAGCAGCTACTTATCTGCAGCAATCCAGGTCAGAGTTTTTCTGGCTTTTATGACAGCACTGCTTCAGATTAACTGCTCCCTATTTTTCTACGAGCCAGTTAATCACTGTGCTGCTTGTTCTATTACTAAGTAATCAAAAAATTAACAGCAGTCATCTTATAATGGCAATTCTGTGGCATTACATTAGTCAACTTCCTCTGTCCCAAGCTGCTCTTACACAAATTACTCCTTTTTTTAATAATTTAATATATTTTTTATAATCTGAAGTATCTCTCTCATTTTGATCCTGACCTGTAATGATTAGTTCAGCTAAATTATTTTCATAGCTATTCACATAAAAAATCCTCTTCTCATATCTGAAGTTGTTTCTTCTATCTAGACAATTTGATTCTCATTAAAACTTTGTTTTGGGCACTCAGGTGCTTTTTTTGGTAATTGATTTTTGGTAATTAAGTATTTTTGCTTTCCCTAAAGTAGTCTCAAGCACTCTTAAACCAGTTGTTTGGAGGTTACCACTGTAAAGCTTTTTCTGCACACGCACTTCAGCAATGACAAACTTCCCATAGCAGACAAGAGACTTCACATCAGTATTTCTAAGAAGCTGCAGCTAATTGAATGGCAGGGCCCGATTAGAACAATACAATAAGCTTCTGTATACAGTAAGTAGATGCTTACCGACCTACAACTTGATTCAAACAAAAGTTAAAGAAGACGGCTGACACAAGAGTTTTCTCCCCATATGACACAGGCACACTCCACCTCCCTCGGGATGTCTCAAACAAATTCTGTGTGTGACATAATGGTGATAACCATCCTTATATCTTTGCCCAAGTCAACAACTAAAGTTTTATGTTATGCTAATACGAGGGTCACTGAAATTTTTTGTAGACACCACCCAACAGAGCAGTTCCTTCACTGGTGGCTCCGGACTCTTCCACAGCACACATGAACAAAAAGGTCATGGTTGGTCTTCCCACTATTAGGCAAACAACCAGAATCCAATAGCCCAATAGCTGATATGGTGATGCTGAAGCACTATAAAAGTCCCCTGTATCAGGTTAATATGAAGACTTATGGGTGTCTTTCCACTGACATAAATAAATGACCAAAGGGAATGGGGCAACATCTGGACGCTGTGTATTAGGAGTTTCAGACCATAACAGAAACACAGAGGGGGAAAACTCTGCCTGTAACAGCACCAGGGAGCCAGAAACTTTGCACAACAGAAAGGATGGACCCAAGAACATAACCACTTGTACCAAAACCTCTTTAATTTCCAAATGGTACTGAAACTTGAAGATACAAATTTATCATTTTTGAAACTGCACACTCTGCAAATGATCAGCTCAGCACCAAGCCAGGGGAACCTAGGACAGTCAGGTTGCCAGTGGGCACAATAACAGCACCATGCTTACGAGGGGTTTCAGATCAACCTTCAGCAGTTGAAGGTTACCCACTGCCAGGGCTCAGCTTGTGCAAGCAATGGCTTTCATGCTTCAAGAGCAGCACCAGCACCATGCTAGGGGCAGGAGGCTTTGCAGTGCAGCATCCTTCAGAAACCTGTGATAAAAATCAAAGCAGACAGCTTTGTCCCACAGGCAGTGCTGAATCTCTCTGTACTACCACTGGTCATCACAAGCCCAGTTCAAAATATGTTTGCTCTCTTAAAGCTTTTTTTTGTGAGGCAGGCCAGTAGTAATCAATACTTACCAAATACCTGGAATAAGCACTCATCTGACTGGTTGGATATGGTCAGTGAGCATCCACAGAGTACAGGAAATAGGGAATTTCATATTCTCCACCAGCCATGAGAAAAAAAACCTAACACCCTAACACTTTAAAGTAAATATACATGTCTAGCCACCCTGTTCTTGATGCTCTTTCCATTGTAAAAGGAAGGAATGAGACTGTTGCACACCAGAAGGCTACTCAGATTCACCTGTAACATTAAGATGTACCCCAAATGAAGGGAAGAGTTTCAGTTAAATGCAGCATACACTAAAATTATGTCAAGGTTGCATATAAATTGTTAAAATCTCTGTCAATCAGCCCTCTACAAATGCAAATCAATGCTACAACTACAGAAGTTATTGAAGGTAGCAATGATTATTGTCCTCTACTGTTTCATCTTGTCTAGAAAGGTGTATGCTGTGTTTGTTGCTCAAAAGTTCGTTGCATTGTGGTATTATAGCTTTTCCACTACTTTGGGAATTAAGTAGTTGAAACATTGAGTCAGAATGAAGTTGATTTGCTTCTAAGTCTCACTCAAGATACGTTCATAACTCTATTAGCAGAAACAGAGAATGGTTGTTTAGCATGATACGGTAATGTGACAATATTTTAAGGCAGACGTCTTGGAAACTTAGAGGAAAGAAGGGACTTCAGGAAAAACATTTCTATGCTGTTCACTTTCATTGTGAATAACATTAAACCACTATAAATTGAAGCAAATACACTTTAAATCTTAACAAAAGTGCTTTTTTTACTACTCAAAGTTCCTTATTAAAGATGCAGTGTTGATGGAAGCATCTACAATCATTCATAAAAGTGAAGCTGAATTTAACAATAAAGGTTTTAGAACAGAAGGGCATTTAAGCACATACTTAGTGGTCTGCAGTGGCTAGGGCTGCTTCCCTTAATCTGATTTTATGTCTGGAATAGGAGTCCTTTTTCTTTTTTTCCTACTTAAAACCTATGAGTATTCTGTGTACATAGAGACAACGCACATCCCACTGTATACCTGACAGCCATTTCCAAATTGCATTTAACGATGTGACAAGTGGTGTGTAATATCTGTGAGAATGATTTTAGGGATTTGCTTAGTACTTTCATTCTTTTGATTAGTGTTCTGTAACAAGCACTTTTAAAATATCTTATTTACTTCTGTTTTTTCCTTTGTAGCTTCACTGCTCTTATTCTGAATTGAATTGCATGCATCATCTTTCTGCCACAGCCTCCTACCTTATTCTGGTAATTTTGAATGTTATATTTCCCTTGCTGTCCCCAGATGTGTATGGATATGCTTTCCCCTCAGTCATTGTTGCATAAGGACAGATTTACTGCAGGAATGAAATAGACACATTCCAGCTCTTTCAGTCTTATAAAAAAATGTGGTCTGCCTATGCTCAAGTGCAAAAATAAAATCAAATTAAGAGGTATACTTCTAGTGCTATTCTCTAAGGAGAGGTTCAATCCTTCCTTCTTAAATCCTGTTGGTAAGGAGTAGTCTCTACTTCTGTTGTAACCAGATAACGTATAACCACATATCATTGTGTACCACACTTCTGAGAAATCATGAAACCACACAGGACCTTGAGATCTTATGAGCCTGCCTCTGAAGGATCCTGACAGGAGCAGGTACATCCAGATTGCAGTACTCATCATGACAGAAAAAAAAAGAAAAAAAAAAAGAGGTGTAGCACAGAAGTTATTTTGGCGAGATGGTCAGCAGCACCTCCATAAGAGCACTATGACCTGGAAAGGAACGATAGCCTTCCTGCTGAGTGCACCAGGGATGGAGTAACTGTCTTACAACTGCACAGGCACACATCTGTGAGCACAGCTGCCCCCTACTCATGTCACTTTTCTTATTCTAAGGGAAAGGGAAGAACCAGTCACACTGTTTCCAAATTACTGGTAAAAGATCCCCATTCCTGAACTCTATTTCACGATTACAGAGGATATCCATATTCCTATCCTTGAACTTTGTCTGCATCTTGGGTATCAACATTAGCTCCTGAAGGCAGGACCCATAGCAATGAGTGGCACTAGTGAATTGCTGTAGCAACTAGGGTGGGTAGCAGGGGAAGAACAAAAATATCAACTTACATCAACTGGTTGGTGGAAGTGCACCATGGGACTTTTTAAAGACAGCAAATAACTCCTCCAACAAAGCAGCATGCATGAAGACCCTGAGCAAGTATTCAGGGTTTTTCTGAGGACAAATGTGGTGGCCATACCAGGACCATGAGGTATGAACAGCAGTTCTTAGCAGAATAAATGACAAGAAAAAGAGGGTGGAGGTGAGTGAGGCGAAGGTGAGAAGTTGCCACAGGGAACTGTCCCAGAAAGTCTCAGGTTGCCATACATGTCTGTGGTTATTTAAGATGCCACAAATAAACAGAGAGGTAAATCTGCATCACATACAGAAAGCAAACACTTGACGTCTTCTTAACTACCTAAATGGTTATTTGTGTGATGTTATCTTATTTACTGAGACATTAAAATGTGGAAAAGACACATGGAAATTCCAGCATAACTCTCTGGGAATAGTCAGTCACAACAGAGAATCAGTCACTATATAACATGCATGAGGTTTTCATCTGTTCTCCTGCTAAGAGCAATGAACACTGATCCTTTGGAAAAAATGTCATTTGTTACTTGGGATGTTGGTGGATGCTGTTCAGTGCTGAGCTCTTCTGGGAAATCTAGTCCATAGGGTTTAGCTTTCAGGAGAGGATCACTATGTACTTTGCACCATTACTTACTTTTGGAAATTGAGTTTATTGAAAGTGGAAATGTTCAAAAGAAAAGAAAAATTTAAAATCACCTTCAGATCTACTAAAGCCAAGGTAGTATGTCCTGAAAACCCCACTCTTTCTGATGTGTAACTCTCATCACACAGCCTCAGAGAGCTCAGAAATATGACGTTTCAAAGTTACACACAACTTCCCAAGATGGTTTATGTTACAACCAACTCAACAGATGACACGAGGACGACTTTTCAACTACAACCACTGCTTCCTTCGCAAGTAATTTCTCCAGAGCTATATTTCTCTGCTTTATCTTAGCAGATTACACTATTGCTGCTGCCAATGCTACTCTAAAATTCCTTTTATCTATTTTCGAGCTGTTATCTGCCTAATAATTATAATGTAAATGTGCTTTCATAGCTGCTGGGCAATTCTTGTTTTTTCTCTCTTCATAATAATTTACTCATATTAAATTACAAACAGCAGCCTGAGGCTATAGATTTGGTGCCCAGAGGCTATTAAAAACTTTCAACCTCATGTCTGACAACTGGGGAATTAAACAAACATTCTCACATATGTTACAGTTACAATAAAAGTGATAGTTATCTTTGTATTAGAAAGGATGTTAACTATCTTGCAAATTTATATTTCTTAAAATTTTATGAGGACACAAAGCTACATTTTATAGCTTTTATTACTGGTTTTGGTACTGCATGGTTTGTAACACCATCTTACAAACCTGAAATTAACATTTCTTTCAGGCTTTTTTGTTTTTTACATAGGCAAAAAAAAAAATTCACTGGCTCTAAATTCCTCACTCTTCCTCAGTCTCCAACAGTGCTGAAAGTACTGCAATAGTTGTTTTCAAGATTTGCTTCTTAGTTGATGATATAACAGAATCCTACTACCATTTTTTATTATTTCATACTGGTTTGTTTAAACCAATACAAAGCATGTGAGGTTGCATGCAAGTTTAAATCAGATTAATTTTGTTTTCATTCAAAGAGATAAAGGATCACCTCAAGTTAGAACAAAAATAAACACATTTCAAATGGTCTTAAACACCAGACAAGCCAATTGGCTTAAAAATGCTTGCTGTTAAGACAAATGCAACTTTCATGGGCAAACAAAACTATAATCTATGAACAGATTAACCCTGGTAAATCAAGCGGGCACAAGAAAACTGTAGAGCCAATGATGTAGCCCCTGAAAGCAATAAAAACCTGTTCAGTGGAGACAAATAAGACTGTTGTTTCATGCTTCCAAGTACTTTCTTTGCAGTGCGTGACCTGCTCCTTTGTGGACAAATGCCAGTGTCATTTCCACGAGCTCTTTGGGGTCAGCTCCTGCTTTGCATTTAGATGTCCACGGCTGCAAAGCCATGAGATATGAAATGAATTTAATTAGTGAAAGCAGGATGGTGTGAAAGTAGATCTATTCTCACGGCAAATGACACTTTATTAATGGCCAAATCAGCTTTAGCCACTTGGAGAAGTCTTTCTAAAGCAATGAATTTAACAGCTAGTAAAGAGCTGTTTGATTTAGAACATACAGAGATGATTAAACAGCACCTACCAGACCTTTCTGTTCTTATTTTCTTGGGAGTATACAAATATAATGCCACAACATCATGTTCAAGAGCACTACAGTTTAAAGTGAAGGTTTTCTGCGGAAAGGCATGCAAAATATTTTGTCTTTATTTATCCATAATGCAGTCTTATCAATGTACGAGAAAAGTGTTTGATCTCCTTTTTATTAAAAAAAAAAATCTATGAGCTACCTACATTTTTACTTTGTATTGGATATTTACACTGTTGTACCAGACATTTATATTGTATATATTGGATAGTTACATTGCAAACACAAAAATGGACCCTAAATATTAGAAAATGTGTTGTGGGTTTGGTTTGGTTTGTTGTTTTTTTTTCTTTTATTTTCTGGAAGAACAGCTGTTTGCTGTTGCTCTTACCCAGAACTACAGAGGGATCTGAATATCTCAGAGAAAAATATCTACCTCTCCTCTTTGACTTAATTTTCATCTCAGTTGCTGGGAGGAAGGAGGGGAAATAAAAAGATGAAATGACAAGGAACAGAACGATGTTTGAGATAGGCAACAAAAATAAAGACCTTTACATGAACAGTCCTTATTGTATGAAAGCAGACTAGGTGAATATAGCAGAGGTTACATATCTGTATGATATTCACACAGTCCTGTCTTTCTTCCTGAGATTCATCTGAAGCACGAGTATTCTTTTCTAGGTTAAACATCACAAACAGTTCAACAAAGAACAAAAGTTCATATATATCAAGTGGAAAAGAAGCAATATTTGTAAGCACTATGCCTATGCTAAATAAGTTGCTGTGAGCCCATTTTTCAAAACAAACTTAACCTTCCCCTGTTGTTCTGCAGGAGCTACAGTATTTAAAATAGGAGCTATTCCTATGAAATAAAATGTTCTTAAAATGAGTATAAAGCAGTTTAAACCTGTTAGACTGAGAGAAAAATCAAAATGCACATGGTCAGAGGAAAAAGAGAGTATTTCTTCCCTTAATATTTCCCTAATAGATTATTCCAAACATGTTAAGCTGCTTTCAAGACATCTAGGTGACTCTAGAAAGATTATGCAAATAATTATTTCATTTCTGCTCTTTTTTCGTGAAGTATCTTCACCATTTTTAATGTAACGAAGTCCCAGCAGCCCCTATCTCTACCACACAGCTGGCAAGCATATCTAAAGGATTATGCATAATATGCATGTGAGCCCATGAAGCAAATACATTTACTTAGAACTGAAAAGAAGTAGGAAAGCTTCAGTTCTCTAGCCAGAGAGTGAATATGCTTAAATTTTTATTTTTCTTCCGTTCTTTTCTTCAAATCCCACCTGCACCTCCATTCTCATGGCAAGTTTAAAGTATCACCAAAACCACCCCGGTCCCTACATAAACAGTGCATACTTGAAGAGGCTTTTTTGGGGATTTCTGGATGCTTTTTTTTTTTCTTAAAACTAGGTGGATATACAGAACCTTTTATCTCCTCCTCCTTATGTAAGCACTTGCCCTGACATTTGTAGAGAGTTACAGACACCCATCAAGACGAGGCTGCTGTGTACCCATATCCGCCAGTATCCAAGAGAAAAATTCATTCTCCTCAAACTTATTCCTGGGCAAGAAAATGTGCAAATGCTATTCTAAAACCACAAGCTACAGCTAAAGAAAAAAAAAAAAAGCTGCTGGCTTTTCATTTGCTGCTTATCCTGAGCAATCAATACCTTGCATCTTTCATTGCTGTTTTAAAAATACTATTAGCTAGGACAATCCCTTAAATATAGTGCCCAAACTGCAACTTTTACGATGCGTAGTTTCACATAAGCATTTCATTGTCAGAAGTCCTCAATTAATGTGAATGTGTGTTGGTACATCCCTCCTTCACCCCCTCTTTGGAAACAGATGTCTTGTTTTGAAAGATCAGGACAAAAAATCTGGAAGTAATCCTGTACTAAGGCATTGGAGTTGGTGGAATTTTTTGTCATGTTTTATACTGTTTGAATTCCCCACAGAGTTTAGCTCACACCTTGTGCATCAGCAGAAAAAGAAGAGCGGTTTTACGTTTTATGGACAAATTCAAACAAAAGGCTTCAAACTGAGTGATCCTTGTGCTCATAACAATCAGGTCAAGACATTGTGAAGCTTACACACCTACTCAGCTTCCAGAAGGGGTTTTGCCGGCTGCATTGAAGTCCATTGAAGTCCATGCTGTCACAACTAAGATATCACTGGTGTCCAAGAGGAGTAGGGACACCCTAACTACTCTACAGTTATGGACAATCTACTCAGAGGCACTGCTGGTAGGATTAAGTGTTGAGTTTCTGCAGTGGGAGATTTCCTCACCTAAACCATATCAGTGCAGAGCTGAATATTACTGTTACACTTTGCATTGGATTGTTATAGTGCCTTATTTCACAATTTGCACCTGTGGCTTCATTGTGCTTCCCAATGCCCAAAAAAGACAGTAAATGGCTAAAGGTTAGCTGCAAGAGCCTAGCACACCAGTTTCAATCTTTGCCTATTTGGGAACTCCTAAATATCTCCCAGTAAAAGTGTGGTTCCCACACTGTGAATTTCAGTGTACTGGCTAGTAAGTCTGCCTTATTTTGCTGTCCTGCTCAGATCCCTTTGACGTGTGATCCTAGAAACTGCTAGGTGACAGCTCTGTCATTCAGCTTTCTGAATCTTCGTTATTCTCCTTGCCATTCTCATTCTGTATTTTCTACTGTTATTTTTAAAAATCAAAATCACATGCAATAACAGCATCTCCAGGCTTTTGAAAATGAACAAACTGTATCTCTTCTCTGTCCTTCACTTCTCACATTGAACTGCCCACAAACAAGGGAAGTCAGCCATCACGGACTTCAAAGTCCGGTGGGGTGGATTCTGACACCTGATGGAGGCAGAGATGGCACATGATTGTGCAGCCACATCTCTGTCTCCGCAGGCACAGTCTGGCTCTAACAGACTTAGCCTGGGGAGAACAGATAAAGATGGTTTAGCTATCTCGGTGCTGAAGAGGAGACTGAAGCATAGACATACCCTCATCTGACCCACTTTGAGATAATCAGATAAAAAAGCACAAAGTGAAGCAAGTATTACCAACTCATGGCTATCAGAACCTTTGCTTCCTCATTGGAATGATTTCCCTTTACCTGTCATAAATTTCAGAACATTCTTCAATCTTCTTTAAATCAGAAATTAAAATATAGGCTTGGAAAAAGAAGAAAGAGAGAGAGGTGATAATTCCACTGACAGACAAATCTTCAGCCAATATAACCAGACGTCAATTTCTGTCAGCCAAGGATGCATGCGACCTCTGAGGCCAAAACTGAAAAGATGCTCTTACCAGAGCGGTTAATTCAGAGAACTCTTTTAAAATGCAAATTTTCTGCTTTTTGCTTTTCTTGATTTCAAGCACAGCAAAGCAGGGGCTGTAATTAGAGAATGGGTAGTCGGCACTGTTCACCAGTTGTGCGTAAGCTTTAAACTAATAACTCAGCAATTAGAAGAAAAATGAGCAGTAATTACACACATTTTACTCACTGCTAGATGGAACATTTTCTGCTCGTTATTGGCAAACTGTCACTGCGTTTATTTCATTTTTAGTGTTTACTGTTTGTTGTAGTTTGATTAGGAATAATTACAGGCTAGGAAAAAATATGAAAGAAATGAACAGCCTTTTCATTTTTACATCTTTAAAGCAATATAACCATTTCTTCCCCTAGTTTCTCCAAGGTGAACATACCCTACTGAAATCAGGCTGCATTTTACAGAGCTTGAAGAGAAAGCAGTGTAAGATAGCACAGGAAAGGTCACCTTCTCCAGAATGGCTGGCTCAAACAGTGTTCGGTTCACAGGCAGCTTCCCTGGTAGACACTGCTCCATATGGTTAAGCTATTGCACAAATTGTTTCATACTTATTGCAGTTAACAGACTTTAGTCAAAAGCGGCATCTGAGGCATATCACAGCCTGCAGGGTGGGAGCTACACAGAACTGTTGGTAGTTACCTCATGTAAGCAGGTATAGAAGAGGCAAGACCTTCTTTAGGCCAAGATGTTGGAGCTTGCTTCCCTGCCTCCTCCTATCCAGTTCTGGATTACCGAGCCTGTACATTGCACGAATCTTACCTTGCTCCCAATCTTTGTGGATAGTGTAGGGGAAGGGAACAAGTGGGTGTCATCTGTGGATGGACTGAGCTGCAGAGCAAAGCATCGAGTGGAAGGCAGACACTTGGAGACATTTCTAAGTGTTATTATCCCTTCACAAAGCACCAACTTCCTGTTTTAATTCCATTCATGAGAAAACTTTCTAAGACCTTGAGTGAAGTATATACGGAAAAACACTCAAGTGTTCAGGTCGCAGTTCGCTTGCTTCCTCACACACTCCCAGTGTCAGTGAGATGCTTGCACAGCCCTTACCTTCCCTGCACCAGTTTCCTGGATATTGCTAATAACAGTGTTTTTTTTATAGAGTAGTGGATGGGGAAAAAAAGCAATACAAATGTTCATATCAATATATCCTTCTGACATTATAGACTTAACACATCTTGTAACAAGGTGCTAGAGTGTATGAGGTAGATCAAGTCTACTTTGCCTCAGGAATGTATTAAGTGATTTAACAGGTCTAAAAGCCAAGGTCCAAACAGCCACTTATGTGAAGACATCTTCTGTTTCCCTTCAACTATTTCCAGCACAATTTTCTTCATCAACCCTTTAACCACTCCTTCCTTCTTTATTTTTATTTTAAATAAAGGGTCAAAGCAACAAACCTGAAGAAAAGGCTGAAGAATTTCATAACAATTAACATGGGATTTGAGTGTTGAGGATGACGTGCATTGGTGATAAATTGACTTGAATTCACTGCTATTGACACATATAACCCTATACTAGTTGAAAGAGTTACAATGCTAATGAAGTCCTAAGAAAATCTGAACTAGTCCCATTGTAAAATACGGCTGCTAACTTCGTATGAAGTAGCAGTGGATAATCTCCCATTTACTTTGGACATGTAATGTCTCAAAAAAGTTTCATCTCTTTGTAGTAACATCTCTAAAGCGACAAAATTTTGGCATGACTCGTAAATCCACTATTAGTCAGGTGGCATGCGCAACCTTACAGTGGGGAGGGTTTTCCTATTGCCAGCCCCTTTGTATGACTGGAAGCTGCTGGGTACTGTATCTCCCTCTCCTTCTCATAATCCTTAGTGGTTTTCTCAGCAACTGAGAAAGCAATTGGGTCTTCTATCATGCCATAGTAGTAAACTGAACATGAATAAACTCTACAGTGTGTGGCATCACATGAAGCAGCATATGCAAGGCCTGAAACATATGGTCACCACGAGACAGGTTTCCCCAAAAAAAGTAAGATTATCTTTGAATGTATACAATTTTTAAGTCTTTTGTCTTCTGAGTACTCATTAATTATACCTTCAAGTCCTTCTCCAGAGCAATGAGCAGTGGATACTTACCTTCTTCTGTAGTGCCATATAAAAGCTCAAATGGAGACTTTAAAAACCCTGGAGGCAGAAACGGTAAGGGAAAAAAAAGCCAGCATTGCAAGATTTGTAATGTAATTACAGTGAGGCAGAGCCATAGCTTGATGCAGCAGGAGAAAGCAACAAAATAGTAAAGGCAAAGAAATGGAAAGAAGGAAAAATGACTGAAAGAGCAAAGCCCATGCAATAACAGAGAACTTCAAATTATATTTCTTCAGTCTTGTGATGGAAAGTTGTTTTAACCAGGTGAGCAACTGGAAGTTAACTATCCTTCATTTCTGCAGCTGGAACCAATGTGACCCAGCGGAGCTGAGACACTACGTCAAGACAAGCTTCTGCCCAGCAAACAGCAACTGGAAATTGTCCTTGCAATATTATTCACTACCTGAACATTTAGGAGCACACTTCTTCCAACCACAAGGCAAAACACCAAGATCAGGGCATTGTATTCTTTTTTACACTAAACTAACTGCCATTGATATTTCACTTTAGCTGTGTTCTAAAAGGAATAAAATAAAACCACTAGCAGTTTCACTTTTCTCATTTTCAACAAGATCCAGAAAAAAGAATTTTCCTCATAGTAACAGAAGAAAAATAATTTCTGTCTAGTTGTAAAGCTGTACGCTTAATGATATTTAACTACACACACTTAATTACACCTGGCTCTCTCCATCTTTGGCTCCCAAGGATTTTCCAAGTCAGATGATTAATGGGTATAAAACTGCGGAAAATTTCAAAGCTAAGGCATTGACAGTTGCTTAACCTTGGTACTAATGTATGGCAAACTCAAACATCTGTATATCTATACCTGGGCTTGATTTCTTTATTTTACTGTATCAGTACAATGATATGTTCATAACATACATACATTGCACAGAATGGTAAAAAGAGCTCTAATTACTTTTTTGTCCTATGATATTTCCTTTATTTTTTTCCCTAATTGAGGTTTTGCACCAGGACTCCAAGATAAAGCACAGATTTCTGACACTGTTCATTGGATTTACACAGAAATAGTTTAATAAAAATAGCATTTTTTGTAAAGGTGCTATAATAATTGAGTGCTCTAAACAGCATTTGATAAACCTCAAGTAAGTAGGACAAACTTCTTTTTAGATGGCAGACCCCAAAGGCACCTCTCTTATCTGTGTTTCCAGATTATAAACCTCTAATTTTTATTCTGTTCCAGTATGTAGTAGTTTTGCAAAGGGAGATGCTCAGAGCATCAGAAGTGTTTCATCAGGGACTCCACAGCAGCCTGAATTATTAATTACATGCTATATAACATTTGAATAGTATTCCTGGATGGCTTTCAGAGCAATTTTTAGAATATCTCACTTATGTCCTGGAGGATAAGCTTGAATGTTAGAAGCCTATAAATGGTGACCTGTTATGACCAGAGGTTTTTTTTTGTTTTAAAGATAGTACTAGCAGGAGGGAAAAATTGGTACATAGGCAAAGGCAACAATAAGACAGTCTTAGTAAAAGATTTTACAGCAATAGCACTGGGCCATGTAATAGAAAGTTTAAATTTGGTTCTTGAGTAAGGATTTTGTTTGAGTTGCATGAGATTTGTGCTGCTTAATTCTTACATCTGGGTTGCATGAGATGAACTGAAATATACATTCTAGTGGTGGAATTCACCAAATAACACACTATGTTTTTATAGAGATAACTTTATGTATGTTTTGAAATGAAAAGGTACCTAAAATTACTCTGTTGTACTTCTATCTCATCTACATCTGTAGGCAGCACTCAGAATCCCACTGGCTAGGAAAAGAAAAAGAAAGTAATGAAAGTTCACTTTCATTACAAACATTATAGAAACAGAGTTTATAGCTGCATCACTATAAACAGTGTTACAAGTCAAACAGCCTTTGAGAAACAAAATTATTCCTTGGCAAATAGACTTCAATTCATGGCACACAAATTGAAACTTTAGGTTATTATGCAATGCAGGGGTTTTTATTTTAAGCATAAGAAATGCTAAAGCAAATCTAATGCATGGACAAATTATGAATGAAAATATACAGTAAAAACTCGGCTTACAATAGAATAGAATCCTTTGATAGATGTTTAATGATAGCTTATTTAGAGACCATTTTAAGCTGGTTTAGTTCATCTTTTCTGATTGAAACATTTATACAGATACAGCATTTACAAAGCCTAAATCCAGCCAACCTAACCCAAACTATCAAAATGTGACTTCTTATTTCCAAATTTGTGAAAAAGTGCTTCAAATAGCATGAAAACTTTAATGAATAGCAGTTTGTTACGCAGAAAAGCATGATGAGAGAAGACAGGAGGTCACCAACCAAGTAACATTTACGAATAAGGTTTACTTCAGCAGAAGCACAGGACAGTTAAATTTCCCTTTACTCTTCTAAGTAAAACTCACATGGGCTCAGCACAAGTATTTATGAACTGGTTATTGCTGACTGTGTTAGAACACCAACTTCTTTGCTCAGCAAACTAAACATATTGTTCCTCCAATATTAAACTATATATTTGTTTCCCCAGTACCGAATCAGCTTTGAGTGAAATAATTTTTCCAATGATTAAAGAGATAGATGACCAATGCAATTTTACTGCCAACTTCTCTTCTTCCAAAGATTGATCCAAGGTAACAACATTAATGGTTTGTTTTATTAATATGCTTTGTCAACTTTAATTGTTAAACATTATTCATTAAGACTGTGTCCTAAGGTTATTCAAGTTAAAATGTATTCCAGTTTTCCTCTTAAAATTAAAATGAAGTGAATGAGAGGAAAAGCATACCTGAGTTACTTGTGCATTCAGTAAATGATGGTGATTATTGAAAACTTTTTGTAGATCCAGTAAATTCAAGCTCAACTCTCCCTCATGACCTTCCGGGGTGCCAAGATACGTCTGGTTGGTGGGATTTGCTTAGCTTCATCCCATTTACGTGACTTGGGGATCCTGGTGGATGAAAAATTGTACCTGAGCCAGCAATGTGCACTTGCAGAAAGCCAGAAAGACAACCGTGTCCTGGGCTGCATCAAAAGAAGCGTGACCATCAGGTTGAGAGAGGTGATTCTCCCCCTCTACTCTGTTCTCCTGAGACCCCACCTGGAGTATAGCTCTGGGCTCCCCAATAAAAGAAAGCCATGGACCTGCTGGAGTGGGCCCAGAGGAGGGCCACAAAAATGGTCAGAACATTGAAACACCTCTCCTGTGAAGAAAGGCTGAGAGAGTTGGGGTTGTTAAGCCTGAAGAAGAGAAGGCTCCCGGGAAACCTTATTGCAGCCTTTCACTATGTAGAGGAGGCTTATAAAAGAAAGACAGAGAGACACTTTTTACCAGGGCCTGTAGTGACAAGAGAAGGGGCAATGATTTTAAACTGAAAGAAGGTAGATTTAGATTAGATATTAGGAAAAAATATTTTACTGTTAGGGTGGTGAGACACTGGAACAGGTTGCCCAGGGAAGTTGTGGATGCCCCATCCCTGAAGGTGTTCAAGGCCAGGCTGGATGAGACTTTGAGCAGCCTGGTCTAGCGGGAGGTGTCCCTGCACATGGTGGGGAGGTTGGACTATATGATTCCCCCTCTACTCTGCTCTCATGAGACCCAACCTGGAGTACTATGTTCAGATGTGGGGCCCCCAACATAAAAGAGACCTGGATCTGTTGGAGAGAGTCCAGAGGAGAGCCACAAAGATGGTCAGAGGGCTGAAGCACCTCCCCTATGAAGACAGGCTGAGAGAGTTGGGGTTGTTCAGCCTGGAGAAAACGCGGTTCTGAGGAGACCTAATAGCAGCCTACCAGTACCTGAAGGGGGCTTACAGGAGAGACGGGGAGACACTCTATCAGGGAGTGTAGTGATAGGACAAGGGGTAACAGTTTTAAGCTGATAGAGGGCAGATTTAGATTAGATATTACGAAGAAATTTTTCACTGTTAGGGTGGTGAGACACTGGAACAGGTCGCCCAGAGAAGCTGTGGATGCCCCATCCCTGGAGGTGTTCAAGGCCAGGCTGGATGAGGCTTTGAGCAACCTGGTCTAATGGGAGGTGTCCCTGTCCATGGCAGAGGGGTTGGAACTCGATGATCTTTAAAGTCCTTTCCAACCATAACCATTCTGTGATTCTATGATGTTTAAAGGTCTCTTCCAACCCAAATAAAAAACATTTAAATACTAACAGCATAAAGCAGAAATCCTTTTTTTAAAAAAATCATATACTCCTCAAAGATCTAGATAATGTTTTGGTATAACTTACTGTTTGAGGAGGCTGTCATTCCTTTATATTTGTTTCTCCCATTTTATGCTGATGGTTTAAAGTAAAAAAGGATCTTTCCTCTCAGAACCCACCCATAATTGCTAGTGCTACAATGAGCTAATCAGCTTTGCTTTACAGACAAAATAGGTTCATTACAACTAGTCTTATCTTTCAAATTCTGTTGATCATCCCAAATACAAGCCCTAACCATAAATATTTCAACATGCAGTTAAGGTAGTTTGTAAAGGGTTTCAACAGCTTTAAGCTCAGACTGTGCTGTTCATGTGTCTGCAGCAGTTCTTGCATTAACACATCTAAATACATCTGTTGTGTTTAAGAAGAGTGGTTAATATCAGCAGCACAGTTTTCTGGAAGCTGAAGTGGAAAGATAGTTGAGCCCAATCCTGTTTACCATTCCAAATGGATTTTTTTTTCTTTTTTCCCCTCCTCAAGGAAACTAACTAATTTCAGTTGAAGTGTATATATGAACGAAGGGCACTATTAGCATAGAGAGTTTCTAGAGTTCAAGTGTAAGTGACCTCCTTGTGAATCAATAGCAGTGTTTAACTAACAAAAATAGGATGGAATTATGTCCCTACTTTAATCAAAGGACATTTATAACTCTCTTCCATCTCCACACTCAGAAAGAAAAGGCACTCACCTGACTTGCTGAGCTGATATAACTCCTTTACCCTCACACCTCCTCATGTAATTTTTCTCTCTTATACTACACAGAGATACACTAGGGTTTAATTGTTTCTGGGGTCCCTTCCCTTGAGCACTGACCATTGCAGACCTCCAATCCAGCTGAAAAAAGAGCAGGGGACACTTCTAGCTTCTCACACCCACTTGTTGTCTGACTAGTCATACCGAGTCCAGGTCAATTACTTAGCATAGCCTTCATTAGTGGGGTCCAGTTTTTGTTACCAAGAGGTACCAAAGGAAAATCTTCGCGAGCCTGTTCTACAGTTTTTTTTAGAAAATGCACATTTAGAAGTGCACAGAGTGAAGACAAGAGGAAAAACAAGCAAAAAATATGAATTATACAGAGACTATGTTACCACTGGGAAAGAGGGAAGGTTAGAAAAGGAAAGCTGCCTCTTTAGCTCCAATTTTTTAATATTAGAAGAGTCTCTGATAGAATTGACAAATGTAAAACAGATGTTCTCCAAATATAACCACTTAATGGCCTTTCCTTTATAAAAAATTAATTTACTTGCTTCCCTTGCCTTTTTAAAAAATTTTTCTCTTTTTTGTCTTCCACCTAGAGCTTCGGTAAGGGAAGAAGAGAGAGGTGCTAAACAATGGTGGAGACAGCAGCACATTTTTTTGCTTTCATGGCCTGCAAAAATTGTGCACGGGTAAATTTCGAAACAGGTACAGGTTATACTAATAGGTGTTACACAAAAAAGAATGGGGAGCAGGAAATATTGCTTAAAAAAAAAAAAGAGACATAATTTTACTAGCAAGACAACTGGTTGAAGGTGAACATTAAACTGAAGAGTTGCTGCCTTGCCAACCGGCTCTTGTAATAGCTGGTCTAAACCAGACACGAGTATAACAGCTAATATAAAGTTATTGATGTTACTAATTGTACTGTGTCACATATTGTTCAATTGTTCTGTCAGGTTCCTGAAGAAATTTCTGACAAATCCAGTACTTAAACTTCTCAGCCAGCTAGTAGCATTTTAACATGCCATTCTCTGGAAAAATTGTCAAAATCTAAGGTATTTTGAAAAAAACTTGCTTCATTATGAACTAGTCCACTGTCACACACAAGAGCATTTCATTCTCCTGTCTGCTATCAGAAAAGAAAAAGAAATAATTAGACATAGGAAAAAAAAAATTAGAACTGAGGCATTTTTGATTACACTTATTAGTAGTTAGCACATGCATGACAGGAACAGACAGAAAACCCAAAGAGAAATCACTTTCCAACACTTTCAGAAATATTATCCTATCTTGCACCTAGACATACAGGCTGGAGGGAAGTTAAGTACTTGCGTCCCATTTATTTAACTGTCTACCTAAAGGTCATAGAGAAGACCAGTGGAAAAGTTGGGAATTGAGCTCAGGTCGTCTGAGTTGTTCTGAACCAGATGATGACTCTTTGTACATTTGTCCTGCGATTAGCATTTCACACTATTCACTGCTATGAAATATAGCTGAGTATTAAAGGTCATTTTATTTTTTTTTGGTGGGATTATAAGCAGAGGTGATCTTAGATAAAGAAAAACAACCAGCTATTTTTGCCCTAGAGTACAAAAAGCAACCTGAGAAGAGAGCTTTCCAGAATGATTAAATAAAATAAGGTCCTTTGTTGAAGGTGCAGCATGTGTTCCAGGAAGAGCTGAAGGTTTCTGCTGATTCACTTGCTGCCTATCAAGACTAAATGATGAGCCACGTCTCAGAAAAGAAAAAGAAATTATCATCAGATGTTTTTTTCATGGAGATTTTTCATGAAGATATATATGGTTTTGGCTCCTTTGCTCTTAAAGGTCAAAATAGAGTAATTGTAGATGAATTTATAATTTCCCTGGCAAGTACAAACAGAATTTTAGTGAAACTTTCTGTTGGAAGTTGGAAGGCAAAGTCACACTCAAATTAAGATTTAGTCTTTGACTTCATAGTGTCCTCCTCTAAATAGGGAATACATTAGAAATCTTCACAGTCACAGCTTTTGTTGGTTGGCTTCACAACCTTGTTGCCAAAACTCATCCATACAAGCACTTTACAATTGACTGACTGTCACAGGAGAGCTTGTTTTGGGGGCAAGGAGGAAAAGAAAGAAGATGCTTCTACATAGGTTATGTTGCTTGCAATTGATTTTCTAAGGCTGCAGAGAAAAAAAAAATACTCTATGGCAGTAAAATTTGGTAGCACACACCAGATTTAAAGCATATAAATAAGTGATATATCACACCTTTTTTAGACAACAGAAAAACGAAAGCAAGGGGTTATTCTTGAATCATCAAAACCACACAACAGCTATTTATTGGGTATTTCTGAATGACTCACAGCATCCTCTGTCCAACATTTGGAAACTGGCATGTTAATGCCTTACCTTGTAAATATGGCATGTCTGGACATAAGCTGGTGTCTTATTAATTAGTTTGGGTAAATAGGAATACATGCCTGAAGAAACATAAAGATAGCCAACCTGAACAAAGTCCATTTTAAAGGGCAAAATGTATTCCCTATTTTACACAGGGCTGTGGATAAGTAGAAAGGTTGATATTAGATAAAGATGCAAAACTGGGAAAGAATTCTTAGCTTCAAAGGCAATGGGTGCCTGGGAAATTGAACACAGAGAATGGATTATATAGCCTACGACTCAACTGAGCAGTCCACAGAATTGGAAAATTATCTGTCTTTTGATCATTGATGTACATGGCCGATTTAATAAGAAGAATCTGGATGATGCAATTGGAACCCCCATGTACTCCCTACCCAGTCCACAATAAATCAGCTTTCAAATTCACTCCATATGGGAAGAGTTGAGTAAGATGGATAGGGTTAACTGGTGGAAAAAAAGGGCTGACTATCAGGTAAATAATGCACAGTGACTGAACTGATGGTAGAAAATAAGAGTGTTGTGGATTTATGGGTCAATTTATGTAAGTATTTGTCAGGGAGAGTGAATCTGGTTTACTTCCCAGAAATACCAAAGTACAAATAGGAGATCTGTTAAACTAATCTGCTAATATTAATATCCTATCAGGGACAATTATTTGTTATACCATTATCCTAAGCACAGGAAAAAGAAAACCAGAAAGGACCTAGTATCACGTAGGTATATATAGGGACAGCCAAGCCGTGATCTCTGCAAGACCTTTCAAAATTTTATTTGAGTCAACCCTCTCTGTGACATTCTGACATTTCTTCCCAAAAGCCTCAAACCACAATTTTCACTCAGTGAACCTTACCCCGTCCCCACATTGCATTACTCCAAAGCAGTCCCAGGACCCTCTCTCCTCCCTCCCTCTGTCTGTTATACCTCCTGGAGCCAAGGGCCCCTGCACCCCCTCTCTTTTCTCCTTTTTCACCCTTTGCCATCTTAAAATCTCCTTAGTGCCAGGACCCTGAAAGCAGCAGAGGGGAGCCACATGCTAACCGCTACCCCACATTTCAGTGGCCCATGAGCCATTGCCCCCACCCCTGCCCATCCCAGGGTGTTTGGCATAATATAATTCTCACTGGCACCAATGACAAAGTTCATTGTCTTGGATGATAAAGAACCAGCCTTATGAAGCTCAGTTAGCATTAACACCTCAGCGTACATCAGTTACCTCTAGAAGGATGCAGGCATTTATTTCCTGTAATAAAGTCTGAGGAAAGTGAAGTATACCTAAAGCAAAGATAAATACCGAAAAATTCTTCACCTCCTGTGGCAGACGCTACATCTTCAAAAATTGCATTTTGTTCAGACAGTTGCTTGTAGTCAAGATTTTCAAGACCATCAGACCTTTTCCATCAACATTATATCTTACCAAGAATGTTATAATACATCAGATGGAGTTTTGGTTCCAGTGGTGCCCACTTGAAGAACAGGTGGAATTGTCATTTAAGCCTATCAGTTAAATGCTACGGAACCCCCACCAGCACATATGAACTTCCAATTTAGTTTTTATACTTATATTTAAGCTATTATATAAAAGCATCTGCAGGCAATTCAGGGACAAAAGATTAAATTTGGTTCTATAAGCAAATCTAAAGCTCATATTACTTCAGTGACCTCATGTATTTAATTGCTAATACAATGACAAAAAGATTTGGTACAGTACATATAAACTATCATTTAGATAGAATGAGGATCCATTTTGTTTAGAGACTGTGCAGCCTTTGTAGATTTTTAGGGAGTAATTACGCATTCCTAACACTGAGCAGTGCAAAAAGTTCTTTAATGCACTTCAGAGATTTGTTAGGGTTGTAACCAGGTCATAGGAGTTATTCAATGTCAAACTCCATGGCAATGTGTTGAGAACGTGTCAGGTTGACGGTATGGTTAAGAATGAACTGAAAGGAAACCTGCTTTTCACTGCCTGATCAGAGGTACTGCAAAACATCTATAAAAGCACTCTGGTCCTATCCACATAGATTTCAAATACATTGGAAAATTCCACAAGAATAAGATCTGCTTTTGGTCTGTGAGGTATTCCTACTCAGCTTAAGTATTATTTTTAGAAAAGCTGATCTGTTCCCACACTGTATCAAGCCTGCTCATCCAACTCTTCCATTTTGATGGATGTATTTAGGTCTATGTGACTAAACTTTGCGCCTTTTCATCCAGGGAAGAAGGAAAATAACATCATTTACGTACCCAAGGTGATACAAACTGTCACATTCACATATCAGTGCGTATTTGCATTCTGAGTTTAATAAATATAGTGAAACCTTGAAAGTTCCGGACCTAAGCTACTTCATTGTCCTAAATGGTCAGCCTGAACAACAAAATCCCTTGAAATAATTCTATCAAAACTCTAGTACTGCAATTTGTAGCAATCACTTTTAAATTGAGTTCCCTATTCCTTTCTGGTAAAATTGTGCTTTCTTTAAACCCTCACACAAAAATTAAAAAAAAAGCCCACACCTGCAACATACGGAAAATATCTTAATTAAGCTGTAGGTTCATAAGCTCAGCAGCTATGAAGTCATCCTATCTACATATTTATTTATTTTACTGTTATTCTGAACTTTATCCACAGCTACTGACTGTCTAAACCAGTCAAATCAAACTCAGGCCACTACATTGTGTCATTGTGTTCTCATGCTGTTGGTCATCTGCAACAAAAAAAACCCCAGTGTTATTTTTTGTTTAAACTACTTTTGGTTTCATTGTTTCACAGGCTTAATTCTACTTGTCCCGTTTTTCTCCCAGTGACACCACCAGCCCCTTCAGCTCCCCAACCCACTTAATACCACTGCATTTCTGTCTATTTTCACGAAGTTTGTAGGCCCTCCCTGGTGTGCATTGAGCAAAAAGCTGTTGTCACTTACTCTATCATCCACTCGGCTGTCAAACAAGATGGAGGTGCATTATCTTTTTAATACCTCTTCAAGGTGACAAGATTGAACTAAATTGCATTATTATGTACTTCAGTGCAAAAAGATGGCCTGAACAATTCCTGCAGTTTCTTACACACATTTTTCAGATAATAGGGCAGTTTATTTTTACAATATCACTACCATCAATGCCTGTATCTTTCTTCCAGCATGATTGCTTCAGGGAAGCTAATTGTGATATTAAATATGGTCTTTCTGCCTGTCTGTCCTCAAGGTAAAGAAATGTTGAGAATGAAGCGTGGTATTACAATCAAGCCTGAGATATGTGCAGTGCACGACCTTCTCTGGGCTCTCAGACATTGTGACTTCCCATGTCAAAGAGAGGTAGCAAAAGTAAAAGGCAAATATAAGTGGCATGGAATATGCGTGATGTGTGATCACAACTCATCAAAAGAACTTTTTCTTACGAGGTTTTTTGAAAATAAGAAACTTATTACTTTCCCAAGAAGGCATGGCAAATTAGCTGCAGGACTGCAGAATACTTGTACTCTGTAACATTTTGCAGAGTTCATTTTTTGCACTCCAACTTGCATGCAGAAATTACTGTCTGAAAATGATCATTTCAGAAGTATGCAATGCTTCTGAAATCCATCTTAGAATTTACCTTCAGAGGAGCAGAAAGAGTGGAAGAGTCTCAGCTCCACCCCTCCAGAACACTAATGCACATCACAAAATAACTATTTTTTAATACAGAGTGACAGACTGGATGATCTCTTCTCTACAAAGCTTTCTTTACAGCTGACATGGATAACATATCAAAACCAGCCCTTGAGAAATTGCTCATTCTAGGGCAGAAATGAGGCTATTATTTTGAAATTAATTTTTTGCACAATTTATGCATCTGTCCATGCTTGGCCAATGAATAGACAAATGGTCACGCAGAAGCAAATAACCTAACCTATGGAGGAAGGTGGGAAGGCAGTGGGGTGGGGAAGGGTGGTGAGTCTCTCACAATAAACAAAACATTCACAGAAGCAAATATACCAACCCCTGGGAAAGTGATGCAACTATTATTATTTCTTTTTTTTCACTGTGGACTTCTCCTATATTAAGCTTACCTTTTAAGTTTTTGAACGTTTTCCTGTTGCGTGACAGAAGTGGCTCTCGTCTTCAGTACCCTGGACAGCGGACACAGAGCAGCAGGTTTCTTTTCCATTTTCTTTTAAAGAGAGACCCATTGCTCCGAAGAGCAGAAACAATCATCTATCTCAGCACAGCTCTTAGCTTTACCGCAGTGACTCAAGCTCATCATTTCTGGTTGTGCTAGAGTACGTCTTTCTACATTCCACCTTGGGATAAATGCTAATTGTTAAAGAATTGTTTTCATTGCTGAATTGTCGCATTTATTCCTGCTGTCATTGTAACTAGCTTCAGCTTTTGCATTTTATCATCACTGACCTTCTAGCCATTGGCAATACTCACCAGCTGTGAATAAATAATTTCTGCCAAGATAATCAGTAAGAAGCTGAAGAGTGAACTCCTTCAGTCTCTCATTTTAAGATAGTTTTTCCAGAACTCAGACTGTTTTCTAAACTTTTTCAGACATGTCATCACTCAGAATACTTAATTCAGCTGCACGTTTCAGCAAAGGTAAAAGCAAAAATATTATAATCTCCTCAATTCTGATTAATAGTATTCAGCTTAATTGTTTTACCACACAAGTGCAGGGCAGGCTGCATCCACACCACTCCAGAGCACCTTCCAAGTGAGATCTCATTCCAGGCTATATACTTGACACACCTCCTTTGTTCCTAACAGCATGGTACTTTGTTCAGCTATGTTAAAGCAGCCATAGCATTCAAATAAGCCTATTTTATTGAAATGAACATAGTTGTTCTGCATAATGTGGATCACCATTGTTATTCCTTCTTCCAAATGTTGTCACTTTGATGCCTGGTAGCATGGGAAATCCTCACTAGCTTCCATTCATTGGGCCACCTTCAGACATGGAGTAGGAATCAGACATCCAAGTCCTGACCCTCCCTACTTGACCCTTAAACTTGCCCTCACAGATGGAGGAATATTGTAATACCTGTTAACCTTAGTTTGGAGCTAGTGCTTGCTTCCTTTTAAAGTAATGCTTGTGCACAGCAGGTTCTATGTTATCAAGTACCACCGTGTTAGGACAAGATTTCCCTTCTTCACTGCCTAGCATGCAGGCCCTCGTGCTGCCTAAGCAATTTGCCAATACCCTTCCATGTTTTCTCTGGGTGATAGATAAAAATATTGACAGACACTAAGCCAAGAAGATATGCACAAAACACATTACTTTTGAGATATGTCATGTGGCCTGGGGGTTGTATTTGTAATCTATTTAATAAAGTTCTGTGTAGTTTTTGGATGCTGATAAATGATTTTTAATTTCTTCCACGACAGTAAGTCAATTACTTAATGTTACAATCCATTATCATAATACTCCTTTTCTACTATAGTTTTGAATCTTAAAAAAAAAAAAAAGCAAGATCAAGTTTTCTGACAAGACCTAGTTTCCATAAAACTAAAAATAATATTGCCATCTTTCAGGATTTGTGTTGTTTGTTTGGGGTTTTTTTAATCCCAGAGCAGCCTTTCTGTGATTCAAAACGGAATTGGCACTCGACTAATACATTCTGAAGTAGCATGAAATTAATGTTCTGTACTATATTTTGAGGGAATAAGTAAATCTGATTAGAATGAGACCTCCCTATCACACACTGCAATTGCACTTTGCTGAAAGCTAGAACTGTATCTGGAATATAAACTAGCTGAAACTTATGAAAGTCATCAGCAAGTTATGCAGTACTATATATATAATTATCTGTTAAATAGTTATAGCAATATTTTGAGTCAAGAATATTACTGAAGGGGAAAAAAGCAGGTTGGCTCAAGGGTGGGAAAGGTTCCCTGTTTTTACTCTAGTTAACTTTGGAGAGTTGAAAGCAAATGTGGAAGGTCAAATTTTGAAGTCAGTAAGTGTATCTTGAAAAGCAGAATAAAAATAAATTTATATATGGCTATGTATACCTGGGTTTTAAAAATGCAACAATGTTCCTTCCCTTTATGATATAATATTTTAAGAACATTTCTCAACCTCTTTCTTCTTTATTGGTACATTTTCATTGAAAGTTTGGTAGAGAGAAAACAACTTTTTTCTTATGTCAACATGATACCAAAGCAGGCTTTTTCTTGGGCTTTGGTTCATTCCTGTTCAGAGGATAAATTTGTGCTCCACGTATTCAGAAATGTCCCATGACCTAAAGGAAGGAATCTTACTCTCAGTAAAGAAAAATCAACAAAAACAAACAAACAAACAAACAAACCATGACCTTTGCTCACATAAGTAATTTGCTTTATAAAAGCTTAAATGCCATTCTTAATATATGGTCCAGGTTTCAGCCAACATTAACATGAGGATAATTTTCCAAAGAACCAAGTATTGTAGAGCTTTAATTTTCAAGTCAGAGCTTACAATAATTATTAATACATTACAAGGAGAGTAAATTGCAAAGCAAAGAGTTATAGAGGCAAAAGAATAGAGCAAAGAATAACTATAAACCTATGTTTTACCATTAACAAGAGTCCAGCAAGACTTCTGTTGGAACTCAGAGGTCTTCAATCAACCTTAAGCCCTGTGTCCAGCTTGCTTAGATTTATTTCTACTTATTCTTCTGCTGCAGTCAATGAACTAATAACCATTCCACCCTATAGAAAACATAGAATCACTTTTACAAACATACTTTCAAGTTTTCCATTATTATCAGCATATGCATGACATTGCTGCCTAAAAGCAAGCTGAGACTGGTGTCCTTTGTACTGCATGCTGTCCACACATGTAATGAAAAGTGGTACTTGCTCTGAAAATCTTACACTATTTAAAAAAGGGAAGGGAAGGGAAGGGAAGGGAAGGGAAGGGAAGGGAAGGGAAGGGAAGGGAAGGGATCAAATTTCTCATTACTCTCTGTGCTGTTCTCTGACTCTGTCTAACATCAATATATTTAACACTGGGAGATGATATTTTCTTTCTGCTAGCACTGCCTTACCTCCTTCATTACACACAAAACAAATCAAGAGGTCTATGCTTCACGGTCCAGGCAGATGAAAAGGAAATCAAGGTATTGATCTTTTTGTTCAGTTCTTTAAAGGCTGTGTATGACTAGTCAGTGGGGTAGCTGCTATAGCGGTCTTTATTTCACAGCCATAAGGAGATATTTTTTTTGTTCCCAAACAATTTCTTGTAGAAAAAAGGATAATCAACAAACTGTGTGTCCAAGAACTAAAAACGGGCCCACACAATAATGAAAGAGAAATAGCCTGGTTTCAAAATTTGTCTGTAGACAATTTAAAATTAACCTGTGAAGGCAGGTTGGTGGTCTCTGACACTCATAAGCTGTGTACTTGTTTGTTATTTCTAAAGCACTTAGAGTTTTCTAAGGTGATGTACATCCTAATCCCACTTCTGTATCCTGAATCTGAAATACAAAAATCTCTGCTTATGGCACCTACCTCTGTGTGCCTTTCAAATAACGCAAAGTTATCACATGAGATTGAAAGCACTCTTTGGTTTTGTCCCTCAGGTATTTCTGGTGTTTTCGGCAACTGAAAGACATTAGAGCCTTTTAATTATACTTTTGCAAAGCCACCCAGAGGTCAGAGACTGCAGGTCTTCATAGAATAAATCGATATTGATTAAAGGTCAAAGCAAGTACTGAAAACACAGAGTGCACTCCCACCAAACAGAGCACCATCCTTTCAGTAGCAAAAGAAAAACAGAACAGAGGGAGAAATAGCGGCTTGTCTCACCCCTTTCCACCTTCTGAGCCTCAGCTGCCAACACCCTCCTTGTCCCCTGTGTGCCCCTGCCAGCTCCTCCTGGCTCACTGCAGGCAACTGAGCCCACCCTCTGCTTGGAGATCTCTCAGGAAGAAAGCTCTGGGTACTTTTTTCTTTGTGAGCATTTCAGAAATCTCAATGCAGACTGCGACAGTAAAAGTCTGCCTGGACCAGTCTCTGAGGATTGGTAACAATGATGTATATAGGAAAAATACATATTCATACAGGGTAATTCAGCTAAGGCTATCACATTAGTGCTCCTACTTGGATATGAAATACTTTTCATATGAAACTGATAGCTATATAGTTAGTTTTGTTGTTTACAAGTAGATGGTCTGATATTTTGCCTCTCTTCCTTTTTTTAGCACATAAGAAGGTTTGTTCCTACTAGGTATATCATTAATATGTCGAAATTAAAGGCAAATTATTAAAACCAAAAGGTGTTACATTGACTGAGGAAACATCTGAAGTACAAATTTCATTACCATAATGGCAATTACATTTTTAATTTGCTGTGCTTAATGGGTTTGTATCTTTGCTCCCAATTTCTAGCAAAAAAATGTGATAAAGTGCTGGATTGGGGTGGAACAAAAGCAAGAAACACAGTTATGGAAAGTGTGTTTTATAAGTCAGAAAAGCTCTTCTCAGAACTGTTGTTTCAGAAATGAGTTCATAAATAATTTCTTCATTTTACACAGATAATTGCAACTTTAGAGTGACACACAGCATTAGACCATAAGGAACATCAAGAAAAAATTGTGCATCTGTGTACCAGCTCAGTATCAACCTAGATAGTGGATAGCTTAAGTGATCCTGTGTCTGTCAGCTGTTCTCTTGCTAAATTATGTGGATCCGTTTCCTCCGTGATTGTCATCTTGACATAACCTTCAGGTTGGTGCTGTCATAATGTCAAGGAGAGCCTCCTGGCCAGATTTAGGCAGCTGCTGTAAGTTTTGAAGTCCTATTAACTCCCCTCGCATACAGCAAAGAAAACTGGTACCCTATTGCTCTGTGAGGTTTGGGGGTTTCTTCTTCATCTTATCCTTGTATTGTCCACCACTACCATATATCTACCACTTATATATTCTCCTCTTCCCTCTCTCTTCCCATTCCCTCCCTTCTTTTTCCTTTTTCAAAAAAAAACAGTGTAATTTTCTTTCCAGATGGTAAATTTTTACATCAGTTTGATAATCTCTTGAAGGTATACTGGAATATTGCTCAACTCACTTCTAAATTAAAGTGCTTATTAAAAAACTTTGAAGCATTTTAACAATTTTAAATCACTCTGCACACAGCAATTTAAAATTATTGGAGCAGTTTTACAAGCACCTGAATTTGGAGGTGATCAGAGACCTGAAAATGTGCAATACAGAGTAATTTAAAAATATTAGAGTACTTCACATTTTTTATAAGCTCTTCAGTTTAGAACTGAGCAGGTTCTGACTTGTGAGCTTGCACATTGTAATGTGAATGCTCCTTATTTTTCGAGAGCTATGGCCGGTTAAATCAAACTGCTTCAATAATTGTAAATTGCTATACATAAAGCATGCTCCGAAACATAACTTCACTGCCTAAATTAAAAACATTTTTCACTTCAAATCTGTAAAAATGCTCTTAAGTGACACAACAGCAATTTACTCTTTTGAAGAAGGCTGGTTGAAGTTTTCCCAGATAAAAACAAATCAAAAAGTCTACATTAAAAATACTTCAAGATTTATACAAGAATATTTTCTGTGAACCTATATTATGAATCTTAAGCAATGTTCAAAATCAACCTTCCCCATGTACACGTATATTTTTCTACAAACCTTAATTCAGTGAATAAGAATTTTTAAGAGCAAACATCATATGCAAAACTAAGCAAGAATTATATATGAATAATGTTGTATATTTCCATGTTGTTCATACTAATGATTAAATGCAGTCCCACTAGAGATTTTTACAACTTCTAGTCCAAAAAATGTAGTTTTGTACTTGTCTAGGATCACATTTCACAGTCTCCTGTATCAATAACAGAAGCATACACTCTGGAGAACAGTCTCAAAACAAAACCCCCACAAGAATTCAGACAAGACATAAGGGACGAGCACTGTTTAAGTGTTGTTGCATAGGCAGCACATAAACATACAAAAATCTACTTTATACAAAAAAGTGTTTTCAGGTATTTTGGGGTAGGCAGTTCGGTTTGGTTTCTTACTAATGGAAATTTCAAACAAGTGTAAGTACAGCAGACAAAACTGGGCTTGCTAACACAACTGGAAACAATGAAAAGTTAACATTACTTGTGAAAGAGCTGGACTGCTGCCATTTCAAAGTGCTGCAAGCCAAAGAGTGTGCGTATCAGAAGAAAGCAAATAAGGGCACATTGAAACACATAATGCCAATGGATTTCCATAAAATAAAACATCTCTAAGAGTTCAATGAAAGGGCAACAGTAGCAAGACTATGGTGCTCTCTGGTAGATGAAAGCGTTAGACTTTTAAGTCAGATCTGAGTGCACATATTTGCGTTTATCTTGCACGACTTATGTTCCTCTCTGTATTAAAACTGTAAGAGTGAAATGCTGAGTTGATTGCTCCCACGAACAACAAGATTTCAGGCAGGCAGATGGGATTAAATACTAATCCCAAAATAGCATTGTAGTTAATTATCGTGTATTAGCAATAAAGGCTGTATCTATGGCAATCCTTAGTGTTTAGTATTTACAAAAGTTGAAGCAATGATTTAACATGGAATGTTTGAATATCAGGGCTGCAAAACACGAAAATCTTGAAATTTTTTAACTAGTAAATCTTTTAACTATTAAATAATGAGAAGGCACAAAGGGATAAACTAACTGGTCAGGCAAGCAGCATTTCTGAGAGAAAGCCATTCAGCTTAATTAGGTGAATTTAACACAACTGTCAATTTGTTTCATAGTTTCTTGAAACAGAAGCTGCTTGACAATGTAACCTAACCCAGAGGTTTAGAGCTGAACAAAACCAGGCAGTAAAGATCCAGAGAAGTGTATAATACACAATACTAGGGAATAAGCGGTCTGTCAGGCAAGTTTCTTCCTGTAGTATTTTCACACAATAATTGTCTTTTGCCCCAAATTACAAGAAATTATATCTTTCAGGAAAATCTGCTTGCCACTGGATATATATTTGTTCACTTAATGTGTTCCTCTCAGAGTCCTATGGAGCCCTTAGTGTTTTTGATTTCATGTACTAAAGAGTTACACAAGCTATATTGTACCAAAGTTCTGTATAAAAAGCGTTGTCACTTAGTTTAAAATTCCAGTCTTGTGCACAATTATTGAAACAGCAGCTTTCCTTTTATACGAGGACAAGCTTCTTAATATTGCTCATCTCTTAAAGATGTCGAACCACTTTTCAACTTCCTTTCATCTACAGTTCAAGTCTGGACTAAATGTCCCCTTTCTTCTGTTGTTCCCACAGATGCAACTTCAAAGACCATATCAGAAAATCTTCAGCAGGATTTGTATTTTTCTAAATATTTTTGGGACCTACCTTTTAATTTTTCTGTACATTTCTGATAGCAACAGGTATCAGAGCTCTTCACCAAAAGACATTAGAAACTTCTTTAGAGGAATCATGCTGTTTGTTAACTCAGTAGGTACTTGTTGAGCAGTTCTCTCAGTCATCACCTTAGCAGTCATCAACTGTTATAGGCATAAAACCTCAATCACCTATCCTCTGCAATATATATTAGCCCATGACCCAACACTACATTGTAGCCACTGGAGTCACCTGGGGAAAATTTACTTCTTTTTATCAGAAGATCAGATCAATTACAGTGGTTTGTTTATCTGTTGTATTTTGCGCCCATATTCCTAATTTTAATCCCTTTCTCGTAAACAGGAGACACACTCCTTTACTCTATGATGTTTCTGCATAATTCCGTGTCATTTGTGATTTTGATGCCTTCAGTGCATCTGCATGCACATATGCATTTGGGCAGCAGCATGCCAAGCAGTAAACTGAAGGCAACCTAGCTCTGCTCTTCCAGATAAAACTAAACAGACTATTTTACTCTCACTGAGTTTATATTTTATTAGTTCATGTTCTGGGCAGCCTGCTCTAGTGGTTGGCAACCCTGCCCACAGCAGGGGGGTTGTAACTAGATGATCTTTGAGGTCCTTTTCAACCCAGGCCATTCTATGATTCCGTATGTTCGGCTGTTCAACTAGGACCTATGGCTGTTCTAGTCTCTTTAACACATTTTATCAACTGCAGTCCTCTAAAACTTCTCCCCCTCATCAGCAAACACAGCCAAGATCCCTTGTGGCTACACACAGTGTTGTCAGAGGCTTTTCTCAGCTGTTTCACTTTACAAGATCACTTGTCCCTAATAATACATATATAATTCACATATGAACTGGAATAGTTCCCTGAAAGCCACTCATCCCCAGAGGAAACTGCTCTTTAATTGTTTGTTATGACCTCTCAGCAGGGAGGCTGACTTACACCATACATGTGCACCATTTTATTTAAATGACATCCTACCTTGCTACTAAAGCTGCCAGAGCTATTTGATCTTCTTCCACTAAGTCTGCCAATTACAGAAAGACCCCTGAGAACAAAGCAGCAGATGAAAAAGAAGTGCTGCTGCTTCAGGCAAGGCCTTTTAGTCAGACCTGTACCAACAGCAACGTGCAGCAGGAAAAAAAAAATATGCTTTAAAGGTAGTTACAGTGGTCTGTATCTACCTATCTTTATTTGAGGTGCACATTTTAGGATTGATTTCCCTCCCTTGGCAAGGGGAACTACAAACAGCACCAGACTAAAAACACTGAGCGTTAGCCAAACACAGAAAGAAAAAAATAAATCTCTCCCACCCTCTGCCATCCTCTTTGCAAGAATCACACCTTGCAATAAATGCTGAGAGGCTCATGTCCTGTGGCAGCATGTCTCCCAGCTTCTCTGGTGGTCACTCAGCCCTTCCTGGATTTGCTTTCTCACCTCAGTTGTCTCACTGGGTCACTTGCAAGACCGCCCCCCAGGCTGCAATGGGATTTCTTTCCAGCAGGATGTGGGGTTGGCAACACCAGTGTGCTGCTTTAATGGGCACCAGCAAGATGGGGGATAGACTACCTCACACAGCAATGCAAAAGTACAGGCTGAACACAATTAGCCGTTTTGCTTGACAGATGTTTACATGAACCCTCGCTTCACTTTTAGTATTCGGGAAATTGTTGCCTGAGGTTTGCTTTGATTTTCAAGTTCAAATGAAATGTTAAAATGTTCACAAAGGAAAGAAGAATTGCTGAGTTTCACTGGGTTTTGAATCCTAAGCCTTGAAATCACCCCCACGTATCTCAAAAAGCTTTATGCAAAAAAAGTGGGTGGGAAAGGAAAAAACAACATAGCACCCTTTTCCTGAACCTGGGCCACCCTTTTCCTGAACCTGGGCTGAGTTTCAAATCTGTAATGAAACACAAAACTGGGTAATGTTTATGTTGTTTAAGGTGTCATAATAAATTCTGGTCAGAAGATTAGATTCAACCCTAAGGTAATGCGTAAGCAAGTTGGTTTATATTATGTGTTCTATTGTTTCTAATGATAAAACTCGTTATTATGAGAAAGATGGAATTTTTATTTCAGGAGTTTTCCCAACCCCAAAAATATCACCTACACCATGGAGTCTGAAAACAAAAATACATGGCTTTGGCATAAGGTTTAAAGGACATGCCCTGCAGATTCTTGAGCAGGACTACTGATCAAGAAAAGGGCTCATATTTAGGGTCCAATTCAGGTTTTAATGGCTGGAGGAAACACCTCAACAGAAATTTAGGAGTGTAGTTTTATGCTTTCACATGCTGTATAGACATTATCAGTAAAGGTTGGAGCTATTTATCTTCATCTCTTGTTTCAGTGTTGCTTGTAAGAACTCCTTGCAGCCAGCAGCATTGCTCAGCATAACCCTGCTCAGGAGAAAGCTGGCAAGGGTGCCAGGTTTTTAAGTGGCTGTTACCAATCCATGCTGTCAGCACCTGCTGTCACTGCTGCTCATCCAAGAGTAGCGCTGACTCAGTGGCTTTCCACTGCTTCATCTGGAAGCATCAACAAACGTGGCACAGACGACATGCCTGCGCAGCAGCTGGAGGAGACCTCAGAGAAGGATCTGGACAAACTTGAGATTCACATCAGGGTAACCAATTCAGAAAGCCAGAAAACGCCCCAGGGAGGTGAAGAAAAGCATACATGTGTCTGGTAACTCATTCTTGCACCCCGCTCCAGTTTTATAAAAGGTTAGGATACACTTTGTGTATTTATACATCCATTTCTTTCTTTGCAGGCTGGTGGCAGCCCAAAGAGGACTGTGCAGATTTGCCAAAAACAATTACTCTGGTCACTTAGCAAAGCAGAGGATCCATCATCCAGAAATCTATTGCCTAGCAACAGTTCATTTGCCCTTCCTCCCTCATGATGAACAAACATTGCCTGTCCTCCCTGCTCCCCTAGTGTTTTTTTTGGCTTTCCAGCTGCTGCCAGAAACAACTGCTCACCTGAGTATGGTTCAGCTTTAAGTCCAGCCCCACTGGGTGTAAAACCCTTCCTGACAGGAGGACTATCTGTGCTGTTTAGCTCCAAGTACATGTGAGAAGACACGTAGTGTAGTTCGAGAAAATACTGGCTGCCAAGAAAAGGTGCAACTTCTGCCTTTGATAAAATAGTCTTGCACTACCCCTAGATCAAACCCACTTCAAATAAGTGTGTGGCATCAGTGTGGCAGCTTTGGGCAAACTGTGAGCTGGCGTGATAGGGGGGTGGAAAGAACTGTAGGAAACAAAACCAGTCCGATCAGACAAGAAATTGGAGCAGCCCTACCCGCAGCCATAGCAGGCCTGGTTTTCCTCAAAGGTTTTTCATTAGCACATATTTAATTATTACTGTAATGTCATAGAATTGTAAACTACTTTCAAATTTTTATTTCATTTGAAATTATTTAGGCAGTGATTTATGGAAAAGCACTATATCGTTCTGTCTTCCACTGTGGAAGCATTCATGTGCCTTCCTCCAGCACAGGCTGCACCATTTGGCTTTGACTGATGGTTGTCAGCAGTACTGCATTTTTTTATTTTTTTTCTCAAAGAGTATTTTGGACAATTGCACAATTTATTTTGCTAACGACTTTGTGTAACATTCTGGGAACATTCTGGACATCTTAAAGCTACACTGAAAGATTAAATTAATGCAATACAACTTCTGCACTCTGCTATATCACCCACCTCTCCACACCATGTCACACTAGGGGAGCCTCAGACCTGACAGCTGTCCTTATTCTCAGCAGTGACACAGCTGTTAAGTACCAGCTCTTTCAGAGCTGTATGCACATAAGAAACAAATATCTAAGATTATATAAATACTCTATATTCTCCCTATGGAACATCTATGCTGTTCCACAGTATAAAACTCACATATAGGCTGAAGCTATATTTGTCACTGCTTGACATGCATACAATAATAGACACATTTTAAAAGTTATTTAATGCTTAAAAATGTCAAAAAGTCCTCATTCTAAACATTTTTCTCAGCTTGTCAGAAATAACCTTTTAAAAAAACACCATAAATACATAGCCACTTACACACACCTTTTGAACTGTGCTAGAGCTCAGCACCTAAAGTCCATTTCCCAAAACATGAGAGACCAGAAATCAATCTTTGTTTAAAGAACTGTCAGATGTCAGTCTTGAAACGCACTGCTTTGAGATGAGATAGTAACTTGAGTTGCCTTTGAATAAATTAAAACCTAACAACTAGATCATCCAGTAAACAAAGATTAAGGGGAAAAATATTAATATTTTCTATATTAACATTTCACTGCTCTGATTAATGGAGTGTTCTTTGAATAACAGCACAGTGCCCTTATAGCCATTTGCTATTATGTTTTATTTTATGTTCACATTTTTTGGAAATAGCTTCAAATTTGGGGGCAGTTTATCTACACATTTCTGTATAGTTGTTATTTTATTGGTTATCATAAAATGTTTCAGCACGAAACAAAATATCTCTCACTAACACTCTTGTCCCTGCCTATTTGACAACGATTTTATCTTTTGTCTTAAACACTTCAAAATCTAACCCTGTGTCCTTATTCATGTGCCAGCATCTTTGATTATTTTAGCTGTAGTATGAACAGCTTGGGGAATAATGTCTGATAGTTAGCTACTGCTGAAGAACCTGGAAAATGAAAAGAAGAATACTTGCTCTTGAACAAGTCTTGTCATTATAGGGAATCTAAATTTTTTTTCAGCCTCAGTACAGAAAATGGCAGTTCATTAACGAAAGAGATACATAAAACCCCTGGAACAGTCTCTGTCGAGTTATAACCAATTTAATGGTTGTTAATTTCAGGTCCTAAATTTTGACTTTTTCCACTTCTAAGCTACTTGGCACATGCATTGAAGATACTGACTTAAAAAAAAAAAAAACCAAACAAAAAAAAGCAAAAACAAAACAAACAAAAAAAACCCCAGATGTATAAAACTTGAAAGCAAATGCTTCTAAGATTCTGTATAGTTTTTCAGCTGAATTAATTATTTGTAAAATAATATTTTTGGTAACAGGCATCTTGTCACAGATTTAAAGACGGTCTCTTAAATGTAATTTGATTGCTACAGAAATATCTATAGTGTGTGTATCCTGTGTTACACTCTTGCTAACACAAATGCACACTAAAATGCACTAATTTTCTTAGATGTTAGTAATATCAGGCTTGATCCAGCACCACTGAAATGTATGGGAATGTCCTGGGTTAAGCAGAGACAGAGTTAACTTTCTTCACAATAGCTAACAAGAAGCTACGTTTTGGATTTGTGCTCAGAAGAACGCTGGTAAGAAGCGATGTTTTGTGTCTTTGCCAAGGTCGGCAGACCAGGGAGGAAGCACAGCTGGTTGCTAGCCTAGGATTTGATCTTAGGTTCAAGACTGAGACCCAGAGTGGCCAGTAATCTATTCCATAACATACACGTCATGCCCAGTATACAGTTCAGGACCCTCCAGAAGATCGTCCCTTTTGTTCTGGGTCCCTTTGGTTTCCAGATCTCTCTTGGCTCCGGATCATCTCTCTCCAGGTGGCCACTCTCCCAAGGCCTTCCTCCCCCACACCCCGGTCAGCTCTCGGTCTGGGACTCTCGGACTGTTGTCTCCGTTCTGTGAGTGCCTCTGGGAACAGTGCACCCCCTGCCTGGGGGAATTGTGAGTGCGGTTTCGGGACTCTCCCTGCTCCAGGATCGTTAGCCAGGAACAGGCTGAGCCTTGGTCATGGGAGGCGGGGGGAGGGGGAGGGGGCAGTATCACTGTGTATCACTCATTTGTATATTTGTATATAGTATTATTTTCAATATTACTGTAGTTTAGTTATTAAATTGTCCTTATCTCAACCCACGAGTCCTTTTTTCCCGTTACCCCTTTGATTTTCTCCCCTGTCCTCAGGTGAGAGGGGAGGGGGGGGAACTATGTGAGCAGGTATGTGGTTTGGCCCCCAGCCAAGGGCTAACCCATCACAGGGAACTTTTATATCGATCTCTACAGAAGCAGAAACTCACTGATACTATTGAACCTGTGCCCAGACAGATAGTCTGAAACACATTCTGAACATAATGCCACACAGAAAAAAGTTGAAGAGAGTCTAGAACATTCATAATGAAAAATAAATAGAACAGAGGACATAAACTCAAAAAGCAGGGTAAAAATGGGGCAAACTGAGGATGACTATTGGCAGGAGCAAACCACATTTCCTGAAGTTCTGCATTACAGGGCACTCTGATGTAAAGGACCTGTAGTAGCAAAAGCAAGTAAAACAGACTATGCAATACATCAGAAACAAATACTATTTTGGTGGCACAAGAAAGACACAAAACAAAATACAGAGGTTTCCTGTTTCTCTGCTTGATTTTCCTCTCTAATCTCATGTACCCTCTAGATTTAGGAAAAAAGATCATTAAGCTATTTAGGATACTTTCTCTTCAGGTAGCATAGCTACACCTGTAAAACAGGCAGTCTCTTCTCACTTTTGCTGCTGGTTTTTTTTTTTTTTTTGCTGACATGTCAACCTGTATTTATTTTTTCCTGTTTTTCAGACTGAGAGAGTCTCTTTCACCAGTAAACTTCAAATTCACCTGAATTCACTGTCAGCTTCATTGTCATCAAGTAATTAAAGTCTCAGTTTGCATGATTTCTTATTGAGTTATTGCCCAGAGTTCAAACCTCAAGAAAAAAAAATATAGTGTGCCTGAAGTAGCAGAAGTCTTTTCGTTCAATGTTGCTCCACTGAGCCAGATCTTGACAACCCTGTTGAGGATTATGTTACTCCATATTCAAATATTTTCATTATTAACCTGCATTGCCCTTATCTTTGACTTAAAGACATCAACTTCAGAACCCAGAGTTTGCTGGGCTTTAGAGCAGTGCCAGAAATCCAGAACTGCATCGGACTGCTACAGAACTCCATTGCAATTCCTACAACAAGCACTGGCATACACTGAACAATTCACACCACTGGGAAGAATTAATTTGCGCCTGAGCTGACGGAGTAAAAGAGGACTTGTTCGGTCTCTGTAAGGGCTTCCTGTGTCACTGGTCCTGTTGCTACTCAATGGTGGAAACATATTTGGAAATTTTCAGCTTAAGCAAAGCCTGTTTGAACTGAGCACATACATATCTAGCCTTAGTGAATTAACTGCTTGTTCTTGTTCTTTGTTCCAGTCACAGACTGTACATGAACAGCTGCTGATTTTGTTCATTTTCATAAATTTTTATAACATAACCAAACTTCAGCTTATTGTATTATGTAAGATTTCATTTTGAGCTTCATATTTGCTTGTAATAGTGATGAGTCCACACAGTGAATGAGAAGCAGCAGTAAAGAGAGAAAAAAGCTTGACAAAAGTAGGAGGCTTAGGCCATATGGAGACATTGAAGGATATCTCTGGTGTAGATACTGCCAGCATTGGTTCTTCCTCACTGCTTGGCATTTCTGCAAACCATCTCACACTTCTGAAACTTTCCCAGGCTTTGCTCTGAGCACAGAGGACTACTCTCCAGTAAATGAGACATCACTGACCTCCATCTTTTCCAAAATGCCTGGAGAGCTCAGCAAAAAAATAAAAGGCAGACCGAGGGTACTCCCACAACTGCCAAACAGCCAATTCTAATGGCAGACCCAGATGCCTGAATAGCTTCTCTGAAATTAAGGGGACAGGAGGGAAGGGGAATACATGAGATACAGGTAAGTGGATACAGCAGGGAAGAGAAATCAGGGCAGAATTATGACTGTAGCAAGGTCTTCCTGCAAGACAGTGCTTTTGCCATGCCTGAGGCTGGGCATTTAAATCCTTGCTCATCCGGCCCTAGTTAAAAATTATGACCAACTTGTGAACAGCCATAATGCTATACTAACAAATGGACATGGCTGAGCAACTGAGAAGTTGTGTATGCAAGAGAAATGAGTAGAGGAGTTCCAAATAGAAATGTCCAGAAAACTATCCATTCCCATCTGATTTCCTGTGGGTAAAGAAGCTTGCCACTGCTAATCCAGGTCTTGGAAACATTAGCTTAGAAATACAAAATAGTGTGTCCACAGATGCAAGGCTCTTTTTTCCTTGGTGAGCTGAGCAGATGGGTGTGGGAGACACCTCCCACACTAATTTTATGTCTAAGTGCTAGTCTCCCACAGAACTGAACAATACTGAGTTTTGTACCCCAGATGACTTTTGGTTTAATCAGTTGGCAAAGAACAGTTCAAATTCTGTGGGATTGTGTGTTCATGATGGGCACAAGATTTTGCTTGAATTGATTTTTGACGACTGACTAAATGCCTAAAGATCAAAAGTTCATTTTGCAAAGTATTACATTTACCTAAAAAAACCCAAAAATTTCTTAACCAGGTGCTTGCTATATAGTCCTGACTCCTACAGCGACTGTAAATCTCACTGCTTACATATCTGCTACTGTATGCATTGTTGCTTACAGTAATGCTACCGACATCATTATTAATATTCACATTAAAGTACTACTGCTAGGATTTGATTCTTATTGCTAAGTGCTGGACAAATGTACTGGAATGGCCTGTCTTCCCTTTGTGAATGAAGCACAGAAATGAGGGAGCTGGGAGAGAGTCTCTCTTGATACATTAACCACACAACACTTGGCAGCTCACCGCCTTTGTATAGCTAGGTATACTATGGCTGATAATTTTTCAAGGAGTAACTCACAAACATCTTGGAATTAAGTGAAAGAGCATCTCAGGCTGTTTTGAACACTTTTTATTTCAGGAGAAATCTGCATTTGTAGCCCAGCAGTTGGAAATTATTCCAGCAAATGACTGCTGTTATTTTCAGCATTGTTGGTGTACAGCAAGTTACAGCAGCATATCCAGAAACAGCTCTGATATATATGCTCCCCACAGGACAGAGGAAATGAAATCAAGGCATTAGGAACAGCCTTTCCCTTTTTTGCAAAGTAAAACTTTGCTCTTGCATTTGAATAGAGAAATTAAATTATAAAAATTACGTAGACCTCATTCTCTATAACAGAGGAATATAGGGATCTACCCAAAAGTAGTCTGACTCCTGTAGAAATTAACCTGAAACCTGAAATGGTCCTTTAGTTTTTCAAAACTACTTATCTACTTACTGTAATATTTTTTTCTCAAGCATGGTCAAAGAATGCCCAGGATGATTTAATATTTCTTTGTCTGGGATATAACATTAACCTACAAACAAGGAAAGAAGAACACCATGGAAAGACTTTCTGTTTCCGCTAGCTGCAGAGCATCAGCTCTAAACACTGGAGTAGCAAGCAAGTCTAAGTCCTGACTGTGAGCAAGTGATTTAATACTTCTTCCATTTCATTCTTTCAAATTCAGTGATTTTTAAGGATTAAGCTTTTTCCTCAGGTGATCAGCAAGCTTTCATTTTTGGCCAAATGCCTGTAGAACAGGAGGGTAATCATGAATTAAAATACGTGTTTGGTGAACTGCTGCACATCTGCATGGAAGTAATTAGATGAATTTTCCTTAGCTTTGGTCTAGACGATACGCACTGCAACAAGGACAACTGCCTGCAATAAGGTCTTCTTCCCTGTGGAGTTTCTCTGCTTTCCCACAAAAATGTAGAAAAGAAGGCAAGCCTGTTTTCTCTGCAGCCAGCAGCAGAGACAGCCACTAATGTCTCTGAGGTGTGTGAGGCACAACTCATCAGCATTTAAGCACTGTTTTGAAACATGTAAATTGATGCAGAAATGTAAAGTAATATCTTTTACTTTACAGTTTTTTGCTTTACATTTTGCTAGGGTGACATTCTTTTCTTGGGAAACAGTACTCCACATTCAACTGCAAGTCCTGAAAAAAGGAGGAAACCCTGTTTCTGTGCAACTCCCTAATGCAGGACTCCTGGCCACCACACGTCCCTCACTTCATTGCAGAATTATTGCATGGAATAAACAGCATGGCTCCAAATACCAGATTTGAGTAACTTTCCCTAAAAGACTGTGACACTTTGCAGTGATGTATTAAGGGATACACTGTCAGCTGACCTACAGGTGACCCAGTCAGCAATGCAAGTGCCTGGTACACAGACTATGGAGTCCCTGTTGGTCAGCTAGCTTTTAGACTCCTTCTTCAAAACACAAACTATGCATGTCTGCATTTGCACATGTAATGAGATCTCCCCCACTGGCACAAAAATCTTCACCCCCTCAGCTAAAGAATGCAATACACAGGCACAGAGAAGTAGCAAGTTGTATAATATATTGCTATCCTATTTTGATTAAATTCTAAGTATTAATCATTGTAACATTAATGAAGTGTTAAAGCACTGAAGAGGTGTTCTGTAAGGCTGCTCATCAGACCTTCAAAGTATTAAGGACCCCTTGGAAAGGAGGGAGGTTGAAGGGTGTTACTTTTACTGCTTCTCCTGTGGATTGACTGGTTGTTTCTTTCATTACCCCACCAGTTATGGAGGAAAAAATAATCACCACTTTCTAGGCAGAAGCCTGAAGAATCCCAGAAAAGAGTGTGCAAAACTGCAACCCGATCCAAATATTTATGTATTCACGAAACATTAATCTTCAGATGCACACTACAGGGTCTGTACAGATGCTTTCTTTGGCAGTAGTGTGTTGAATGCTGTAATTTCTCATTAGCAATGAAATACTCAACAGCCTAGCTCAAGAAAATTGTAAATAAATTCTATTTTCACATGTTCCTTATAAAGCTTCCTACTGTGAGGACTGTTGGACACTAATACTAACAATAATGCTGGTGACTGCTAACATCCATTCTGTTATTTATTCCATTGATGAATTTCCATGAGAAGCATTTGTCCGTTTGGAGATTCTGAGTGGACTGAAAGAATGGAGACACAGTTTCAGTTCCTACCATTTCCCACATTCCTGTTCTAACTCATGCTTTTGACCACTTCTACCTCTGCCAGCTTAGTGACTTAATTGCTTTGGACTCTGATATTTCAACTTTTCCTAGAAACACATATTTAAGTTAAATAAAATAAGGAATTATTTCAATAGGGTTCATTTTCTCATTTTTTTCTTGATCACAGTACTGTGTTGTATGACACAATAAATTGCTTTCCCAATTTATTGGTTATGCAGAGATAAAACCAGTCATTATTAATATATTAGCATAGCCTTACTGCTATGACCTTCACCATGAATATCTACCGCCATCAACCCAAGACCTCTGAGGCCTATCCATAAAAAACCACAACACTAAAAAACTACAGAACTTTAAACCCACAGTTTTACACTCTTAAATGCCTCTATGAAACCTACTTCTGCCACCAAGATTACAAATCACTACTGTCTGGCAAAGGAAGACAACAAAAGATTTGACACTAAAACTTCTAAGTTGACCTCTCCTTGGTGATTACTTGGTTAGATTCTCTTCCTGTTCAGTATCAGTCATGTCCTACATGCCATGCTTCTCAGCGTAAATTTTGGGTGAATAACTGTAATAAACCTCAAGATTCCTTAATACTGCTGTAACTGAAACTAACAAAGGTGCTTTAGATAAATATACACACCTGGAATTTCTTCTCTCAGCATATGTCATCAACAGATCTGAAAATAACACTTATCATAATTCCTGCCAGATAACACCAGTCTCCAGTATTTCTGCATTCAAAGCAATAGCCCTGTTTTCTCTAGTTGAGAAGACAGACTTTATAAGCAATGTAATTTTATCAGGTTTGTTGTTAAATATTAATGTGGAAACTAAGAAAGGTTTAAGAGTTTTGGTTAAAGATTTATTTTTCATTACTTCTGTTATAACAAAGCTTTATTAATACGTGTGAAATGAGAAATCTACAGCATCACTAATAAAACCTTTTAAGTAGTAATCCTTCAGAATCCTTCCCTGTGATGGTTGAGCATTTGCAGTACTAAACCAGTGAATTTCACACATACTGCAATGAAGTAGTGAGGCGATTATTACATTTTTTCCAAAGTACCTTAGGCTTTAGATGATTAGAGAGCAGTCTTACGTTTCAAACTTTCTGCCAACAGTGAGGCAGTTGGATTGTGGATAAATTGTAGTATAATGTATGTTGACAGTTTAATAACATGGGTTACTATCCTTAGTTTGCTTTATGATGTAATACATCTTTATAGGTGTCCCCGGAGATTTCTGCTATGATTTTCAAGGCAGAGAGAACTCAATAAACGAAAATACTCTGAGCAAGGTTTCCATTTCCTATATACTTTGGAAATTTTCCTGAAAAATGAATAGGTGCTACAACTTTTAAAAGTTTTTCTGACATGACTTTTTGTTTTTCTTGTCATGTAATAGATTTTAAAGGTACATTTCATATAAAGTTCTATTTTTTTAAAGTTCCTTTCTGTAATAAATGGTCTTATTTTTCAGATCTCTAGGGGAATTTCCTTTTCTATAAAACACAGTAACTGTTTTTTTTTTTCCCTCTTTCAATTCTTATTAAATGCACATTTACATCATGTAGTTTGCAAACGTTTGCTGGTAAAGGTCACATACATTTGGACTAATTATTCCTCATGTTTTGACAAGTACATGCATAGTAGTGGTTAAGTATCAAGCAGCATGAATCCAAACAAAAAAAATATGAGAATCATTTAATTCTTCAACTGCTTTCATTTAATTTTTACAGGTAATCAGGAAAAGAAACTAATTGGAAAGGAGGTAAACTGTTGTTTTATATTAAATATAACTGTAAATGAAAATAGCTTACAAGGGTGTCCAATCCACTTTAATAATAAATAAATTCAATTGCCAGTTTTGACAATATTTTTATAACACTAGAATTCAGAAACTATTCAAAGCAATTTATTTACTAAATTTCTATTCAGGTTGTATACAAAGAGATGTTAATTTTTGAAGTGTAATCACTTTTCAGAATCATGCCTAAAGAAGGAAAATCCAAATTGTTGTGCAAGTGCTTTCGAGTTAAAGGCTAACATATGATTTTTTGTGATCATGTGTCCTCAAACATTTGTCTAAATGGATGATTACCTAAACAATATGGTATTCTTCCCTATTCCAAGATGACTGACCACAAAGAAAGCTTTTCAGGACACTTTTACAAAGCACTTTCAGTATGAATGATGCATATGAGCTAGGCTGCTATATCCACACCAGTATTTATGACACATTCTTTCCACTCATATTGGGTAAACAAAAATTTGCTCGTATGAATGTTTGCAGTAAGCAGATAAATGTAGGCTGAAATAAATCTGTAGTTTGTCAAATAAACATTTGCAAATGCTTTCTTAAAGTACGTACAAGCTCTACTTTCCTGTTAACATAAACCTATTGTAAAATAAGCCTTATTAGGAAATTCCTGAAGGATATGTTGTAAGACCACCAGTACAGAGAAGGTTGAATGGTATGATTAGAGACTCTCCATAAAGACAAAAAGCAGAAGCTGGAGTGTGTGACCTAAAAGGTCTCTTCACTATCATTTAATCCTTTTGACTTTTCATCATCCTTTTGCTGAATCTGGGTAAGTGCTGCAGCCAGAGAGCTCCACAAAGCCTCTCAAGCCAAAATCATTTTCACAAACTCCACAGGAGGAATACTCATATTTTTCACCACCAGTCGTCACACTGTCCTTTTGCCAAGAACCTGAGGGTCATACCTACTTGACATTCACATCTACACACATTTTCATCTCTGGAAAATGTAAGCGTACACACAACTGTGACATTTGCTTAGGCTACTGCCACTGACAAGCTAATCCTGACTCTTGGGATACACTGAAAACCAGTTGTTTAGGTTAGTTGTAAGTTTTGCCCACAGGCAGTATTTGACCATCCTGCGGGCCATATACTGAGCAACAAACCTCCACAGTGCCAGAAACACCCAGGGACAGACATCTACAGATGCTTAGCGAACTACACGTACAGATGGGTATCAAATGGGTTTGGAAAAACAGATCATTCAACCCCACCAACTGCTGTTGAAACACAGAATTGTGAAAAATTTGATGCTGTAATCACCACCTTGGTAGCCTATTGCAGTTTCCTGGTTTTATTCCTTTGTTTAACTTGTTATGAAAATGCAAACCCTGCCTAACTCCATGATAGTCATAGATGACATGGCTCCTAATTGTGTTGATGGGCTTGCTGGATGACTGGCAGACTTCATTCTTATTTCTTTGACTGACCATATCCCTCATGCTGCCTGTGGATCCCAAAAGGAATGTCTAAAGAGCATATAACATTGAAACCAATTTATCTGGGACAGAAGGATGACTTTAGCAGAGAAATTTTTTATTATTATAAGTTACACTTTTCCTGAAAATTATCCTTTGCATAGGTATACGTGCATGCTCCCCCCCCCCCCCCCCCCTTATTACTGTGTTAGATATGTGCTTTTCATATGTATCACATATGTGATCAGCTCCCTCTTGATCAACACACAGGTAACTCCATCGGAATTCTCTGGGGCTAGGACTAGAACTTATTACAGCTTCAGCTATGAGTCTGTCTGCGAAGAGGCAGTAACACCTTGCACCTTCTGCAAATAATTATAGTAGAGTAACTTCAGTACTCAGCAGATCAGTCATCACTGGCTGCAGACTGTAAATGTCATTTGCCCTCTACATTATTATGAATATGTACTCCAGGATCTGGACCAGTAAAAGAAAAAAGCCTTATGTTCTATATGGGTAGAATAAAAAAACAACCAATTAAACAAAAAAAAAACCAAAACATGATTGAGGTATTGCAACTGCTTATCCTATTTCATAATATTTATGGAGATGTTAGAGAAAAATAAGTGTGCATTGTTAACCTGTGGGTTACCTTAAGCTTCTGTAGAGATTTTTTTTTTTTCAGATTATTTCAAGGCACTGTGTGAACTCAATTCTTCTAACAGCCCATTTAAAACCTGGTGCATAGAGAGGGTAAATAGAACTACAGATGAACACAGTTCAAAACCAAAGCTAAACCTTGCCTCCCTGGCTTCTTCCTATCCCTTGCCACAAGCTCCACCTTTGCAAGTGAAACCATATAGCTACTTATAGCAGTATTTGTTGAACCTACACCTAATAGAGTTTCTTCAGATATTCTTGAGCCTAAGCGATAGAAGCATCAAGCCCTTTAGTGTGTGATTTCTCTTAGTAAATATGCTCAACCTTGTCCCTTGAACTAAGATGGCTGTGTTTTTGCAGACACGGTGAATCAATGCCAAACACCTGACCCACTGCTCTTCACTCTCTGTCTTCCACCACTAATATCTGATAAATCTGCGTTGATGAGAAGTAAAATGCAGTCAGCACTGTACTCCTTCATTTGAATTATTTATTTGGGCAGCCAAAGCTGCCACTGTCACTAAAAGCAAGCGACAGCAAACAAGGGCCCTATTGTGGCCAGTATACAGGAAAAGCACAGCAACTAACGTTTATTTTCACAAGATTGAAACGTTCAATCCCCTAAACAGGTTTATATGGGATCCTTGGTGGGAGCTATCTCAGCCTGCAAATATTGCTATAGCTGATCTAATAAACTACCCAAAGAAAATAAGTCAATACCAAAAAACTTAGTAGCATGGTGTGTGAGTTAACCTTGGCTGGACACCAGGTACCTACTAAGCTGCTCTATCACTTCCCTCCTCAGCAGGACAAGGGGGAAGAAAACAAGATGGAAAAAGCTCATGGATAAAGATAAAGGCAGTTTAATAAAGCAAAAAGCCAAAGCTATGTGCAGAAGCTAAGGAAAGTCAAATATTTTATCCTCTACTACCCCTCAGCAAGCAATGCCCAGCCACTTCCCAAGAAGTAGTGCTTCAGTACAAATAGCGGTTGCTCTAGGAGAGAGACATCATAACAATGAATGCCCCCTGCCCCTCCTCCTTTCTCTTAGTTTTTATTGCTAAGCAGACATCATATGGTATGGAATATTCCGTTGGTCAATTTGGGTCAGCTGTCCTGGATATGTCTCCTCCCAAGATCTTGCCCACCTCCAGCCTACTGGGGGGAGAATGTTGGAGAGACAGCCTCGATGCTGTGTGAGCACTGCTCAGCAGTAGCGAAAACACTGGTGCTACCAACACCTTTCTAGCTACCAGTGCAACACACAGCACTAAGGGGGCTGCTATGGGGAAAATTGACTCCATTTCAGCCAGACCCAATGCACATGGCTACAGGGAAAAGGTTGTCTATAAATACCCAGATCACACAAAATGGTACTGTTTAGAACAAAATGTTGATAAATAAAATATGTAAATTATTAGATTACAATTTAAAAGTCATTGCAAAGCATTAAAGAGATAATTGGCAGAGTTCCTACCAGTTAAATCTAATCTCCAATACACGTCAGCCGTAACTTGGCTTGTTTTGTTAGGTAAATAAAATGTGTCTTCACTGTCATTGCCATAAAATATTAATGCACTGGAAGTCTCTAAACCTTGCTAAGCATAAGGCCTATTATCACACTTAAGAGCAAAGCAATCTAATAAATCGCTGGCTGTATAAAAACTAAGTCAGCTGGCAGAGACAGTAATCTCCCTAAGGGATAGTAAGAGCCTAATCTTCAACTACAGCAGCTGCAGTTCCAAAGAAATTATGTTTCTGCTGCTTAGTAGAAATACATTTGTGCTGAATTCTGTTATTTAAACTCTAATGGAATCATTAGGAGTATCCATACATTATCAACACTACCAAATGAACTAACAAAACCACCTATGAAATAGGCTTATTACAGGCATTGTTTTTTATTATTATTATGCCTGATCTTTGTTGCTTTATTTTGGTCCAAACAAAAGCTGAACTGGATGCTCCTAATATGCATTGTCTAACAGCATCAAGCTCATACATAGATAATCTTGTGTGTTTACTGAGCACCGAGATGATGTCCTTAATTGAAAACAACTTACTTGTTTCGCATTGGTATGAGGTCCTTGAGGCTGTATTTAACCATAAACACAGTATTGTCATATATTTGTAACAGAACAGATAACACCATGATTATGTCATTTTTATAGTGTACTTAGGGAACACACAATGTGATTTGAGAGAAAAAAATCACCAGAGACATAAAAGACTGCACATACAAAAAGCAGTGACCAGACAAAATACCTTAGTCAGGATATTATCAAAATCTTTTATTTGTTACCTTTGGGATTAATAGGAAGTTAATCTGTCCTCAAAAAGGGCTAGAATACCTAAATAGCATTAACTATATCTTTAGATGATACTAAAACATTTCACAGGAAAAATGCATGCTGGAAAAAGGATCTTAAAATATACTGCAAGGAAACATAGGTTGTTCCTGAAAAAAGTTTTTGATAGTTTATATGAGAAAATAAATTACTTTATATTGTGTTTGATTGCATATTTTACACTAAATTCTGTTTTAAGTGGATATTAGTTTAGATTTTTTGTTATAAATCTTATGAACCCGAAATAATTTTTTCTTGAGCACTGGAGTTTGTCTATTTGGTCCCACACAAAATCATGGAGTGCTTGAGTTTAGAAAGGACATGGGGAGGTCTGTAGTCCAAACCATGCTCAAAGTACTGCCAATTCAGATTGTTCAGGGCTGCATCCAGTCAGGATTCGAATATTTCCCAGGGCAGAGATCCCACAACCCCACCAGGCAATCTAGTCCAGTATTTAATTGGTGAATATTTTCCTCCCATGTAATCAGAATTTCCTGCTTTCCACCTTCTGACTTTTCCTACCACTCTGCACCTCCAAGACAAGTCTGACCTCACCTTTCCTATTTCCTCCCATTTGGTAAGTGTAACCTTCAATAGGGTCCCACCTCAACCTCCTCACCCTGAGGCCAAAAAAACCCCAGTTCTCTCAGCCTTTCCCTACACACCACGTGCTCCATGCCCCTGACCACTTTGCAGGACCTCCACTAGACTCCTTCCACCATGTCAACACCTTACTTGTAGTGAGGAGCCAAAAATGGACACAAAACTCCGGATGTAGTCTCACAAGGTCTGAACAGAGGGGAATAGTCATCTCGTTCAACCTTCTGGCTACACTTTTGCTAATACCTCTTCTGCACACCATAACTGCAATAGTTGAAGCCATCCAGGACCTATGAGTTTGGAAGCCCTGCAAAACTGTGCCATCATGGACTCCTGCAATAAAGGTGAATGCCATCTAGTTAAAAATTACCCGTATGATATAGCGGGAAGGTCAAGTGGTAGAACAGAAGAATGTGGACATGCAGTGAAAATTCTGGAGATGAACAAAACACAGCATTTGTGTAGTTAAATATTTAATATTTCTTGACACTGTTAGGTTATATTTTTCCATTTTAAACCATGTCTTTTTTCCCCTTTTACAGAACTACAGAAAATTTCCATGCCTTTTCTTCCAGCTACCTTTTTCTTAGATCTATCATGATATTTTTTTCCATAACATCCTGACCAGTTCATAAATTTTCTGTCTCAAACTTAATTTTAAGTTTCCTGGAAAGGCTCAGAGACTGTAAAAAAGAGCTACTTATTTGCTTAGGGATGTCAGTTCATAAAACCACTTGAGAAACTGAGAAAGTTGGAGCTGTTTAGATTCAAAAAAGCCTATTTGGAACACAAAACATACATCAAGCAGCTCCTGCGTGGCATTCTTCATAAGAACAAAGGGCTATGAAAAGACAGTGAAAGGCAGCAAATTTTAAACTGATAAAAATAAACACTTCTACAAAACTCCACCTGTAGAAATCGTTGGTATAACATATTGCTGTGAGTGAAGATCTTAGCAGGATGTCAAGATTAGACTTTATAGTAATATTAGTTATGAGTGCCTACATTTAAAGATCTTTAAGGCTGCAAAACCCAGTGCTCTGCTCTTAGGAAAAAAAATATATAAAAAAAAAAAAAGCAATGCAAAGGTGCTTAAGCAACCTTAATTTTTTCCCTTGTGCATATGCATTATGATACAATCTTTGTTTTTACCTACCTACATGATTACTTGTTGTTGCCTCAAATACTGGTAATTCCCAGCTTTGAAGTGCTTGAATTTTCACCACAAATAACATGTGTAATTTGTTTCCTTTCTTTTAAATTGAAAAATAAATTTTCAGTATGAAGCCCTACAATGAGCTTCAGGATGGTGGAATTATTAATTACACCTGACAAGTAGCTAGTACCTAAACTAATGGCACAAATAGCTGCAATGAGAGGTTCATACACTGCTAAATCAACTAGGAAAGGAGGGATAGAAGGGACTGTCACTGAGTTTTCTAATTGTTTCTAACACTAGACTAGGTAAAACCTCTGGTTCTGGATGCAAGTGCATAACAAAACAGCCATTTCTCTCAGCTACAGCAACAGGGTTTTTTTTGTCTTATAGCTCAGCACCAAGCACTAGCCAGCCTCCCTATTCTGTTTCTCTCCCAGGCTAAGGCCTTTACTTTTGCCTATCCTGGTTACTACTAAAGTTTGTATTACTTCTTCTTATTTTCTTCTGAGACTGTGGCCTTCCAAGAACTCTACTGGTCCCAACAGGCCTATAAAAATGTTGCCTTCTAGTTAAGAAAAAAATTGCAAAAAGGTTCCAAATTAATTTCTGAATCTTTTGGGGTTTGCTTATGCTATAAGCTGGATACAGAACAGAGCATCTCCCTGAGGCTGGCAAAACACGATATCTTCGCCCTCAGGAGAGAGGCAAAGTCTATGTGCCTGCACAGGAACAACTGCTGGGATCACCATGCGGATCTGGTGTGATATCTAACATCACTCTCACTGCAGCCGGAATGGGCACAATGAAGAATGATTCAGTGATCCCTCTTGTGCCACAATAGCTGTGATTTTCTTAGGTATTTAGTTAAACATGTGGACCAGACAAAGGCAGAATAATATAGGTGATTATTACAAATTATGATTTGTAGAAATACTGTTGGTCCATGAACAGCTTTCTCTGTTACAGTCCAGTCACAAGTCTTCATATCTTTCCTGTCAAGACAGACCTGTCATTTGCAAGTGGTGTTCACTTATTCATACAGATGCCTGCATAGTCAAAAGTGACAAGTTATTACACAGCTTTTTACTGAATAGTGACCTGGAAAAAAAAAGGAATTCTGCACTTCCATCACTCAGCATTTTAATCAAGGTTGAGACACATAAAGCCACATGCTAATCTTGTTTAAAGAGGCCAAACAGGTTTAGCAACTTAGCAGATTCAGCCTGGAAAGAAAGAATAGAGTCTGGCTCATAGAGTCGCTGAACCATTGATTAATTACATTTGTTTTAAGTAATAGGAAAACAGTGGCACTTGTCTCCACAAGGAAACAGGGAGCCTAAAAGGAGAGATTGTTAATGTAACACTGCTAAATGGAATCAATTTGTCAGAGACTCTGTCCTACTCATTAATATTTCTTTTCCATCAAAAGGGAGAAACAACTCCCAGCTGCATTTTATTCCCCAGGGTATGAGGGATATAATCCTAACACATCACAACCACCATCTGATTCATGCTCTCTTTTAAAAACATACCAAACTAGTGGTACAGACTTTTTTAGTGTACTGAGATCACGCTTATTTAGGGAGTAGGTGTCAATGATGCATAGCTGTTTTCTTTAGGATTTACTCATTGACACATAACTCATGAGCACATGTGCTTAGTAAACAAAGAAAATGTCTAAAAGTGGTTATTGTCTTGGTACTTGCTACACCGTCTTATTGATCTCACTGCTGAGCTTGTTATAATTCAGAGAAGACAAAATAAAACTTCAAGTTTATAAGTTCTGCTATTTGCTATCAACAATGTAGTTCTGATCCAGAAGAAATTTTGCACCTGCCTAAGCTTCACCCATTAATTAAATCAACAAATCACTTAGAAAAGCTTCCTAAAGAACACATTCAAACTGATTTTGCCCACATTTTTTGGAGGCAAGGAACATAAACTGGTTGTTTTTAACGCCATCATCGGATGTTTTCTTGGGTCATACTCTTAACATCTTTCACATAGCTTTGCACAAGAAACTGAAAGAGTGTTGGAATAGTTTGTGATACTGACTCTTCTCTAAAATCAGCAACTGGATTTAGAGGGGGTAATTGTTGCAACTACTATGATCAGCAATATTGCTTCCAAGCACTTTAGTTCCTCAAAAAATCTTTGTTTATTTGAAGCAATTTTATTGATTTCATCTCACCCATATTAGATTCCCGCAAGGGTATGCCAACAATAGTAACCCAGAATAATCTAAGTGCAATGATTTCCACTCAGATTCAGATGCTGAAGAGAGATCTATCCCTCCCACAGTGGCATTATAAAGAAAAACTGAGCTATCTCTTTTTTAGTTCAGACAATATAGTCATAATCACTTCTTACTAGAGATGTCAAATTACTTAAATTGTATTTATTACTGCATCTTCACCCTTTGCTTCTGAAATTCCCCATTGTCTGACAGATTGAGGAAAAATTCAACTGTTAATATAGCAGTTAATGTGATGAAACAACTGATAGTGCTAGTCCCCTTACTGAGACAGAAAGACATCAACTGTTCAGTAGTAATGATCTCCTGTTCAGTGACTTCAGCTAGCACTTCTAGAGAAGATTATACATTTAGACAACTACCAGACCTTACTCCCTCTGCCTTGCAGTCAGGCAAGTATCTTGCCAAAAAGCATCCACCTACATTTCTGCATTCTTGATCCAATATTCCTTTTTCTTTTTGGAAAAGAAGTTAAAAAAGCATTAGGTTCATTAGAGCATCTCCACTAAGATCTGGGCCACATCTCCAAATAGACTTTTTGAAGATAAGCTGCCATATTTGGGCTATTATATCCGATTTAAAGTATTTTGCCTTTAAAGAAGGAAAACACCTTCTTTCCACCATGAGCCAAGAAAAGTCAGTCTACTCCAGTTGGTATTGCCACCCTGAGACCTGGTATCTGGAGAAGACTGTCCACAGTGTCCCAAGCATGCAGCACCGTGATCCCCATCCTTTCCTCAACTTCTCTGCAGCTGCTGTTACTGACATCTCTGGTTTACGGGACTGGCACAGACATCACCCACTTAGCTGTGCCAGTAAGCATAGCTTACTCATCAAGGAAATCAGGGCAGTATTATCAGCCACAGTCACAGGAAATATATTTAGAAATTGCAAGACCTCAACTTTTTTGACTCAAAAAAATATTACTAGTTTTCTAACTTCTGCTCAGCTTTCTGCTTCAAGGCTCTTCAAGAATATTTTGATTCCCACTGGTAAAACCTGAATGACTCTTCTGAGAAAAAAAAAAAACTCTTCTTTTTGCTCATTGAACTGCTGTAGTTCCTCAAGAGTTGACTGCCAGTTTAGCATCAGGTTGAAAGTTTTAGAATAGGATGTTTTGTAGCAGACACAATTACTTTTAAGACTTCATTGAAAAGTTAACTTTATCTTTTACTTAAGTTTTCCATAGCTAAGTTATAAGAATAAATAACTGTTGCTAGTGCTCCAAGCAAATTCAGTCATTAATGGACTGGATGCACTCTGGCAACCTTATCACTGCATCATTTGCTGGAGTAGATAATTACAGTGTAAGTCTACAGTTTCATGCAGTGGAATGACTTACAAAATAGACCAAGAAGTACATCTATCTGTTTCAGCTGTTTGAATGTTCTCCATAGCATTCCAATGTGCTACCACTAAGAAATATGAATAGATAACAAAAAAATAAATTCCACATGCTAATTATCCTTATACTTGGGAATTTAGGACCAATTCCAGAGTCATGAGAGAGAGGCTTCAACAAAGAGGAGTAGGTTTGCAGCAAATCTACTAGCTATTCTGCATAATTGTGGAATAAGACTAGCACGTATTATGCAGAATGTAACACATTTTACAGAAACCAGCACTTGGTAATGCTATGATTTCAAAGGCAGTTTATACTCCCAGGTAATTAAGCAGTTGGTATAAATCATGCTAGATTAGAGTCCTTTGTGTATTAGTAAATAAAAACGTAGATAAACTGACCTATTTCATGTATATCACAATGCTGGCCACATTACATGCAAGTAATATTGTTGGATATTGTGAACATACTGCTAAGGCCACTCTGTCTGGCAAACGCAGTGACTTGTCCTAGTGGAAGCAGGCTTGCTCACATTTTTATAATGCATATACTGCATATGGCATGACTCTATGATGCTTTATTCTACTATTGAAACATTTTATTTTATAAATAAATGCCTTAAGTAATACTTAATAAATCCTTGTTATGGAAACCTCTTCCCCAACAGAATGTGAAGAAGTAATTTGTAGACAGAAAATTCAATTTCTCATTTATGCTCAAAAGAGGCAAATGCACCATAACTACTTTGTGCAGAAAAGCCTGTTAAAAATAGAGTACACAGATGATATACTTCCCAGCATAAACCCACACTGTTTTCCTTTAATTTTCCCAATTTCATTAAACAGCTTAACACAATGTCTTTCTGTCATTTGTCTTGAAAGCTTTTCATTGACATATATGAATCTCAGAAGTGGTCAGGGAATATAACCCCCTCCTCCTCAAACCCAATTTTGGTGCAAATAGTAGACAATTTTAGAGCAAACAGCAGGATAAAGAACTCTGTCTACACTTTCAAAAACTGCTTAAGGTGATGACCTCTTTCCAGGCTAAGAAACATTTTACCATATTCTTTACAAAGACCTGCAAACCTGAGTAATTTAACTATGGCGAGACAGGGCCTAATTGTATGAAATATTGATATATTGCATATACACTGACCAATGAAGCAATTATTTTACAGTACTGAAGGTCTGACTGTAAAGAAAAAAGCATCATACCAAAATATCAATATTGAAATTCTAGTTCAGTAATTCCTAGTTATTTCAAGTTTTGAATATAATCATGCTAAATGCAAACCTGTTTTGCTGATAAAGGGAGTTCCACATAACACATAAGACTGGAACAGAGAAACAGTAGCAAGCCATTAGATGGCAATCAGAATCAGGTTTTTAAGTCGTTAGCGCTGATCTGAGAGTTTACACAAAAATTAAATAAAAAAGTTCATATGGGAACTTTCAAACTTTTTGCAATTCATGCAAAAATTACAATTTCCTGATGAAATGAAACTAGTTGTCGGTTGCTACAGAGTTGTCACAGTTATCCAGACATTATTGTCACATAAATGCTAACTTGGTTGAAAGACCTGGTGAATCATTTTCACATCTATGAGTCATTGAGAAAATAGCTCAGCATGTTTCAACAAGAGTTTAAAGATGCCATGGCTGCAAGCTCCCCGTGGCCACTTCCAGAACACAACACTGCCTCAAGGAAATCTGCAGAGAGAATATAGATCCAGGTTTATTTGTTTGCTTGGTTTTGGCACAGTAACAAATCAGTTTCTACTGGCTTCACTGCTTCTTTCTTCATGGTTAAAACGCATGCATTCTTCTTCAGAAGACAAGAAGCTAGAATATGAGTTTCAAGAATAATCAGTACAAAGGAAAAAATTATCCTCAGAAGTTGTTTATTCACCTCATATAATTATGAAAGGCACTTTGGTAGTGAACCGAACCCTGTCATAACTGAGAAATGCAAACTTCTGGGTACCAAAGAGCCTTAAGTGTGATGCTTTCTCTTTTTAAACCGGGACAAAAGGTGAGCCTATCTTTTGGTGGGGAGGGGATGGAACAACAGAGAAAACATTTTGTTGACTATCTGAAGAATAGCATAGTCCTTTGTCACATCGCAAAAGCCTCAGACACCACAGCTATAAGTATTGTTGTAACCCACTGTAACACTGCCACAGCCTCGCCACAAGTCCTGTTTAGGCTAACATGCGTCTACACAATTGCTTGGGCTGACATTCTCCTGTCATTGCTCACCCAAGCTCTAAAACTCATATTTTGCTGAAAATTGCAACTGTGGAGAAACTTTTTGCTGTTATGCAGGATTTTTCTTGTTGAAACAAAGCTGCTTTTGATATCAAAAACTCTGATACAAAATCAGGAGGGAGTGACCTGAAACTGGACTGACTTCATTGCCTTGCCAAACATACAGTCAGTCGCGAGATCAGCTGCTCGGAGCCGACCCAGCTCCCGACAGACCGACTGATGGCGAGCAAAGAGGGGTTTTCAGGAGATTCCTTGCTAGGAAAACACTGCAGCCAGCGGCACTTTACGACTCCCGACAACAGCTCTGTCGCGAGAGGCTGACGTGGCACAGCTGTTGCCGGGGCGACCGCAGCCACCACCTCTCCCCCAGTCCTTAAATTCTCACCGGGAGGGCGGAGAGCTAGCTCTGCTCCCACAGAGAGCAACACCTACGGCAGCAGAGGAGGCGGCGGCGGCGGCGGCGGCGGCGGCGGCGGCGGCGGCGGCGGCGGCGGCGGCTCGTGTAGTGGAACGCAGAAGCTCCTCTGGGTCCAGGAGCCTCACACGGCAGCTGTAGGAGCAGAGCGAGCAGGCAGGGTTCCTCCGAGGGAAGTACTAGAGACCAGGAGAAGCACGGACATCCTCCCTGGCTCTTCAAACAGAATGGTGGGCACTCGTCTCAGAGCTAAGGCTGCTGCTCTGGCCAAGGGGTCTGCTCCATCTTCCCCTGCGGTGCTTGACGCCTCCGTGCAGACAGAACTACAGACAGCAGAGGCATCTGTACAGACCTTGGTGTGTGGGAGGTGCCCAAACCACTCTCCTGGGGTGGGGATGGGAGACAAACCAGCCTGCAATAGGTGTGCCCAGGTGGACCAGGTCCTCGAACAGGTGGCCAAATTGCAGGAAGAAGTGGCAAGACTGAGGAGTATCAGGGAGTGTGAGCAGAAGATAGATTGGTGGAGCCGCATCCTACCATCCCTGAGGCAAAGGCAGGAGACAGAGGCTCCACAAGAAGCAGAGGATCCCCTCCCCTCTTGCCAGCAGGACAAAGGCAGGGACCTAAAAGAAGGGGGAGAATGGAAACAGGTCCCAGCCCGGGGGAGGAGGCGAATCCCCTCCCAGCCTTCCTCACCCTCCCAATTGCCTTTACACAATAGATATGGGGCACTGGAACTAAACGGCCAGGAAAATAAGGACAAAGACGAAGGTCCATCCAGGGGGTCGCCTAAGCTGAGACAGTCGGACCCACTCATTGCAACTGGCTCAGCGAAGAAAAGAAGGAGGGTAATGGTCATCGGTGATTCCCTCTTGACGGGCACAGAGGGACCAATATGTCAACCAGACCCTTTACACAGGGAAGTCTGCTGCCTCCCTGGGGCCTGGGTTAGAGATGTCACCAGGAAGCTCCCTGGTCTGATACAGCCCTCTGATTACTACCCACTACTGGTCATGCAGGTTGGAAGTGATGAGATTGTGGAGAGAAGTCCAAAAGCAAACAAAAGAGACTTCAGGGCACTGGGGCATTCAATTAGAGGATCAGGAGCACAGGTCGTGTTCTCCTCAGTCCCCACAGTGGCAGGGATGAATACTGAGAAGATCAGGAGAACACACCTGATCAACACCTGGCTCAGAGGCTGGTGCCAGAGTTGCAATTTTGGTTTTTTGGTCATGGGAAGGCTTATGAAGCACCAGGCCTGCCAGTGACAGATGGAGTTCACCTGTCTCACAGGGGGGTAAGGATTCTGGCTCAAAAGCTGTCAGGGCTCATCGAGAGGGCTTTAAACTAGGTTCGAAGGGGGAAGGGGAAATTCCCAGGCCAATTACAGACAAGCCCAGGGGTGGCACAGTGAGGGTAGGAGTGGACTCTACAGCTCAGCTCAAGTGCAATTACACTACTGCACGCAGTATGAGCAACAAGCAAGAGGTATTTGACGACAGAAAAGCCAGCAACAAATGCCCAGAGCCTGGAAAAGGTTCACAGGCTGGCATGAGGGTGGCTGGTGGGCAGCACACAGGAGGTCCAGCCTCCTTGGGAGCCCAACTTAAGTGCTTCTGTACGAATGCACGTAGTATGGGGAATAAACAAGAGGAGCTGGAGATGTGTGCACGCCTCAGGGGGTATGATCTTATTGCCATTACGGAGACTTGGTGGGAAGGATCGTACGACTGGAGTGTTGGAATGCAGGGATACAGGCTCTTTAGGAAGGACAGGCAGGGGAGACAAGGAGGGGGTGTTGCCCTCTATGTCAAAGACCAGCTGGAGTGCATGGAGCTCCACCTGGGGTGAGATGAAGAACCAACAGAGAGCCTGTGGGTCAGGATTAAGGGGAGGGCAGGGACAGGGGACATTGTAGTGGGGGTCTGCTACAGGCCACCTGACCAGGGACAGCAAGTGGATGAGGCCCTCTTCAGACAGATAAGAGCATCCTCATGCTCACAAGCCCTGGTCCTCATGGGGGATTTCACCCATCCTGATATCTCTTGGAAGAACAACACAGCACAGCATAGGCAGGCCAGGAAGTTCCTGGAATGTGTTGATGACAACTTCTTCTCCAAGTGATAGAGGAGCCAACCAGGAGAGGGGCTATGCTGGACCTTGTTCTCACCAACAAGGAAGGGCTGGTAGGGAATGTGGACATCAAGGGCAGCCTGGGATGCAGCGACCATGAGATGGTGGAGTTCAAGATCCTCAGGGCAGTGAGGAGGATGCACAGCAACCTCGCTACCCTGGACTTTAGGTGAGTGGACTTTGACCTCTTCAGGGACCTGCTTGGAAGAGTCCCATGGGATAAAGCCCTGGAGGGAAGAGGGGCCCAAGAAAGCTGGCTAATATTCAAGGATCACTTCCTTCAGGCTCAGGGGCGATGCATCCCAACAAAGAGGAAGGCAGGCAAAAATGCCAGGAGGCCTGCATGGACGAACAAGGAAGTCCTGAGCAAACTCAAACAAAGAAAGGAAGCCTACAGAGGGTGGAAGCAAGGACAGGTAGCCTGCGGACAATACAGACACACTGTCCACGAAGCCAGAGATCAGGTTAGGAAAGCTAAAGCCCTAACAGAATTAAATATGGCCAAGGACATTAAGGGTAACAGGAAGAACTTCTATAGGTATGTCAGCGATAAAAGGAGGACTAGGGAAACTGTGGGACCTCTGGATGAAAGCAGGAGACCTGGTGTCCCAGGATGTAGAGAAGGCTGAGGTACTTAACGAGTTCTTCACCTCAGTCTTCACTGGCAAGAGCTCGAGCCACACTGCCCAAGTTGCAGAAGGCAAAGTCAGTGACTGGGAGAAGGAAGAACTGCCTGCTGTAGGAGAAGATCAGGTTCAAGACCATTTAAAGAACCTGAAGGTGCACAAGTCCATGGGACCTGATGAGATACATCCACGGGTCCTGAAGGAACTGGCAGATG
>WKFP01015452.1:1093880-1109429 GCA_011057875.1 Pterocles orientalis
GGCTGGATGAGGCTTTGAGCAACCTGGTCTAGTGGAGGGTGTCCCTGCCCATGGCAGGGGTGTTGGAACTTGATGATCTTTAAGGTCCTTTCCAACCCAAACCATTCTATGATTCTATGATTCTATGATTCTATGATTCTATGATTCTATGATTCTATGATTCTATGATTCTATGATTCTATGATTCTATGATTCTATGATTCTATGATTCTATGATTCTATGATTCTATGATTCTATGATTCTATGATTCTATGATTCTATGATATATATTCTGGCAAGGTCTACCATGCCTTGATCATTGGTGTGGGGTGTAGTAGTACATGTAATGAGGACTAATGCATAAATACCATAGTACTAACACCATAGAAAATAGTAGTCCTTTCACCACTGACACCATTAAAAATGGAGAGAGAAGGGTCACCTGTTAAGGTCTTGTCTGTCCCACCAAAAAGAACAAGATCTGACTGTGACTTCTCAAATTCACATGACTCAGGGAGTAGGTGTAGTAATCAGTGATGTATGGTGTCATAAAGTTTATGAATTAGGACGTTTTATTATAGTTGTGTGAAATAAATGCTCATTAGCAAACACTTCCAGAGTCCCTACCTCTGCCTTTTATGTTCATCTTCATATCATCGAACAGCTACTCATGTTGAAACATCTTGTACAGCACACAGACCTACAGCTACACTCAAGCCCATCATTAGCTCTGAAATTCAGGTGCTAGGAAGACATTTCATTTTCCTGTGAAACCAGTCTCTCTTCCAGAAGCAGTAAGGATATGACAGGATATTCCCTCTCATACCTAGGAACTATCCAAGGGGCTACACTAACTTGATCCCAGACACATCTTTGACCAAAGTAAAAAGCCTTTTGGCCTACATTAAGATGAGTAGAACTAAATACATAAATAGAAATTTAGCTTTGGCATTCACTGCTATCTGAGCTGTATAATGGAATATATTAACAATGTTTCTTTGAATGAAGGAATACATGATTGACATACATAGTGTCAGGCAGACAAAAAAAAAAATCCATGCCTATAGAATGAGAGCTGATCTCTCCTTTATTGATAGTAAGTCACTGCTCTTTATAGTACCAACCACTTTATTGCAACTACTTTATTGCAGTACCACATAATCTTAAACTATTTCTCTGTATTTTTGTCTGGCTAGCTAAAGTCTCACATTTCTAAATTCTTGCTATAGTGGATATTTGCATCATTTGACATACAGTGCTAAGTGGCACACTTAAGAGAGACAGACTTGCATTTCCTCTGGTCACATGTTTTAACCAGAAAGTGTTCTTTTACTGTCACCCAGTTTTATAAAAACAAAATGCATAAATACTTAGAAGATGGAGAGGAGGAAAATGTTATCTATAAAGACCACATATACAACAGAAAGAACTTATTCAAAAGGTGATCAGCAGGCTACATGATGAAAATAATAGTTTATCTGGAAACTACTCTGTAATTTGAGTAAAAATATTCAGAAATAGCAAAAAAACCCTTGCACTGCAGCAGTTTAAGAGAAACTGCAGCAACCGAATTCAGATTTATGCTCACTTTAAGGTCCTTTAATTATAGATACAATCATCCTAGGAGTTTTACAGAAATCAAATGAAAACAAGGAGTAACAAGAATGCAAGAACTGCTAGCGAGGAAACAACTCCGGAGTTACCTCTTTAATAAACTTGTTTTGTGACTCTTGGAAAGATATCTAACTTCTGCATTGCTTGACTCCTGCTATGTCAAAAAAACCTATGTCCACACATCCTTGTAACATGATTTCCCTCACACACCATGTTTGAGTGTGCATAACTCTCCATTAAGACATTGTTCTGCACTCTGCCCCAATTCTGTGCAGAGGAAAGAGTTCTATACACTAATGAAACCTCAAGAGCACCAGATTTTCCTTTTCCTTTTCTTTGTTTTTCTTTTTTTAAAAAAACTATTTATATCAAATAAAAAACTAATCACAAATATTTAGTAGTTTGTGACTAAAAACTATAATGAGTTTTTAATTTTTTTCTTTTTTTTTTCTGTTCATTTTGTCTTTCCTCAGAAGCAACTTCTCAAAGAATCCCAGTTACGTTTCAGTTTGCTGTTCCTCTTACATGTGTCAGCCAGCACCACCTCCCACATCAGAAGGTAACTGATCTTAAGAGAGTTGCCAGCAGGGCTTAGAGCCTACCAGTTTGAGAGAGTTTGTACTTTCCTGTACACTGCCTGGGAAGAGAAGCAGAGTGTTTGGGTTTTTTAATGGCACTGTTTTTCTCTCCATCTGGTAATCCTTATTCCTCCCATTATTTCTTCATCTTTTTCTCTAAACTGACGAACATGAAAAAAGAAAAAAAAAAAGGAAAAATATCACTATTTTCCAGTTGCAGACAATGTGTTCCTCAAATGATAAATTCACTAGGTACATAAAGGCAAATGCACCTCTTCTGAGACAGTTTTTACCACGGTTAATCTCAAAATGGGCCCAGCATTACCTTGCCGAAAAGAACTTACTAGTACCTGGCTACTCATGATTTCTAGTTGCTTGAAAAAGGTGCTCTATTCAATGCAGTTGAAGAGTTAATTTCCTCAAAAACATTTCAGAATACCTGCTTGCTAAAAGGATGTTGCCTCCAGATTAGTTAACAGATGAATGTTAATGTTAAGGAGAGAGGACCTTAAACCCTTGCGCTGCAAGTGCCCCACTTAGAGGTAAAGGTAGATCCCTCATGGGATCAGTCACCAAAACCCCTTCATGAATGTGGATGCCCATCATCTTACTCTCAAAGAATTAAGCAGGGCTTGTTGTTGCACTTTTCCAGGAAGCTGGAGGAGAGGAAATGCCTGCCTTTTACAAAAGAGCTCCTCAGACACAAGGGTAGAGATGTGCCAGTGAAGCAGGTGCTCTGTATTCAGTTTTTACTTGCCAGAGGGGATCTGCCTGGGATCCAGACCCCTCATTGCAAGGTTCAATAGGACTGTCTTGCTTCCTGGCTTGAAAAGCTACAGTTGTATGATCATGTATCACTCTGTATTACTATATAGGTCGTGTTAAGGTAGCAGCTTGTCTATGGGGATTGTAAAAATTAAGCAGTCATCAAGTGGTATGAGCACAGAGACTGGCCTCTCCATCTTTGCTCTTAAAATGTATCTTGTGAAAAAGATTGGGCCAAAGCAGAAGAAAATTTACCTTGTGGCCAAATGCCTAGAAACCACACCTAGATAAGGGGAAGAGTTCTGCTCCCTGAAGAAACGTGGGACAGGGTTATGACTTCCCCGCTATGGAGAATGAAGCAAGTCTTGCCACTGGACACTATGTAAAGGGAGAACCATTGCCTCTGCTAACACACTTACGACTCATTTTCTCATTGGTGGTGCAATCTGCCCAGTGGTGCTGGACGTTCTCCAAGAAATTTTATCAGACCAAGACCCGTCAGAGGCTAGGTGGCAATCAGGCTGTGTTGAGACATCCGATCAGGCAAGACACAAACTGCTCAGCCTTGCCAGTACATAGGCTCTGGAGGCAAACCCAAGCATCCTGCAGGTCACTTCCAGTCTGTGTTAAACTGCTGGCATGAAAAATAATTGTTATTTTGTTCTAAAAACCACATGAAAAAAGGAGTTTAAGCAAGTTGGGCATCCGGGAAGGGTGTCCTTAAGATCCCCAATTAAGTATTTTCTCTATTTTAAATTACAGGTTTTTGACAGTAAGTATATTAAATTAGAATTTGACATTTAAACGTCAAGATCTAGTAATTGCAGGTGCTGACAACAATTGACATGTTCTTTAGTAAAAAAGCATTAACAGCAATGTTTCCTTTTACCAAATGTTTTGACAGATAATGGATGTTAATGTGTTCCCCAAAGTAAATTATTGCTGCTGGTTCCCACAGAAAGAGCAACCAAGACCAAGGTCACACCTGTACAAAGGTTATATTTAAATGTGAAGTCTTTTTTTGTGGTTCACTTCTCTGTTAGAACACCAGGGACGACAATAGATGAATGCAAAAATAAACAAAGGAATGATATTTTGCTGCCTCAGCTACAAAGCTCAGTCACATAATCCTACAGTTGGAGCATTCTGATAGACATCATTAAACAGGAGTGGTGCATGCAAGTGCAGGTGCAGGCTGCCAACCAGTAGTGGTGCTCCTGCTCCAACTCAGACACCTCAAAAAGCAAATTTTCCCAGGAGACATTTCAATAAAGTCATCTGTCCAACTAAGACTGAGATGCAGAAAGAAAAATAAGACTATTGTCATGGTTTAACTAGCAGGACAACTATTTAGATATAATCTGTAGAAGCCTCCAGATTAAGCATGGTGCCCACTCTCACAACATATTCACTGTAGTGAGTGTAATTATAAACTATATCCCTTTCTAAATCGTTTCATTGAGCTCTACCTTCCTGGCCAGAAAAGCTACAGTCATGTTACTCCCATGCTGCCCAGTGGCTGTGCACAATGTGACCCTATTCCCATGGTAACTACAAAGTCTTCATCAGACAGATGTTAGTTGTTGTAAATCTTTGCTCTTTCTTGCATCTCTGATTAGGAATTTTACCGTAATTAATTACGTTGTGATAATACATTATCTGGTCTCTGGTATCACCATTCCCAGAATTTAAAATATAACTCCTGCTGAAACTCAGTAGCCTGAGTCCAACTATAGCATTTTCTCACAAATGCACCCAACCTTGACCTGAAAGCTCAGGGGTAGCAGGATGAGGAAGTGTAAACCACATCTGTTCCGGTATTTGTTAACCTTCATTATTCAAAACTTGTTTGATAACCTAAAAAAAATAAAACACTGGAAGTTACAGAGAACGATAGGTAAAACAGTATCAAAATACACCTGTCTGTTTTTAAAACTTGAAAAATGCATCAAGAAGTAGCTATTTTGCATTCTTCTTCTATGTTTTTCTTTCTCCTCAGGGAGAAATAGATCCTCACCATGATTTGTCATTTTAAGTACAACTAGGTTATGATTGTTTTTACTAGAAATGTATCCTCCATAAAAAAAGTTTATCTATTCCTACAGAAATTTTGTTGTGATCAAAATTATCTGCCATTGCTATTCTGTAAGTGCTTATTAAAAATATTTTTATATCAGTAATATTTTCACTTAATAATGAAATTGTCCACTAAGTCCTACTGCTTTGTCCCTGCTGTTATACTATGTATAAAGCAGATGGATAGGTTCTGTCTGGGCTCTCCTCCAGAGAGAGCTTGTTGGCCAAGCATATCACCTTCAATTTATAATCAGTATACACTAACCCAAGGACATCAGGACTCTTCCTAAGTTGTGTTTCCTTATGGAATTTCTGCCAGCCCCTGGATGAGGATGGCATTCGTGTTATCAAGATTGCTATATTTGGGCATTCTTTGTACTACGTTACAGCCACAAGATGTGCATCTGTTTACACATACGGATACTTTTTAAGAATTAATAAAGATGTTTACACTTGTGTTGTATTTTAAAAGTGGAATATAGTACATTTAAAATGAGAAAAACCCCCAAACACTAGGTTTTGTCAGAAACAAAAAAATCCCACAAAACCGCAGCAACGGCAGGGGCAACACACCGTTCATTTATGACAGACTAATTAGGACAGAGAGCTAGAGGTGTTTCACTAACAAGGTTTGGTTTTCGCTACAGAGACCTCAGCACACTTGTTTTCTGTGACAAACACACTAAGAGATGCATGCCAAGGTTTGGATGACTTAGTACTTAACAAAAGAATAAGAATCAAATCATGACAGAGTATTTTGATATCAAGCAGCATAAACTTAGTCAAAATTTATCAAAGTCCCCTTTTCACACAGAACAACTGTTAAAGTCTTTTACACTGTCAAGCAGTTCTTTTACTGAGGAAGAAAGAGCTAGCTCTGTTGACTAATTCACAGTTATGACTGAAAGGTGCTTTTCCTGCCTTTAACAAAGAAGCGGGTCTGAAATTCAGGCATTATGGTAAGTAGAAAGATCATCTGTCTGGCTTGGCCAGGCCAGCTGCACTCGTCTTTTTGCAGGTTAAACAATGTGTTATTCCCCGTCCAGTTAGATGCCGCTGCCTTTGGCGGATGGGTCTCAGGAGCCCACGAAAGGAGCAGGAGGGAGAGAAGTAATGAGCATAACGTGGGAGGTGGAGGCACCTTGTGTGACTCTGGTGGGGCTGCCACTCTTAGGAAGGCTGCCTGAGTACACAGGCTCGTTGACATGCCAACACTGAATGGCAAAACAACTACAAAAGCCATAGCAACAGCAACTGTTCATGTGCAGAAGTGACAGGGAGCACTTGGGTGAAGCAGAACAGAGGCACAGACTCTTCCTCTCCCTTTCACCAGCACCTCTGCAGAGTCACTGTGAACCCTGTTGTCTTTTTAACAGATGCCTGGAAGGCAGGGAGGATGGGTTTGCCTATGACCTCACTTCTTTGTTCACTGGATTTAAGTTCAGTGGGCCAAAAAACAGAATATCATATTTCCATTTCCACCTTTCCCTTCTTTCCCAAAGAGGGATTTAACAGCTCTAGGTCCACATCACCAAGCTTTTTTTAGCCTTATTTTAATTTCTGCCTCTTCCTTCTGTACCTCTGGCATCAGCATTTTGCTTACAACTACTGCAGCATTCTATTTTTTTTTTATTTTAAGAAAACAAATTATTTAATTTCTAATTAATTATTTTGAAAAAAGAGATCAACTTAGAGTTATTGGACACCAACTGGCAAAACAAGTATGAAATGCTAGTAGCAGCCACAGGGATGTCAGAAAAGCATGCAGGAGATAAAGGAGCCTTGTGAGAACGAGTTTTACAAATAAATCTCTGGGAGTGGAGAACAAACTTGCTGAGTATCGCCAGCTTCCAAATCTGCAACTGCTGGTCTTTGTCTGCTTTGTGCCTTGGCCTTCACATTTGCTTTTTCCCTGCCCACTCTCCCAAAATTAAATCCTTTAACTCTCATCAAACATCCACCATGGAAGGGAGATCAGAAAACTGGCATGAAATTCCAAACTGCCTCAGTAATTTGGCAAACAATTTATTTATTTTGTTAAGCATTCCTAAAGTGTTTTCTGACAACAGCCAACAGCTGAGCTTACTATATTTTTAAACTGTTGTGCATGATGTGTTACTACAGGTGCACGCTAACATACGATATGAAAATGTAATTGTTCAGTGTGCCAGTTTCTTGCATGCAGCTTCAGAGCATTGGGTATAAATGTTAAAGGCTCAGCTTTGAAGACTATACAATACAAAGGGGAGCCTACAAAATTTTTTTTTTCTTAAGATTTTTCCCCTTTGGATAATGCACAAAGCTTACTGTGTAGCCTGAAGTGAACCACAGCCACCTAGTAGGAGTATAAATACATCAGTTTGACAATTCCGTGGCACATATATATTCAAAAATCAGTGAAGTGTAGTGTGCATTAAATTCTGAGGACAAATGCTTATGCAGAAGCACTTCTACTTCAAACTGCACTCACAGGCTGTGAATCTGCATCATTCTCTATCCTGCCAGCATTGTTGTGTCCCTGTTACTGCTCTGCAGTCACAAACTGGCTTACTGTTACCTGATAAATGTTGTTACCCCACCAAGTGAATGTGCAAGAAACCCTCACAAAGAACTAGTAGAATAAACCACATGATGAAACAAACTCCAAATAAATGGTAGAAATAGATCACACTGGACAACACCAAAATGAGTTTTGAACGAATGAAATTAAAAATAAAATAAAATAGTAAAAAAAAAAATCTTTCTAGCTGTGCCATTTCTCAGCTGTGCAAGTTCAAAGCATGACAGAAGGATCTTGTTTCAGATTTCTGATATTTCGTACAGCTCAAAGAACCAGGAGCATAAAGACTCATGGGAAGAGGTCTGTTCCATAAACCAGCTCTCTTCCAAATATAAAAGCTAGGAACAGTCCACACATTTGTAATGCACACATCGTCTGAAAACTTTGAAGAAAGAACAGAGTATCTTTGCTGTGACTAAATCATTTTAGTAATTAGTGTTCAGTAATCAATACATATATGGAGTGGGGGTTTTTGCTGTCGGTAATTTGCCAGACAGAGATATCTTTCCCTAATTATTTATTACATACACATATTAAAAATGACAACTAGAAATTGAGAAAAAGACTATAAAATGTATGATTTCTTTGGGAGTGCATATGGATTCCATTCCCGGCCAGGCCACCACCTACTCTCCAACTCTTCTGTTCTTTACTGGTTCAAATCTCCAAGGAAAATTTGAAAAAATGCCATGACACATGCCCAAAATATGTATGTTCTTTATTCCATGCTGTTTCTTGTCAGAACAAATTCAAGTAACAAAAACTAACCATTATTTTTATACGTTTATTGAGTACTGTGTAAACGCTACATATTAGCTTATCTCAGTGCTTAAGCAATATGTTGCTGTAGTTGCCAAAGTTTTACAGCACCAGATTTGTATTTGTTCAATTGTGGTTTTGGATGAGAGGGAGTTAAGCTATGTTTTACAGTACTGGAAGAGATTTTATTACATTTATTGTTTTATTGTTGTAGCTTATGGACAGAAGTAGAGCAGAAGATAATACTACCTTTTTGAAGGAAATATTTCACAGGATAAACATCTATATGAGGGAATATTCCTATATGCATAGGAACAATATGGCAGCAGTGAGACAATAAACTCAGAATGTTGCTGAAAATTCCAAGTATTCTGTGCAAAATATTTACAGTAAGCTTTGTACATGTTTACAAGGCATATAAAAGAAAATTTACAACTGACAAAATGTTCTGTTTTGGGTTTAATATTTGGAGGCCAGGCTGCCCTGTCATTCATTCCAGCACAGGGAGCTGTTACCCTTCAGCTCAGCAACATCTCACAGGAGACCGTTCTGGTTACTGGCTCACATGAAGTGATGTTATTTGTGTGCTTCAAGGCTCCCCTGGCTGGTCTCTGCCTTCTTAAATGAACACATTTACTTTCCATACAAACAAAGCAATGACACATCCTCCAACCTGACAAGTACCAGAAGTGCTGCTACTACCTGCTCCCATTCTCCAAGAACTGTCCTCCCTGGTCCTCTTTCTCCCTCTTCCTCCATGGACACACCATGTCCTCTCAAAGCCAGGTGCACCATCCTGCCACACAGACTTGCAAAGCAATCACATACTGCTGTATACTGGTTATAAATAAATCATTCCAGAACTATAGAAAATAAAAGGGAAGGGTCTCCAAGGCACAGGCTACCGTTTGCCAACACTGAGAAGAGGCTCTGAGGACAGGATCTCAAAATTGAAATGGAAAACATTTTCAGTTTGGTACCATGGCAACCGAACAAAAAACAGTAGTTGCCTGTTCCTCTTCTCACCTCCCAGATTCACTGCACCTGGGCTGACTAGCTTTGAGGATTGGACCTTTAACTATCCCTTGGTGCCTGGCAAAGATAATAGATGAGGGGGAAAAAGGGGGGAAGGAGGTAGCAGGGAGAGGGGCAAAAAGCTAGACAGCAGAATATACAGTAAGAAAATTCTGAGCAGTCTTAACAAAAAAGAGATTTCCTGGACTGAAAAGGAGAAGGACAGGGCTTCACCACAACTTATAAAGAGTAAGGAAAAAACAAGGAAATGCAAAGATCACGAACAGGCAGATTATTTTACTTGAAAACGTGCTAGAGCCACAGTTCTTCTTTCTAAAACACCTGAGCATAAAACACGATTTTACAGCTTGTCAGGCAACAAACAAGGCTGAGAGACTGAAGTGATACCCAGTTGTAAACTGATAGTCCAAAAAGGTTGCACGCTTCACTGTTAGGCATGAGCAGGGTGGTCACAATATTTTGGTGACAGGCTTTACAATACTGATCCGCTGTATTGAGCTCTGTTTCTGCTCTTTTCTTGTTGTTGATTCAAATATCTCACTTTGGCACAGCTTGATATAATTTCACTTACTGTTTAAAAATAATAATTTTCAGGAAACATGACTAAATGATTTAAAATGTAACTAAGGAAAAGTCTGACTTCATGAACAACACACTTCTTAAATGTGGAAGGACACTTCCCAAAAATAAATATACTACAATTTCATAAACATTTCATAAAATGGTGTAGTATTTCATGAGCTTTCTGAATGTTGTGTGAACGATTGCAGGATAATTTCATGAGTTACAATGAAATATTAAATCCTATTTATGTTTCATGGAATTCCATTAAATATTATTGTACTGCTGAATGCCTATACATAACACCATATACAACTTTCATGAAGCTAACTTGATTGCAGTTACACCAATGGAAGATTTTCATCTTGAAACAGAAACGTAAAACTAACCTGGCCGCATGTCAGCAGAACGTATTTTTTGCTTATAGTGTTTTACCAACTAGTCTCATTAATCAGAAGACGTCAGTACACTTCCCATCTCAGTCAGATGATTTTAGGTATTGGACAAAATAGCATGCATTTGTAATCTAAGACAGTCCCTAGCCTTATCTTTCTAAACCCAAGTAACAGTCAGCTATAAGCAAGGATCCCTGAACAAGAAGAAATTTCAACCCTGCTGAAATTCATGTTCAGTGTTTATAGAAGGTAGTCTCTCTTTATGTGCTTAATATGTAAGTGGATTTCAAATTCTGAAGTTCCACAGGTATCACAAGCCTTTCCAGACCCTTATACTTTATAAAAGATGCGCCTGCCAACGCTGAAACACTACACCAAAATGTTTCTTTCCACTCATGCAGTACAAAGCCCACTGCAGAAAGACTGAAAATGTTTCCATATCTCATTCCACATGAAAATCCACATCTAACGGTCATCACTTCTGGGACATAAAACATGATTTTAATAGCAGAACTCACCACCAATTAACCATCTGGGTAAACTATCTGAGTAAAAAACCCTCTGCTACCAAAATGCTGCCACAGAAGCCAAGCTCTGCACACATCCCCAGAAAAGCAGTACTTGCCGTCATAATATTTTGCGGCCAGTACCGGTCAGCAAAGGACTCTAGCTCAATCCTTTCTCATTAGTCAGCATGTGTTGCAGAAGCCCAAAAATGGCTTTACTTGGTACAAATCTGATCCAAGGAATCATCAATCCACATTGTCCTCTTTCTTCTCCCACTCCTGCTGTTACTGGCAGGGCAGTTGCTTGTGCTACTCCCCAAATTTCAGCAAAAGCAGGCGAGTCATGCACCGATGACCTGCAAAGCTGGCATAAGACAACAGTATCTTTACAAGCCTCTCTGTTTGTAATGGCCAGAATACAGCTATAGCATCTTCCTGTCTAGCAACATAATCTGAAATTCTGGTATCATGCCTACAGAAAGCAGATCATACGAAATTAGAGGAAGAACTTGCACACTTCACTCCGATCCCAGGACATCTTCTTGCTTTCAGACAACTGCCCCAAGAAAGCCCATGACATACTGAGGGCAAAAATCCCATAATGGACATAGCTAGCAGTGAGACAAACTTGCTGATACATTTGCACAGACTGCTGCATGAAACCAGTACAGAGTGCAGTTAGATACATGCGGCCATGTGGACAGACCTCCCAGATACCAGTATCTCTGTAAATATCATCTCCTCTGCAATATTTTGCCACAGACCATGCATATAGACAAAATTTCAGTTACATGTTTGAGAAAAATATTTTTTTTCTCTTGACACTAACACATTATTATGTGAGAGTTCTACCTTTTTATAACAAAAAGGTCATTGTTTGATTTAAAAAATAACAAGAGTAATATAGTTTACTTGAGCAGCAAGAGATTTCTTACAAGGCATAGAAAACCATAGCAGACCTATTATTTTGCTATGATACATATCTGATATACTTGACTAAAGCAACACACTCTTACAAAAAATAGTCTTGTCAAGTTTGTTACTGCAAACTACTGTAAAAACACAGCCTGTAATCTTTTGTGCATTTTATGTTTTGTTTACTTGATATGCTCCATTCCACATTTTGATTTGTATACCAGGTAAAATTTGAGATCAATTTTTAATTCATTTACTCAATTACCATAACATATATGTGCCACAAATAAAATGTATCACTGATAGGAAACCTGAGAGACATAAGTGGCAAGGATGCTTCTAAGTTCATCGACAGAATGTTTAGAAAGACAAAAAAGAGTCATTTGAAAAGATGTTTTGACTAGGTTCTACCTTAGATGCTACGGTTTCTTGGCACTGCCCTTCTTGCACATCTTTTTCCCTCCATTCCTTCCTAATTGAAGTTCTACTGGTACTGATAACACATAATTCAGCACCAATTTCCTTCTTCTTGGCACAAGTATGGTACTATGTATTGTTTACACGGCAGCCAGCACTCAGGGACTGCGAATGGCAAGGTGTTTGAAAGAAATAGACTGCAAACTCTTCAGAGAGGGAGAATGCCTCCTCTCCCATCTGTTAAGCAAAAAGATGGAAGAAAAGCAGTACTCTCTTCTCCCTTCTACAATAAAATAACTGAAAGAGAAAATGACTAAAGCCTGGATTTCAAAAAACACTGAATAAAACACAATGGATGCTGAGCTGAGGCTTCTACCAGGCTTTCAGACAACCAGACCTCTGCATCTGGGTCTGGAAGTGCAATGTAGGACATCCTACAGGTGATACACACATTACCTGTCCCAGCTTTAGTCACTGTGGATCACATCTGCATCAATAACAGAGCAGTAACAGTAGAAACGAAGGGCGTTTTAGCTCTAGCATTGTACCACATTAGTCCCTTTACATTGGTTTTGGAAACCACGCTCGGTTCTCTGCATTGTATCACACCATGTCATGAGCAAGTGTAACTTCTCAGATTGTGACTACTTCAGAGGCAACTACACCACACTCCAATCCTGCAACATAAAAACTTTAATAAATGCCATCTGACATGAGTGATGTTTTGAAGTCAATAAACCCTTTTGCAGCTCAAGGGGAATTGCCCAAAATTTTCCCAGTGAGAAAAATATCCCTTGCAGTTAAACAGTCTCTCAGTGTGAGAAACTTATCATCACACATTCAAAAGCCACCTGATTTGTGTAGAAAAAAAAGGAACTTTTTCCTCTTGTTTTTCTTTTTTTCCTTTTTTTTAATTAAAAAAAACCCCTTTTAATTAAAAAAAAAAAAAAGATCTTTAAGAACTGACTACTGTTAATTGACAAGGCTTTGGAAAATTCCTTCTCTCTGGTCTCTTCTCCAGTAAGGAATATTTGAGCAAAGTATAACTTGTTAACACTCCACTCCGTAATCTGTGCATGCCTCATCTTTTGGTAATCTGTTAAAAACTGCTGCATTTATTGTATTTTGGTTGCTATCAGCTTGAGAAACAACGCTCTCTTGGGTAATAGCTAAAATGGTGGAAATTTGTGTTCTGGTGACTATTAAGCAATTTGTAGTAGAAGAAAGTGCTTAGTATAATTGTGTGGTCTTTCTCAAATTTCTCTCTCAACCTGATTAGTTCCATTAAATGGCTTTTTTACACCCTCCTCTCTGAGCTGCTTCTTTCTGTTCTTGTTTTGCATTTGTTTATTTGCTTTTTTTACATTCAGGACAAATTATTTTATTCTAGACATAGAGCTAAGCACTCTCAGAATAACTGAATCATTTACTAGTGCTTGGCTTCATGTGTTTGTCAGCTGCAGACGACATTTAGCACAGGCTTTATCTCAGTTGTGGTAATCACTATACTGATGTGAGCCCTCATATACAGCACAGATTGTTTTCAGCAGATGTAACCAAGCAACTCTGCCTTCTCTGAAATAGTTTATCTGGCTTTTGGAGTATGACAATATTCAGATACATGCACACACACACTCATACACATAAAAGGAGGCCAGTACTGGTTTTAAGGCAGTATCTGCCCTTTTTTCTTTCTGAGTCAATTCAATTACTCCATGCAAGGCAAGTATCGAATCTCTCAATTGTACATCGCTCCTGCATTACATGCTGGCTGTGCATCTTATTATCCATGAAGGTTATTGTTATTGTAATCGATCTTAGTGGTATACCAAATGTTACTTTAATGATGTAATTAATATACTTGGATTTACCATCTGATGTTCTCAGACACCATTTGTGTTAGTATGTGATAATAGCAATTTCAAAGATACTTGGAAACAGCAGCTTTTTGTTAAGGGAGTTGGCAGAGAAAAAAGAAGGATTAATAAAATAAGTCATGTTCTCTAACAACACTTTAAAAACATTTGTGTCAGATGTGTTCAGCTGACGTGACAACTCAGCGTGATGCTGCGTCTGAAGTTTGCATATTTATGTATGCATTTTTTATAAGCAGCTGAGCTTTTTCTTTGTTATTATTATAGACTAACATAGGATTTAGCAGAAACAAATCAACTTCTAGTCTGAACTTTGCAATCAGTTGAACACCTTTTGGGATGGACTGTTTTCAGTGCTAAAAAAAGTTAACACTAGCTTGTTTGATAAATTATGATTAAAAGCAAGGAAATGTTTTGGGTTTTTTTTTTTCCCAAAGAGCACTTTTTTCTTCTAGAAAAGACAAAGTACACCAATATTACAAAGCTACTTTAGTGTAGCAGGGATGGATCTGAAAGTGAAGTACATGTACACAAACATAAGAGAATAAAGCAGATTCTGAATTAGTCTTCACCAACATGACTATCACTCATTAATTTCTAACTATATATGAGATTTTTATTAGAAAATCAATTATGAGCTTAAATAAGAAATAGGATGAAGCTTTATGGATATTAATGGTGGACAGAATTTAAGAACATCCAAGAATGCAGCATAAAAACACAAAGTTTAAAAGATTCGCCTTAGTCTTTACTCTCCATCAGAAAGATACCTTGTGTTCTCGATGTCACAAAACAGCTTCTTTTTGGTGTGACTTACAGTTTTCTTCTAGGTCATGTTAGAAACATCCTAAGAATACTTTCACATTTTCCATGCAATACACATATATATATATACACACATATATATATCTTAAGAAATTAAAGAAATGAATTAAGGTAGCAAAAAGATTAATGAATAAACATAAATCCAAAGAATATGGAAAAATGTACACTGAAACCTGCTTTTCTTTCATTTGATAGATCTAGATAGCTGCTACTACACTGTCAAATGTTTGAGTAGACCTTACACAAAATAAAGCCTTTAATTAAATAATATTTTAATTGGAAAGTATAATGCCAAGGATTTTAATTGTCAAAGATTATATTCATTAATATCATCACACTTTGTTATTCATGAAAAAAGGTATCTGTGGAGGAATCAGTTTCTTATATGAAGTTCCATATTGAGTTAAATGCACTTACAAATCAATAACAGAACATTTACAGTACAAGAAGTATACTATAGATTTCTGGATGCCAAATATATCATTTTGGTATTGTGATGGGTTGGCCCTTGGCTGGGGGCCAAACCACACACACCCGCTCACACAGTCCCTGCCCCCACCCAATGATAGGGGAGAGAATTAAAGAGGTAAATGGCAAAGAGGACTCGTGGGTTGAGATAAGGACAATTTAATAACTAAACTACAATAATACTAGAAATAATACTATATACAAAGATGCAATGTGATACA
>WKFP01015452.1:1118903-1153534 GCA_011057875.1 Pterocles orientalis
AGCTGGAACATAGGAGGTTCCACTTGAATATGAGAAAAAACTTCTTTACAGTGAGGGTGACAGAGCACTGGAACAGGCGGCCCAGAGAGGTTGTGGAGTCTCCTTCTCTGGAGACATTCAAAGCCCGCCTGGATGCGTTCCTGTGTGATCTGATCTAGGTGTTCCTGCTCCAGCAAGGGGATTGGACTAGATGATCTTTCGATTTCTTCCAATTTCTAGCATTCTGTGATTCTGTGATTCTGTGAGCAACATGTTTTTAAGCTTAGCAATTATTCCCCTGCATTCTATTAGCCCTTCTGAAAAATTCCGCAGTAAGCATACAGTCACAAACTTCCCTCCATATTTCCCCACTTGTGGTATTGTCCTCAGCCTTCACACAAATTTCCACTTTGCTAGTCACATCATATTTAACTGTACCACCCCAGAAATTTCAGTAGCAGCTATAGTTCCTCATCTAGACCAGATCTATTTTGTTACTGTTCATTATTAAATGTTTGTCACAATGTGTAAATGCATCGTTAGCTTCATGGACCTAATTTAGGACCATGGATTCTTCAACTGTCCATGGGAAGTAAATGATACCAACAGCAACTCTGACACCCGCAGTAAGTGATAAATTCTAAATCTAAGTATTCTAAGCACTCCTCTCAAGATACTACCTCTCTGCACTGACTATAGTGTAAGGCTTTGATCCTAGGTTGGGTGCTCGAGGCAGCAAAAAAATATATGTTGCATCTCAGATGTGTCTGTACTTTGGTTATGAAGAATAATGATGGATAGTGGTAACAGCGTAATCCACAGAAAGCCTACATCTCTTCGTAGCTGTGTGTGAAAGATTTCTAACTTCCATAAAATCATTGACCACTTCATCAGAAATCCAAAAGAAGGATTCTAATGTAGATTTTTAAATTATACTGTCCATTTGAGAAAAATCATAGAGAAAATAAAGGTAGATTTCTTCCAAAATATTTTATAAAGAAAAAAGATAGAAGCTATAACAAATGTAGGAAAGTGTTCTTTCAGTTTTATCCAAGAAACAGAAATAAAAGCATGCATGTTTGAAGGTTTTAATAAAAGATGTTACTAGCTTCTTCCAGTACTTTTCAATAATCACATCATTTTAAGCAACTTAGTTTCATCCTATTTGTCTTTGATTTACTTTTTTTTTTTTTTTCAAGTTACTTTGACAAGTAAAACAGCAGCTAGGTAAACAGAATTTCATTTGTCATAGGCCTATATAGCAGTTCATGAGACACAGAAGAACAGAAAAACAAGAGTTAGCATAGATCTGCTTGGAAGAAAAACTGCATAAAATTTCTGTCATTGAGATTTTTTTTTTCCCAGGAACTCAGAATAGACTCAGATCAACCATATTTCTCATCCTTCTGCACAGAAAAGCCACCCTGTTAACACACTCAACTCATTTATGCTGTCATCATCAAGCACAAGAAAAAAACCTGACACAATTTTCTTTTCAGGTTGTTGAACTATTTATTGTTCACTGAAAGAAAATATGGCCTTGCTATTTGAAGATCATGCCAGAGATGAATCTGAGAGAGTATTTCATATGGCTGCAAAAGTACAAACAAGAATCCATGTAATAGGGAATATAACAAGTAATATTACAGGCTTACAATGCAAAAGTGTTATGGAACTTGTAATATGCATTCTAACATAATGCATGCAGCACAATTACAGATGATGTCAATGTATAAGTAAAAGTATTAATCTTTTTCTGAAGACAAAAAATATCTTGTTTGTAGGAGTTTTTAAGCTGTGTTCTCAATATGTCTATTAAATAATGAGGTAACTTGTTAAAAAACATGATATTTGATGTCTATACACTGCTGGTTTGCAGTATTGCCCTTAAATTCCTCAGTGTACTGTCATTCGTGTGTGCAGCTGTAAAGTGAAATCATAACTTTCTGTTTAGGTCTAAGAGTTATTTCCAAGACATCTCAATTTGTTACAAGATATCCCAGTTGCTGAAAAGTCCGATTTCAGAGCATGGTTTCGTTGTGCATTTCATTACCTGGTCCATGTTGTAAAATTCTAGGATGGTTTTCAGACAGATAAAATATGCAGAAAACCTACTAAAGCAGTCTTTGGTCTCTCCCAGATCAGAGCTATTCAGTCAGTCATTCTATGCATTGCTACCCAGTGGCAAGAGCAATGCATGAGGTGCAGCTTGAAATGTATTTCCCTTTCCTCTGTTGCGCTGAGAGAAAGTAGCCTATTCCCTACGCGATCTCCACGTGCATACATAAACAGGAGAAAAACACATGAAAAGCAAAAGAGCGTGCAGTACTTCCCAGTTGCTTCTGACAGTAGCATTGGAATCAGGTCATTCTCACAACCTGTTTTCCAATGCCTGGTTTCTTAAAGTCTACTCTCTAGCTGCAAAAACAAGCACTACGGTAAACATGGAAAACAGGAACATACAGCAGGTCACCAAAGCAGACAAAGAAACCCATACACATAAGACAGTGGACTTTACTGTGAAAAATAATATTGCTTATTTATTTTCAGCATAAGTTAAAAGAGCACCCTTTATCTATGTTTACCTTCTATTGATTTCTACAAGAGGCTGACGTAAGAGCAGGCACAATTTTTCCTATTCAACCTGGAAAATATTCATTTCAACACTATATTTTGACCTACTTTAATAATGCTTTTAATTGGTAATAACATATCTTCCCTACCAATGCTAAAAATATGGGACAATTTCCTTGTTACTAGAATCATTTTTAAAGTCATTATGACTCCAGAACAACTTTAATAAAATAATAATGAAGATTTTGCATGGATAACGATGTTGGAAATTTTAATTGATGTAACTAGAACTAGTTTATTTTACATCATATAACCACCCAGAGGTATTTCACAATATATATAATCCAATGCACAAATATATATATATATATATATTCATTCCGATGCTCCATCATAAACAGCAAATGCAAGTGGTAGGAATTATTTACACTAAAGTTCAGCATTTAGTGTTAGACCCAATCAAAGATCTACAAATCAAAGATCACACACAAAAATTTCTCCAAATGCAGAATAAGGCTGTTCCTCTGAAGGAAGTAGAAGAGGAGGAATATAACCTCCTTGCACATAAAGTATCCTTATCATGACATAATATTGGACAACATTTAACAAGTTCTACAGAAATCCTTTTTTTCAGAGACTGCATGTCTATGGTGAGTGTTTTTAGAGAAATAAGTCTGCAACATACAGGTACACCAGCAACTCTGAGCTTTGTTTTTTGACTGCTTAACACAGAGCTAACTATTGTACAAAGTAATACTGGGTGTGAACTAATGAGTTTCTGAGACTTTCTTTACTTAGGCTCAAGGCACTCATCAGCTTAGTGTTATAATAATCATATAAAATTTTTAAATAATATTTTAAAATAATTGTAAAATACTAAGAATAGTAGTTTCATTTGTCACTCATAACAACTGCAGTATATAAGAATAAATGAGGGGAAATGTAGGTGATGCTTAGCTTATGCTGATGATAGCCTCTTCACTTCCAGCAGTCATGTGTTTGAAACATCATGAGCTTCCGTCTAGATCAGTCAGTTTAAATTCTTTGAATGGACCTTCTGTCACTATTTTTAGTGAACTTTTAAATTTCTTTATACACCTTTATATAGCAATTAATTTCACACTCCAGTAACAATTTTTTTTAAAAAAGGATGCAATTAGATTCGTTTTGTATGTCCTGCAGAGTAACTTTACTGGATGTTGCATACTTCTTGTAATGTGAAAAACAGCAAACAATAATTCCCCATTCGCTCTGACCATAACAATTGCATTTACATGGACTTCTATGAAAGTTACCTTTGGCCACCTTTTTTCTGTAGTGAGAAGACTTAGGCTATTTTCCCTTCTCTGTAAGGCAACTACCTGATTATCTTTGATCATTCCCAATTCCTTCTCTGTACTGTCCTTGGTTCTGTTAAACTCTTTTTAAGGTGGAATTTCTTGCAGTCATGATAATTTTAAAATGTCTGCAGACCACAGGGTAGTTGTGTAGTGCAACATTTTGCTCTCTGTTCCTGTTCTGCTAACATTTTGTTTACCTTTCTCACAACTGCTAGAGACTGAGATGAACATTTCAGAGCACTGTTCACAGTGACTTCAAATATTGACTCAGTGTCCTGGGTTAAGCTGAGACAGAGTTAACTTTCTTCATAATAGCTAGAAAGAGGCTGTGTTTTCGATTTTGTGCTCAGAAGAAAGCTGATAAAAAGTGATGTTTACACAGCTGCCAAGGTCTGTCAGCTTCTCTGGCTGTCTGCAAACAGGAGAAGCTGGGAGGGAGCACAGCCCCAGTTACTAGCCCACAATTTGATCTTAGGTTCGGGACTAAGACCCAAAGTGGACAATAATCTATTCCGTAACACACACGTCATGCCCAGTACATTGGTAAGGATCCTCTGGAAGATTGGCCCTTTTTTTTTTGTTCCAGCTTCCCTTTTGCTTCAGATCATCTCACTCTAGGTAGTCCCTCTCCGAAGACCTTCCCCCCCCCCGGGCTGGTTCTCAGTCTGGGATGCTTGGACTGTTATCTCCATTCCATGAGCACGGTTTCAGGACTCTCCCTGCTCCAGGATCGTTATCTGAGAACAGGCTGAGTCTTGGTCATCGGGTGGGGGGGCAGTATCACCATGTATCGCTCATTCATATATTTGTATATGCTATTATTTTCAATATTATTGTAGTTTCATTATTAAATTGTTCTTATCTCAAGCCATGAGTCCTTTTTTCCCTTTACCCCTTTAATTCTCTCCCCTATCCTCAGGTGGAGGGAGGGGGGGAGCTAAGGGGAAGGGTGTGTGGCTTGGCCCCCAGCCAAGGGTAAACTCATCACACTCAAGAATGAGACACCACTACTTTCAAGCTGGTTACTGTGTTGACTATCTTGCCATCTGCATTGCTTCATATTTATTGACACTAAATACTATCTGGCACTTCATTACTCACTTGCTTGTTGACAAACTTCTGCAACTCTTTCCTACCTTGAGTAGTTTCCTAATATCAAAGGCTATCTAATATCTTCTGTAACGGGGTTGTTCAATTCATTAAAATGTTTTCTGAAAATTAACATCAAATAAGGTTATTGCCTACAGAGGCAATCAAGGAACACCATTGACACGTACATTCATTGTGAAAACTTACCACTGCTTTCCTTATTTTACTTGGTAATTAATCACCATTTTTCTGCAGATCCAATGGTTTGTCAGTCAGCTACCCTCATCTATGTTTGCTGGCATGACTTCCAGCACTGAAGGAGGATCACAAGACATGACTTACCACACTTGTTTCCCAGTTGACTGACTGACTCTATTCTTTCTTATAGTTTCTGCCAATATGACAGATATAGAAGTAAGATGTAATGGCCTGGATACCCTTTGGAACTCTTTCTGAAAACTTCTCATTTGCTTCCTTACTCTCTTCTAGATTCAAGCAGCAGGTTTTACATCATGTGGTTGGTAGCAATCCACTCTAGACCTCTTGGGTGAAAGCTTTTTCTCTGACAATTCGTTACTCTTATATCTTGTTTTAAAATCTTTTCCAGTGATGTGCCTATTTAAGGCTAATGAACACAAATATAAAGAAATAATTTAGATTTTACCGCTGTTGCCTTGAGTGCTCAGTTTTATATCCCAGCCATCCACCAGCCCTACAGAATCAAATACAGTCTTCCAGTTTCTCATGTGCTTGAAACCATTTTTATTACTTGTTCTTGTGCTTAAAACAATTCATTCTTCAATAATCTTCATCGCCTGCCTGATTAGATACGATTTCAAATTTAACTTACCATAGTTTATATTCTTTCTATTGTCTTTGGACACGATTTTCAATTTTCTGAAAGAAGATGTTTCACTTTTTATGATCACTTTACTCTGCTACTACAGCTAAGACACTATAAAGCAACTACTCAGAAAAGGACTGCATCAGAACTTCCCCTCCAGGATTAGACTAAAACATAAGTGGGTTTTTTTTTTAAATAAGGTAAGCTTCCAAATGTTTGTGGGGTTATCCTCCTGTCCTGGGTTAAGCAGAGACAGAGTTAACTTTCTTCATAATATCTAGCAAGAGGCTGTGTTTTGGATTTGTCTTCAGAAGGATGTTTATAGTTATTACTAGGATACTTCAAGGTCCTTCAGCCTCTCTGCTCTTCGCAGATAGGGCAGGGGGGCTCAGAGGGCACAGCCCCAGCTACTAGCCCAGGATTTGTTCTTCAGTTACTAGATCGAGACCCAGAGTGGCCAATAATCTATTCCATACCATACACGTCACGCCCAGTATATAGGTGAGGACCCCCAGGAAGATCACCCTTTTGGTTCTGAGGCCCTTTCAGTTTCGGTTCTCTTCTGGCTCTGGATCACTCTCACAAGACCTCCCCCTCCCTCCCCCCACACCAGTCGGCTCTCGGTCTGGGACTCTTGGACTGTTATCTCCGTTCCATGAGTTTTAGGACCCTCCTGCTCCGGGATCGTTGGCTGGGGCCAGGTGGTCACTTCCGCCCACACACCCCGGTCAGCTCCCAGTCTGGGACGCCTGGACTGTTATCTCCGTTTCGTGAGTGCCTCCAGGAGTGGTGCACCCCCACCTGGGGGAATTGTGAGTGTGGTTTCGGGACTCTCCTTGTTCTGGGATCGATTCTCCCTGCTCTGGGATCGTTAGCCAGGAACAGGCTGAGCCTTGGTCACCGTGAGTGGGGGGGCAGTATCACTGTGTGTCACTCATTTGTATATTTGTATATGGTGTTATTTTCAGTATTATTGTAGCTTAGTTATTAAATTGTTCTTATCCCAACCCATGAGTCCTTTTTTCCATCTACCCCTTTAACTCTCTCCCCCGTTTGCCCGGATGGGGGCAGAAATTGTGTGAGCGGGTATGTGGTTTGACCCCAGCAAGGGCTAACCCATCACACCTCCCCAACAAATTTGTAAGATTCAAGTTCAAATGTACACTTTTGTCCAAAAGCAGACATTCAAACACCAGTTCAAGCTACACTTTAACAAAAAAATTAGGTACAAACTTGAGAATTTTCAAGGTGAAAGGAATAACCACACTAATGGACAGAATTTATATGTGCAAGGCAAACAAATCCAAGAGATAAATAGAATGGGGGAATAACCCTTCTTTTTGTTCAGATATTGAAAAACCCTTTGGTTACACCATAGAGAGCCTTATTTCTACTATTTATCTAGCAGATCCAGGTGACAAGTAATCAAAATGTCAGCTAGTGTGGAAGAAAATAAATAAGCTACAGTTTTTGTCTTGACTCCTTTTAGAAGTGTAACATCTAGTTTGATTTTGTACTGCTCGGGGACAGTAATTAGAAAGAAAACACAAAATAAACACATGCTAATGGGATAAAGCAACAAGAAATGTGCCCCTCACTAGTGCCATCCAAGGAGTGTAGCACTGAAGTAGGGACACAAAATAGGAATTATCAAAAAAAAGGACTTAAAACATAGTGAAATATATTGATCTGTTTTATACATGTTGCAGTGTTGATGAAGTCTTGTTATTTATACAAATTTGCCAGTAGAGAGTAAGGTAGTGCGCTGACTAAAACCTGTTCAGCTGAGACATTTGACCATGTATCTTCAGCTAGTTTGATTTACAAACATGCCAGGTGATAAACATACTCTTAGTATCCTACGTTTTGACAATCACATATGCACATAAGAGTCGATACACAGAAGAGATCATATGTAATATATTATTTAAAATCATAGAATCATAGAATAGTTAGGGTTGGAAGGGACCTTAGAGACTATCAAGTTCGTCAGGGACACCTCCCACTAGACCAGGTTGCTCCTCATCCACACTGCCCTCTTGAACACCTCCAGGGATGGGGCATCCACAACTTCCCTGGGCAACCTGTGCCAGTGCCTCACCACCCTCACAGTAAAATATTTCTTTCTAATATCTAATCTAAATCTACTCTCTTTCAGTTTAAAACCATTACCCCTCATCCTCTCACTACACTTCCTGATAAAAGCTGCCTCCCCATCTCTCCTGTAGGCCCCCTTTAAGTACTAGAAGGCTGCTATAAGGTCTCCCTAGAGCCTTCTCTTCTCCAGGCTTAAAAACACCAACTCTCTCAACCTGTCTTTGTATGGGAGGTGCTGCAGCTTTCTGACCATCTTCGTGTCTCTCCTCTGAACTCACTCCCATATATATTTAATGTTGCTGGCCCCAGAGCTGGATGCAGTACACAGGTAGGTTTCTATGAGACCACATGGTCTCAAAAGAGCATTATTTACATTATTTGTTAAATTTATAACAACTCAAATCAGGGAAGCTAAACTGACTTGCAGTTTCTTTACAGAACTGTATCTGGAGAAACAGAATTCATTATTCTCCTCCTAAGTCTGTGACCTAATTCCAAGTGATTTCCATGATGGAACAAAAAAGGGATACTTAAAAGTGAGATATAGAAAAGTCTTGAAAAACTGAAACATAAACTGTTTCACATATGAAACTAACTTTATAGCTGAATTATAGGAAAAAAATATATAACTCAGAGAAAATAAAAAATCTGAGAAAGTCCTAACATTTTGCAGTCATTCCATATCCTGGAGTCACAGACTGCATATTCTTCAAGGAACCCATTTCAGAAACAGATAGCAGTTTTCTACCTGAAATACATGTCATGTTACTGATCCTTATCTAGCAAACATCACTGGCTCTCAGTCTACATGAGATAAATGCACTAGGGCTCAAGTTAATGACAGGTATGTGAAAGAACACCTGTGTTTCATCATTTGCATAGATCCAGCTCAACCAGCAGCAGGCTTTTCTATTCAGTGTCTCGATTCAATCTGTCCTAACCCCCATGGGCAGCCCACAAAGACAAGAAAGCAGGATATGTCACTTTTCATCCTAGAAGGCAGAGTTCTTTCTATTGTCTACTGAAAAAGGGTCTGAGAGGCCCACTCTTAATTTAGGACTCTAGTGAAGAATTTTCATGTCAGGTAGGATGAACTCAACATTTCATTTGCTGTTACTACCAGGCACTGACTTCTTTCTTCTGTAAGAAAACAGCTAAAGCTGCTCTGAAACATAAAAGTAACCAAATAAATCCTTGTTCAAAGGAATTTTTATTTCAAATCTGATTTGCATTTTTCTTTCACAATTTGCTGGCAATTACCAGGAATTGGATACTTACTGCCAAAAACCAGCACAACTGTAGCTTATACTGTGATCTCCACAAAATAAATTTCACCCCACAGATCTTCTTTAGGTATTACTTTTCATGAGGCTTGGAACATGGTTTTAAAAAACACTTGTTAACAACACGAATAGAGAGATACACAAGTTTATGTCTCTTGTTCTTAGGGCTTTCCTTTATGTTTCTCCTTAACCTACTGCAATATTACAGACTTATAAGTGCCTCATTGCAGTTCCTTTTAAACAATGACTAGGAACACTACATTTCTGAAAGACCCTCTGTACATTTCTGTGTTGAAATATTTGAAAAACTTCTATCAAAGAATATGTAACTTGCAAAACTGGCCTCCCAGTACTAGAAAAACACACTCTAAGAAGCAAACTATGAAAAATATGCTCAGTCAAGAATAATTTGAAACTAAAGCACAGTCTGGAATTTCACTCTGACTTTGGTAAGGAAAATATTGTTTTAACCGTAACATCCAATGACTAAGACCCTAAAATAGGAAGAAGCCAGAGATTTGACTGATGGTGTTGAAAACAAACAAAACAATAGAAGCATCCTTGATATTAACATAAGAGACTTACTTGACTGTAAATTCCTTAGCAATCCTAAAGTTTTAAGGATAATGACAGTAAGTACCATAATCTGTAACAAGAATGAGAGTTCTGATACTGTAGTTTTTCCTTTTGTGACGAAATTAATCACAAAAGCACCAGCAAAACCTTTTTCAAAAAAAAAAAAAAACCAACCAAACCATAATACATTTCAGCAAACATCTGTCAGTCAAAAATAAATAATCAAGACACTTCGTAAGTGGAAAGTTTTCATCACGCAACCCCTAATTTAGATTAGGAGCAAAATAAATGGAGGATAACCATGATGTGGGGTGGCTGAATGTGTCTGTTATTAGATAAGACAGAAAAAAGAAGTCTTATTAGGAGCATGACGCCTGAGTGACCGTATATCTGTGTTTACTTCCTAAAGTGACTTTAGCCTATAATAGTCAGATCTCTTGGTAACAAAGAAGAAAAGATCCCCATCTTCTGTGAGTTTCCATTAATGACTGGACCCTGAATTTCAGAAGAAATTTAGCTGACACTATAAATAAAGTTACTAGGAAGAAAATGGTAAAATACTGCATTCATTGCATTCAGCTTAGGTGGTCCTCTTGAGTTCAGCACAGAGCATATTTTCTCACATGGCATATCTTGAGACTCATTCAGGTACAACAGATGGGAAGAGAAATTCCCTTAAGTTCTTACCACCAGGTACCGTATGGTATCAGGGGAATGTTTTGGTTTACTTATTAAATAAAATATTGACAAAATGAGTAGGTAGAGAAGTTCTACTCTTTCAGGTGTTATTTCAACACTGAAAGGTCACAGTTCGTCTTGAATTCCATACTACCATGATGCCTAGCAGACTAGGGACTCAGATGCAGCTATAGAGAATCACAAAAACTTTTAAACATAAATCAGTCAATAATAAGCCGAGGTCACTTGAGAAAATGGTACTTTGGGGTATTTGCAGAAGAGAATGAAAGATTTGTCCAGAAGAGAACAAAAGAGCAAGCAGATTACAGCCTATGCCAAGAGCAGCTCCTTGGAGATATGGATACATGGTTCCTGTCCACACTCTAAGAACTATTGATGCATTGTAAATTGAATTGCCAGAGGACATTATTTTATTGTAAGTAAGGATGTTTGTGTAGGTTTCCATTCCAAGACACGTTCATGATTCTTTCTTACCTGACTCACTGTTAAATGATCTAATCCTTCCTAAAGAGTCAACAATACCCACAATCCATTATTTTTATTTTTAATTTACTTGCATGACTATGCTATAACACCATAGACATATTCTGAACTGTAATGAAATTCAGTTCTGTAGAGATTGCAATTTGACTGAAAAACCAAGATCAATAGTCCAGTGACTTCCTAATTCAAGGCAGGAAAAAGAGATTTCAGGCCTCAAGGACTTTTTTCCTGACCTTTGCCTTCAGGTAGAAAATTCTTAGTAGTTACATGTTCAGTTTCTAAAACTACTTAGCAGCTGACAATAAGTATTTCTCCATGGGACAATTGCTAACACATTCAGATAAGCAGAGCTAACTGGGATATCTCCAGAAAAAGGCCTTGTCCTTGACAGCAAAGGTTACATTTGCAGTGTGTATTGCAAACCAATACAGTCTTATTCTTGCCCAAGTGGTGGGCAGAAACAAGCTTGATCTGCCTAGGTGCAGGCTGGAGAAAAAAAGCCAAATGACTGCATTAATATGACATCAAGCCCAAAGTAATCAATAAAATATCCTGCTGATATGTAGGAGCTTTTAGTGGATCTAATTTAGCATTACATTAGCACTTCTTTACCTGTTCCTTCCCTTACAATTTCTGACTACTTTGGATCCCATGAGACTATCAGTCTCTGCTTAATGTCAAGTTGCTGCTCAGTTAAAGTCAAGTGATGCTCTGGGCCCTCATCATTACACATTTCCCCAAAATATATATACATTATTCTAAAGAAAGAATAAAACACATTTTAATAATTCTTCTGTACTAAGGAAAAATCACTTTCCAATAAATAGCTTTCAAAGGAAGAGTTCTGCAAAGATATTAAGGTCAAAGGAAAGAAGGAACCACAGTTTCTAACACCATTCCCTAATACAGAAAATTTCTACAGGTCACTCTTAAAATAAGATTGGATATGGGTAAGACTCAGGAGCTTTGTGGCTTAACTCTGTGTCACAAGCATTTTTCTTCTGCAGTGAGCTCCAAAGCCACATGGCTAGTTCTGGATGGATAAAAAAGGATGCCAAAATTTTTACTGTCATCTAAACTTACAGGTTTTCTGTCAAATAAAACATTAAAACAAAAGGGCAAGGCACTAAGTAAATAAAAGTTTACATGTGAAGACTCCTTTTAAATCAAAAACATAGTTATTCTGTGCCATTTCATATGTACCAATACAATTTTATCAGCCTCCAACTGCCAAAGAGAAAAACATGCTTTTCCACAGGTCTAGTGTCCTATGTGTCATCCCTGTCCTGATGTCTCAGACAACTAGTAACATCACAAACAGTAGTAGGCACCTACAAATGAGTAAGTAAACAGAAGTCAGTATCTCAGCATATAATTTTTCAGAACTGATAATGCTCTCCTGCTGTCGTTTAGGGGCATTGTTTACATGGAGGCACTTAAGTAAAAATTCATCTCTATACTCTAGAGTCTGGAAAACACCCTCCTGAGTCAATCTCTATTCTTTTTTTTCTCAGTAATGTGTCTATTTCTTCATGCAATAGATATTTTGAGGGGAAAATGGTGATTATTGAAAAAGGATAATCCTTAGTTTACAAATAAAAATGCATTCTTTACTTTGCCTTTTGAACTCCACTAAAATATCATTGCGAAAGAGTTGAAGAGTAATGAAACAAATTTCAGTCAACCGCCTTTACCCAGCCCTTCACCCTCTCCCTATCACTGGGCTCATACAGTTGGAACACCTTTGTGTCAAATCCTTGCAATTTTTAGAACATTCAGTACTTCAGTCCACTACAGGTTTCAAAAATAGTAGATGAGCTAAAATTGATCTATCTAAAGCATTTAAATAATGCTGTGCAGGGCGGCTACGTTATATAAGCCACAAGAGGATCATGAGGGAATCTCTAGCAGCAGGAAAAAGTGAAAAGTACAAGAACTGATGAAATAGAAAAAGTAGAGGCCTTATAAATAACAGAGAAATTAGAGGTACTCATTGTTATGATCACATGCTTAATATTATGCAACTATTTATAGGTTAAAAAATACAAGCATTAGATATAATGCAAAAAGAATGCGTACCTCACATAATTGCATTACAGACAGTCATATCATGCTAGCCACATTCCTAGATGTCAGCCAGCCTAAAGCAGAGACCTCCACAAACCAGAAATACTAAGTTGTCAGCATCCCATTGCTTCCTAATTGACCAAGCAGTAATCAATAACAATTTCTTCTATTCAGATATACTAGATGACGGAAGACCGAAAGACCTTGTGATGGATCATTAAATGTCAATATAATTTTCCCTTCTCCACATTCAGACACTAATATGAGAAAAAAAAGCCTATGCTCCAGGTCAGCTGTTTTTAAATCCAGGTTGGTAAAGCTGTTCAGAAGATTTTCTACTTCATAAACATATTACTTTGTCTAAAATAAAATGTTTTTGTGAAAGTGTCCAGCTGTGAGTGAGTTTCCATTGGGAAGCTTAATTCAGATGCAAAACGACATTTCAGAACAGAAGGGTCAGGCATCTCAAGAAGGGAATGGCCTTGCTATCAGGACAGCTATTCCAAAAGTAGTTTTGTGCATTTCTAGTCACCATGCTACTGAATGTATAACTGGTGAATTTGACAATTATCTTTCCCTCTCTCTCTTGCCCTCTTACTTTTACCCCTCTTTACTTCCAACACCTCAGTCTCCTCAGTTGCGCAGATTTTATGACTGTGCCATATGAAAATATGTGGAAGGAATGTAAATATAGCTTTTAACACTGGTACACCCACCCAGAAAATGGGATCCTTTTAGCATTACTTATGTAGCAAAATACATGGCAATCGGATCAGATTTAGATGAATGTTTCTGCCAAAAGATCTATCAATTCATTGATCTGCCTTCTTAAAAAAAAATTCTTGCTATAGGAAGAATTTTTGGATGGCAGACATTTTTGTTGAGTATCCAATGCATGGATGAGATTGATGCATGGATAGGATACAGTTTACAAGATAGAGTGACAACAACTGTTCACCACCACTCAGCTTCCCTACTGATGACAGAAGGAGGTTCTCAAAAAAATAAGAAGCATTTAATAAAAGCTGGGGAAACTTGAGTTATTCTGGCTACATCTGAGAAAAAACTTCTGAAAGGTCAACAATGGGCAAACACAGTTAACCTCCTACAAAATAAGCAGCCTCTCTCTTGTTTGTAACGGCTCAACTATATTTAAATTGAAGCTTAGACATTACTGTTCTGAAGCAGAAAAGAAGGCATCACAGCCCCTTAGAAGATTTACTCTTAGTCAACAGTAGTCGCTACTGTTTCAAGAGGGTCAAATTCTTTATAATGCAGCTGCTTGGGTACAGTTTGATAAACACATCTATGAAAGCATTTCATTTCAGTCCCCAACTGCAGTGGGGATTTTTCCCTGAAACAGAAATGTGATGCCTTGTATCATGAAGACAGACTTGTCTGCTGGAAAGGCAGCAAACAGAATACTGCAAGAGGGTCTATTTCAGTAGTGAAGCCCACTGTATCACACTACACAGCAGTCACTTATTTGCTCTAAGCTATGAGCAAGTAGCTTTTTGCTCCAGCAAGGCATAGTTTGAAAATGAAAGATACTTTTAGCATTGTGTAGGAAGAAAAATATCTTTCACATCTCCTTGAATGTGAAGCACTTTCATTACTGAGTCTCCCTGCCCTCCAATCAAGAAGTTTGCTGAACCAGTCTGCTCTATCCACTTCCTCACATTACAAATTATTAACCTCTAACTTCTGAATTAGAGAAAAAAAAGTACAGAAATATGCCTGTTCCTAACAGAACTTTGTTATGAAAGACACTCGGTAGTATGTCATTTATTCAATAGTAAAGAGAAAGAGAATCATTAGGTGGCATCCTCCTCCCAAATCCTCAGGTCTTTTCAAAATCCTGATTAAACAAATCTCTCCCTTGAAAGCAAACTTTCCATGCTCTAGAGGTACCCTAGAAACTGCTATTGTTAAGAAAATACCTGAGCATTACCATATACTAGGTTTAGAGAGGATCATAGATAATCCTAGAAAAACCAAATATGCTTTTGAAATAATAAAAGTAGAGATGTAAAAAAAAAGTAAAACCTGCCTAAGTAAAGTTCCTAACTTGGGACTTTGGAGACCCTGCATTGAGGAGTCTTGCTTCTGCACTTCATACATAGAAATAATACTTGTCAATCTCATAACAGTATTTCTGAAAATGATCATTCAAAACACCGTGAGAAGCTCAGATATCACGGCAACAGAGATCTCAAAGAGGAGGCTTCAGGAAGAGAGGAATGGTAAGCAAAGACGTAAGGAATTTTTAACAAATAACACTTATACTAGCAATAATTTTACTGAGCAATGAAGAAAACACACTCTTCAGAAAGGATTAAAATGTTAAAAACAAAATGAGAATGAAAGTGAGGAAACCAAGCTAAAAGCAGACAGAAAAAAAACATGCTTGCTGTGGGACTCCTCAGCAAACACAAAACTGTTAGGAGAACTGCTTTTAGAAGGAGGATTACTAGGAGGTATTGTGTGTTAATACTCCCTGATTTAAGATTTTTTTCCACTCTGCTGTATTAAATTAACACTTGTATTGCCCTGGCTTTAGGAAAAAAAACCAAACCAAACAACAACTTCAAAGAACAGAAAATCTCAAAGATCAAAGACTATAATTTCCCAAGTTTACATGCTTCTTCCAAAACTGTGTACCTAGCAAGTTTCAACAGCTTGGCAACAAAATATTTGCATAAAGTCATATTTGATTAAACAGCCAAAGACTCTAATTGCCTAATTATATCACTAACCTCAGTCTTGCGCTGATTCATTGGAAAGGGATTCAGACAGCAACCAATAGGGAGTTACTAGCTGTGTCCTCCAAAATGTGAACACTGACTCCATTATTTGTTTCTCTTAGTGAATTAATTTGTAGAGACCAATCACTGGACAAAGTACTTGCTAGCCAGCAAATCTGCATGTTCCTAAGCAGAGAGAGATGCACTTACATTTAGAACACTTATGTATTTAAAGAGTTCATCAGCTGGCTCTTAGAGCCATATGAATCTCATTTGTTTTGGTTCACTTTAAGCTCAGTGATCTCTGTTTTATTCATTTTCTTCCAAGCCTGTTTTGAATTTCAGATGTGAACAAATCAAATCAGCTCTCTTTCCATCCTGTCTCACTTCTTCCTGTTCCTCCTTGAATTAATCCTCCTGCCTTCATGTATGTAGTCTGATTATAGCCACATTCTGTCTCCATATGACTCTTGGGCTGCTTCTCCTCTGCTGTTGTAAGGCTCTGTGAATCCCAGGAAAATCAGGGTCAAGTTAAAACTGCATATTTTGAACTATTTTACTAAAAAAACAGCTAAGATATTTAGAGTTATCTTTTCCCTTTGCCTTTACAACATCTACCACAGAAGTTTTGGCCCACATGAGCAGTTGCAGCAGCTGGTGCTAAGCCCTCAGCATCTATACTGTATGCTCTTTGGGGTTTTTAGTTCAGTTTGGGTTTACTCTGGTGCCCTGAATTGCAAATCCCCACCACACATGCTTCAAAGCTCTGCAAAGGGCCAGTTACTGCTTTTGAAACTCACTAGAGATTGAGGTGCCCTCAGTAAGTATCGGGCCCAGCGGTCCCAGTTTAGCTGTCTCAGAGAAATCTAGTTTAACTATGGACAAATAATTCTGCCACATAAAACACTAGGCTTCAAAACTGCACTACAAACAGGCTGCTGCCTTACTAACACAATAACAAGAATTACCACACTTCGATTACACAATGAATCCTACAACCAGGCATCTCAATGGTAGAAGTCACAGCAAAAATTTTTCACTGCTTCCAAACAGTGCACAAGGGAAGTAGCCTCTTCAGTGATGTCTCAGACCTAGCAGTGAGGCAGCCCACAAATCCAGGTTGTGTACAAAACCAGCCGACAAACCACCTTGTCCTCACAAAACACTTTTCAGGAATGTGTATCCATTTAAACTGCAACATCAATGAAAACTTATCAGAATACCTCACGCAGCCATGGGGGATTTTGGCATTTGTAGCACATTAAATCGAAATTGCAGCATCGCTGTTAAACTAGTTTCTCTGGTGCTTCCCAAACTATATTTTTTAGTTTTTATTCTGTGCTAAAATGTGAACTTTATTTTTTAATTCAATATAGATCACCACAATCTCTGAGTACAGATAATACCTCCTTCCATGCTTCACTGAGAAGCCAAATATGAACCATACTGTTGCTGAGCATTTTTTTTCCTTAAAAGATTATGACATTTACTCCTCAAAGTAGAGTCACCCTAACACAGGCTTTTGTAAGGTTCATTGAACAAACAATCCAAGTTTTTCACTGTGGAAAAATTCTGCTCGCAGAAATATTATTGGTAGGGTAGAGCTGAGCTCGTTCCAGGCTGCATTGCCAGTATCATGAAACACAGTGCACAGAGCTCTGATTTGTTTTTAAGTTTGTAGCACAGCTGTCATAGAAAACCTGCCTAAGGTTTCCTATGAAAACCGACTTCACTGGTCGGTTGTCAGAAGTCAACCATTTTTTTCAAGGTACCTGATACCCTGTGAGAAAATTAAAGCAATGAAAGTAAACTAAGTGTGCACTGCAGAGAGGGTTTTTAATGGCTTCATGTCAGATGACTTCTCCTATACAAGGCAGCCAGCAGAAGAAAAATTCAATTCAAATTATAATTCAGAACTCTAATTTCTCAGACTGCAATGAGTGCTGGTCTAACAGAAGAAGAAAGACTTGGTCTTACTGGGTTGGTTGCAATTATATACACTCTCTCTCCCATACTGGGAAACCTGTTATTGAGGACCACAGACAGAAGAATGAAGATACTTCACCCCTTACTGCCAAGGAGACATTGCTTCAAGGTAGCCTGACTAAAAGGGGATTAAGACACTGTCAATCAAAAGAATAATGTGTATTAGAGGAGGAACTGAGCTTACCAAGCAAACACATCACTGCAGTGTAGTTTAACTGAGCATACACAAAACCAACTCAGATGATAGGAGATAGCCAAGGCACTGACATAGTTTGGGTTACAGAGTTATTCTGAGGAGAAAGAAAGTGTTCACTGTTTGATGGTTGTGGCTTTCTAAATAGACTGCACATACCCCGAAGACATTAGCATGTGTTTTTTGCTTACAGCCAAGAGACTTTATTGTTTCCTAGAATACACGTAAAATAAGAAACGCTGGTAGAACAGATGATGTAACATTATCCATAAAACACAGATCTACAAGGCAGAGAAGTATTACTAAATCTATGGAAGGAGGAACTTGTGTTTAAAGACTACTAGCCGAAGCTCCAAGTTTTAAATTTGTGCAATTATAATGTGAAATTTCATTTAAACTTTCCAAGTGATTTAGGAGACCAGAAAGTCTGTGTAGGATATAATGCAGACCTTCAAGTATAAGAAGAAACACAGTTTAAAATACTGTATTCTTATGTAAGAAAATATATACGTTACCTTTTCTAGTAGAAAATCTTTCTCTGGTTTGAGTGAAAGTATTCTCACTTCTGACAACTTCTGACAACAATCATCATCTTTTCTTTTCCCTGTTCCCCACATGCATGCTTTTTTTTTTTTCCTCCCAAATTTTGTTAGATACTGTACATGTGAGTATGGGTTAGAGAAAGAGAAAAACATTAAAAAGGAAATAGAAATGACAAAGTTTTTGCAAAGGCAGTCTACATATATTCCCTGGAAAATCTGGCCCCGATTTGTTGCTAAAAATACGCAGTTTGTTCTGTATGTGAAGACATTCCACCAGCTTGCAATCATCAAAATAAGCTTTCATCTTTTCACATTCATGACAGAAGTTCTGAGAAAAGTGAAGACTTTATTTGCCCTCCCCCTTAAAACCAAAGCTGTTTGCTCCACTTTTGAGGGCATTGGAGTCAAGCATGTGACTCCAGGCTACAGAGTTATATTATTTCGTCCTTAACAATGGACTGAGTGGGGGAACTTTCAAATCAGGAATACAACTTCCTGTCAACCAGGAGGCACTGTTAATGATTTTCAGTCAATTAAATAGAGCACACTTACTACTCTATTGTGTTGGTATGGAAATGTTCAGTAACTATTTCCTTGCTATGAAAGGAACACATGAACAAGCTTTTATACTATGCTCGTGCACAAAAGTACACTATTTTGTTCCCCACAGAAGCTACAGAATGCTAAGTTATCTCTCTCACATTCGTTTCCAGTTTTCTTGGAAGAAAGTACAGACTACTAGCATTGCAAACACACATTCTTTAACTCAGTCAGCAGCATAAAAATAAAAGCTAGCAGAAAGGAAGAATGTAACTGAGAAGGTGGTGTTGAATTCCTTTAAATACTTTAAGCAAATAGAGTTATTGCAAAATGTATAGGTGGTTTTCTTGCCTGATTCACCAAAAGGATTCCTTTTAACACTAGAAAGAAAATGGTATGAGCCACAGACACATACTTGCATTTTATATCCTTGGGTAGAGGAAGAGGAAACAAAAAAGGAGTCTGAAGGGACGATAGGAAATAGGTGCATGTTTGCTACACTTCACATAAGAAGGACGTGAACAAATTGGAATCAGAAATATCTTGGAAAAGAAAAAGAGGTGGACACATTTACCTCCTGAAATCAAAAAGCTGTTTTCTAGTTGTTACTGTAGCAAATACACTCAAAGTGAACCATCTAAACCACTAATTGGGTCTGAATTGCTCAAGTGTGCATTTGCTTGGGCAGCAGAATTCCCTTTGCAGAGGATTCCACTGTTTATAAAAGGGAAGAAAATTAAGATTTCCTGCTTTTGTCAAGTGGAAACACGTTTCAACATGACTCTGAAAACATCTGAAGGATTCTTGCATCCTGAGATCATCTGACTATTATGCTTTGAAGTGTTGTTTGTTCATGAACTGTGAGACAAGCATAGGACAAGTGGTTGCAGATTCTTTACAATATAATAAAAAGATCACCAAAAATTATCATCATACTTGGTGATTTCTGTCAAATATCAATGGCACAAATTGTCTGCTGAGACATTTGCTATGAGCTGCACATTACCACTGCATCTGTTTATGCAGCCCTATCTGCTTAGATTAATGTCACCACAGGTTTAACGCAAGAAAGGTGATAGCCTGAAATAGCATTAAGTGTTTTCTGCCGCTTAAACACAGGAGAAGTGTACTACCAGCCTCTACCTCATCCTCTTCAATGTGTCTCCAGCTAGTTGTGAAGGAGTCGTCTGTCAGAACAAGTGTTCACCCTGATGGCTTTTTTAGTGCTTGGCCTTCAGGCTGAAATTGCTAGCAAGTGTGTAAACTGTGGCCATACCAGAACGCAGAATGAATCTAGATCTAGAAAATTAATTATCAACTTGTTCCATGCTAGTCATCAAACTAGTAAATCTTAAATTTAAAAAAAAAAAGGCCTTTATCAAAAACCATCAGCTAAGTTTCCCAAAATGGGCATGTGCAATTTTATCCGGTTACATGTCCTATTACTAAATCAGAAAAACATAGAAACTTATTTATTTGTTGATGGATTAACAGCTTTTCAGGTTTAGTTCAGTATCATAAAATCAAAAATCAGGAGACTGTGCAACCACTATTTTAAAATTGCAATGAAACAGAAATACCAGAATGAAAAGATTCAGAAGACTGAAGACTGAGAAGTGGAGGAAACCATATCCAAGACGGGCACACTCCAAGGCTTAATATACTCCACATAAAAAAATATGGTGGGAAGTCCAGAGGCATCCTTGCCTTTAGGATTTGCTTTTTGGGCCTTTTCATTTTAAACAACACAAAACCAAAACACCCCATCCATCAGTTCCCAAACTGCAGCTTTATAATTACTTTACCTGCTGATATGACATTTTCTCTTCTCTGACTATCCTTTTGCAGCAAGTAGATCTTAAGGATAGCATAGGAGATTGAAGCGGGTTGGCCCTTGGCTGGGGGCCAAGCCACACACACCCGCTCACACAGTCCCTGCCCCCACCCAATCATAGGGGAGAGAATTAAAGCGGTAAATGGCAAAGAGGACTCGTGGGTTGAGATAAAGACAATTTAATAACTAAACTACAATAATATTGGAAATAATACTATATACAAATATGCAATGTGATACACAGTGATACTGCCCCTCCCCACCTGATGACCAAAGGCCCAGCCCACTCCCAGCCAATGACCCCGGAGGAGGGAGGGAATGGGTGATACACAATGATACTGCCCTGTTGCCAGCTAACGATCCCCAGAAACCGCACAGATGATTTCCCCCAAAAAAGGGGGGCACTCACGGAACGGAGATAACAGTCCAAGCGTCCCAGCCCGAGAGCTGACCGAAGCAGGAAAAAAACAAACAGCTAATGATCCCCCTGGAAGGGAGGATCCCAAAACTCACAGAGCGGAGATAACAAGCGTCCCGGGCTGAGAGCTAACGGCGTCCGGGGTGGGGGTAGGCCTTGGGAGAGCGAATGCAGGCACCCAAAGCGAGATGAATCTGGAGCCCAAGGGAAGTGAAAAAAAAGCTCTCCCGGAAGGGTCCTCACCTATATACTGGGTATGACGTGCATGGGATGGAATAATTGGTCAGTCTGCTTCTCAATCTTGACCTAAAAGCAAATCCCAAGCTAGAAGCCGGACTGTCTCTCCCCCCCCCCGCCCCCCCCGCTCTGTCTATGGAGAGGAGAGAGGCTGAATGTATTTTGTCCTTGAGAGTATTCTAGCAATAACTATAAACGTTCTTTTCTTATCAGTTTTCTCCTGAGCAGGAATCCAAAACATAGCTCCTTGCTAGCTATTTACAAAGAGAAGGGAAAAAAGAAAAAACAATTAACTCTCCTCTGCTTAACCCACGACAGAGATGCCCTTCTATTGTGCAAGGTACCAGTTGTAGAAGAGGGAAACGTGTGATCCATTCAGGAACAGTGTTATAGGAGGACACTGTCTTCAAGACATTTTTTTTCTACAGGATTTGTCATGCCATATTGACATGGACATGCCCTGTGACAGGGCAGCACAAGAGTTCTGGAGATGGTCCAGTGCCACTGGAAGGAGGGAAAGAGGAAAGGAGGGAAAGAGGAAAGGAGAAAAGGAGGAAAGGAGGAAAGGAGGGAAGAAGGGAAAGAAGGAAGGAGGAAAGGAGGGAAGGAGGGAAGGAAGGAGGGAAGGAAGGAAGGAGGGAAGGAAGGAAGGAGGGAAGGAAGGAGGGAAGGAGGGAAGGAAGGAAGGAGGGAAGGAGGGAAGGAAGGAAGGAAGGAAGGACTGCTTCTGAAGAGCTCTCTCTGAAGGGCATGTTTTGAGAAATCACGGGTAATTTAACATTAATAAAACACTCAAGACCTTAGAGTGTTAGAACCTAGAGGTAGTGTCAGAAAAAGCTTCGCCATGTGGCTGCTACTTCCTACTACAAAACATGCAAAAATATACAGGTGTTGCTGATATTCTTTTAACTACAATTTAAAATGTGCAGCCTACCATGAGGTCATCCTTGTATTAGTTTATTCACAAGAAAAATTTCACATACTTACAAGAAAATTTCGGACAGAGCTTTGTGAACCCAGAACAATGATATAGTTGGGGTGAAGCCTTACAGAAGAGTCATGGGATAGCTGGCCTAACGCAATGAAATGTAGGTACGTTGTTTTCTGAAAAGGGAACGATGCGTGAAGTCACATTCAAAGTCAGATCTTTTGGAGTCTACAAAGGTAACACCATCAGGTTTTGGACAGATGGTTATTCTGAGCCAACAGAATTTCACTAGCACCAAAAATAAGAAAATATGTTCAGAGTCATCCAGGAGAAACACTCTCCACCAACACCTAGAGAAAAAAATACATCCAGTACAATATATTAATGGGACATGGAAAACAGGATAGGGAGGAAAACATTTTCATGTTGATCTTTCCTCAATAAGGGATTTTAACAATAGTAATTTACATTAAAATATTTTTTCTGTACAAAAACAATTAAAATTGTTATGGCTCCTACTGAGCTCCAGGGTAGATGCTCTTCAGTTAAGTGAGCTAAATGATGATGCTGAAGTAAGAGATGTGTTCATGTTGGTGTTTTTTAGTCATCAGAGTAACTACCATGGCTCTGAAACTATCTGATCCTTTTTTAACTAAGTAAACATGGAATCACTTTTTGTCCATAAGAGAATTATGAAAACATAGCTACAGGCCCATAAAATTACTCAAGAAGTATAGTTAAAAAAAAAAGGTTATAAGAACTTGCATGAGTACCCTCTTGTTCATATTAATATATACTCTCACATCAATCAAATCCTCCGTTAGTTCTACACACACTGGCATCTTCCTTAGCTACTCTATTTGGTAGACCTTTCCCATAAGGACAGAGTAAAGAAGAAACTCAGCATTCAGTATTAATATGCATAAGAACTACAATGCAGGCTTAGATAGACCAAAAAATCTAAGTCATGTTACAGATATCCATTCAATATTTGATTCACATAGATCACACTAAATTAACTATTGAAGGGGAGAGCTTTTGCCTTACGAGCAATAGACAGAATAGAGATAGGAGACACCTGAGCTTTCTTCCAGATCTTGTTACTGACACATGAGCTTGGAGACACAACTAACCTGTCTCTGTATCCCTACCAATAAAACGGAGCAATGATGATGAACTGTATTTGTAAAATATTCCTAGAACGATGGGCAAAAAGTGCTACAGCAATGACAACCCTAATTGTGTATTTGCTATTGAGTGATAAAGCTCTGAAATTCAGTAAGAGTCATAAGATACACACCTGTTAACATGAACAGGTGCTTCAGACCTGAACTCCAAAACTGATAGATTCTTTCTTATTCCCTGAAAAATGAAGTTCTAGAAACTGATTCTAGGAAACATTTTTACTTTTAACTGTTAGTCTTAACTTATTAGAAAACACAACAGAAATTAATGAAAAAATATCCTCATTTTATTCTTATTCAACAGAACAGTTCCTTCCATGGAGCTTAACACACTATTCAAAAGAAGGAACCAAAGAGCATTTATCTAATTTCAGCCACAATAGATTCAATAAATGTTTTTTTTAATCCTTGCAAGTAAAGATAAAGCAAAGGTATGAGTAAAAATCATAGCTTTGACATTAGAACATACATGAACACAGCTATATTGACTTGAGGTAAGCCACTCTAATTTATCTTGATAAGGAATACATGCTCCTAGCCCTGGCTTATAGAACTGCACCTACCAAAATTTTGCAGCAAAAATATTCCTTTTTTGGAATGCAGAGATGGTTTGTAGAGAGTTCAGTCAGGATGCACAGTCAAATATGATTTTTTTTTTTAGTAACTGTTTATTTTTGTGCAATTTCTTTTTCCAAGTGCAGAATTCATTGTGACTAATGCTGTCTGAAAATGCAGTCCTGATTAATTTTCGTGCAGCACAAGCAACTATTTCTAGAAAAGTTATTTTGACTAGGCACAGTGTGAGGGTTTACCCAATTTAGGAGAAATATTACCATCAAGACTTCTGAATCTTACTTGGTAAGAAAACTCATACAAAATATTCTTTATCAGACTACTTACTGATTTATACTAGCCTACAATGCCTGAGCATTTACCAGCCTGTCTTTTTCCAATATAAACTATCTCAACAAAATTAAGAAAAAAAATTAATTATTACAGTACCCATATGGTACATACAATACTCAGTGTGTGATGGATGTTGTTTTAGAGAAGCTTTTGTTCCCAAATAGACCAAAACTTTGAACCGATTTTTTAAAAGCTAATGTATTGCTCATTGCTACGAATTGCTTGTATTCCTTCATAATTCAACAAATTTTCTGCTTTGTAAGGAAAAGGTATTGTCTTTTTTGTCTTTTGCAAGCCACATACACACAACAAACACTACAGTGTTGTAGCATAACATGGCAAATACAGTAGTAAATTGCAATTATCTCACCAATACACAGCCTCTGCTTTAAACATGTTCCTGAGCACTACGCATAGTTACTAGACTCTTCTCCTTCATCCTTCTTAGTAATTTCAACTTGGTAATTTTCAGTTCAGTTAAAATATTTAATGATTCCATTATGCTACCATTACACAAACGTAGTACTCCTACTACATTTTTACAGCTGAATAATTATGCTTCATTAATATAAACACTCCAAAAAAATTACTTAGGCACCATGATATAATTTCATTCTGTTTTCTATACCAAAGAAATTTACAAGATATTTGTACACATACCGTACAGTTTAGTTCAGAGATAAATGAAACTACACAGTAGAAAAGCAAGTAAAATTTAGTGTCCTCTTGCAGAAGAAATATAATGAAAAAATACTATCCACAGTGGTCTTCCATTCAATTTGCAAATAATCAGGCTTTTATTAAAATTGCATCACTCACTCTTCTTTCTTTATGTCAATCCTAATATTAAATGATGCCTTTATTAATATATCATTATAAGCACATGCTGGTAGCAATTAGCTGTGTTTTTTACCCTCCGGGCACAATTCTAGGTGAACCTGGTTGAAATTGGTAAATGGACGCTATTTAAAATGAAAGCATAGAGAGCAAAGTATCTTCTGTCTACAAGCAGAAGTATGCTGCTGAACGAAAAACAAATTAAACTACATAGGGTCATCGTCTTTCAAGAACATTAAAGAACAGAAGTGTTTTGACTGGTTTAAATAGGTTCAGACACAGAGCTGGTTTGTGCTACAATATGATGTTTACCATGATCAAACTGTTTCTTTTTGACACTTAACTCTCTGATCTCAAAATGTAATGGTACATACATTCTGGTTTTGATAACACACCAGGCTGAAACCTGAAGAAGAAGCAGTACACTGCAGTGCTCAGCACTGAGATGTCTAACTCCTAAATACCCTGATTTTAGATATGGCAAACCCCATCTCTCCTATTCATTGTAGAAAGGTGTCCTGGGTTAAGTAGAGAGAGAGTTCATTTTTTTTTCTTTTCTTCATGAATAGCTAGCAAGAAGCTGTGTTTTGGATTTGTACTCAGGAGAAAAGCTGATAAGAAGGAACGTTTATAGATATTTCTAGGATACTTTTCAAGGTCCTTCAGCCTCTCTACTCTCCGCAGGCAGGTTGGGGGAAGAAGGAGGGCTGGGAGGACCCAGTCCAGCTGCTAGCCTGGGATTTGCTCTTATGTTAAGACTGAAACTCAGAATAGCCAATAATTTTATTCCATAACATGCATGTCACGCCCAGTACATAGGTGAGGACCCTTCCAGGAGATCTCTCTCTTTTTGCTTCCCTTGGGCTTCAGATCATCTCTCTTCAGGTGTCTGCATTTGGTCTCCCAAGGCCTTTCCACCCACACACACACTCCGGTCTGGGACACTTGAATCGTTATGTCCGTTCCGTGAGTTTCAGGATCCTCCCTCTCTGGGGGGATCATTAGCTGTGGCCAGGTGGTTGTTTACCCCCCCCTTTGGTCAGCTCTTGGTCTGGGACACTCGGCTTCTTATCTCCATTCCGTGAGTGCCTCTGGGAGCGGTGCACCCCGTCTTGTTCGGGGGAACCATGAGTGTGGTTCTGGGGATCGTTAGCCGGCAACAGGCTGAGCCTTTGGTCATCGGGTGGGGGGGCAGTATCATTGTGTATCACCCATTCTCTCCCTCCTCTGGGGATGTTGGCTGGGAGTGGGCTGGGCCTTTGGTCATCAGGTGGAGGGGGGCAATATCACTGTGTATCACATTGTATATTTGTATATAGTATTATTTTCAATATTATTGTAGTTTAGTTACTAAACTGTCCTTATCTCAACCCACAAGTCCGCTTTTCCATTTACCCCTTTAATTCTCTCCTCAATGATTGGGTGGGGGCGGGAACTGTGTGAGGGGGTGTTTGGTTTGGCCCCCAGCCAAGGCCTAACCCATCACAAAAGGTTTAGTAGTCACTAAAGCTGTGACCCCTAAAAAGCAGCAACCCCAGCAAGGTCTGGGCTGAGATAACCACAGTGAAGCACTACAAAATGGTGGGACCTGCACCTGAAATGCACCTCTTGTAGCTCTTCAGTACTTTTCTCAGGCTTTCAGGAAGCACCTTCCTCAGCCTTAAATTCACAGTAAAAAACATTTTTTCCATCAGGCAACCATCTGCACTGCAACCAAAAGGAGATGGGTATGTTTATGCAATAATTCAATGATTCAGATGAATTCATTAAGAGATAAGGAGCCATTCATACACCACCTATCAGTACGTAACTCATTTACTGAGATGGTGCCAGGCAGCTAGAACTGTCACAAAATACTATGGAGGTGCAATATGCTACTGCATTTGATTGCTGTTTTCACTGACGATGTGGAAGAAACAATTACTTTCAGTTACATTACCAAGCAAGTACATTTAACAGTCACTACAGGTATATTTTGTGCCTATCTCACGCCTCCCTGTTTGATGGCAAGCTAACAATGTATTTATTTCCTTTTTTAGTATCTTCATTTAAAATGCACTGTTTGAAAAAATATTTCTTTATTAAAACCATCAGGTGAAATACTGACCTCAGAGGGATCATTGGAAACTTTTTCTCACCTTTTGATATAGTGTCCTAAACATATGACATGTATAATCCAAACATTCCTGAACTGAGCCTGTTTTTCTAGCAGCAAGAAAGGGATATTTTTATACCACTGGTGCAGCTAGAAGTCATCACAGAAAGTTACTTATGTCATACATGCTATAAACAAATGCATTAATTTAAGAAAATTATTTGTGTTGGAAGGACCCTATCTAGTTCCAATCCCCCTGCCATGCGCCCCCAAATTCCAGAGAAAAAGGACTGTAAACATGGATAGAATTCAAAAATAAAAGAGTGAGGTGAAACTGTTTGTTCTCAAACTCTGCACATTCCTCTCCACCCACCAGCCATACCTTTCTTCCCTGTGACCACTTTCAGGGAACACAGAGAACAATCTTGTCTTCCCCAGATAAACCATCTTAGGGACAAAAAAATATAAAATCAGTTCACTTAAAACATTCACTTGACTCTTGAAAAAGATCCTTTTAGCAAGAAAGAGATGAGACGTTATGGAATAACATTTGTCCTTGCAACAACTGAAGAAAGGAGGAGGCAGAAGGAAGACAGCAGGGCAGAGGGAGTGGCCTCATGCAAATCACTCTGTAAAACAGTATCAGTGACACCATGAAACGTGACATGGTTCCAAGCAGAAAAATCCTGTTGTGCATACTAACTTCATTGCAGTAGAAAGCCTAACCTGTTACTGTGACAGCATGCTTTGACTATGACATTCACAGAGGATAAAACATTTCAACTTAGTCTGTCCGACTGCTTTGTTATTAAAGCTGACAAGTAAGCAACAGTGAGCATCACTAGGCAAATCACAGCACTATACATCTGTCTTATCATAATATGGCAGGATCAGAGATCATCTGAGGGTGTCGTAATTTCAGAAAACTAAATTCTGTTTTTTGTGATAACACCCACTTGTATCTCTCTAGCTTGTATTTCCAATTTGCTGCCTGTTTGCATCTATTCAGAAATTAATTATTGCATATCATTAAATACGGTGTAAATAAGTTAGGCCTGACTGTGAAAGATCAGCATGAAATGAGGAGCTACGAGGTAAGCTGCAGTGGCTACAATGGAAGTCCTTTGATGTGTGTGGCCTGTGAAGCATAGCCACAGTATAATGTAATTTGAGAGTATACACTTCATAGAGATTTAGAGGAATTTTTTTTCTTCTCTCTCCTTTTCTAGGTCCCCGCAAAAGAACCCATTACCAACAGAACAACAAAAACTCAGAGTTGATAAATCAAGCCTTCAATAAAAGGATACATGGCCTCAAATTAAGCAAAGAGTGCTTAGTTTATCTTCCAGATCATAATCAAGCTCTAGTCTCACCTCCAGACCTTCAAGCAGGAAAGAAGAGTAGATCAAAACATTGTTGAATCTAATAGGTTTACTCTGGAAAGGGCTACTTCTACAGCAATTTACGCATTAGCAAACAAAATAGACAAGAGGTTTGTTTTGTACAGCTCTTGAATTTTAATGTTTCCTATAGTGGTATCCTACAGAAAATTTCTAAGAACATTGTCTATTTCTCTTCAAAATTTCAGCTGCAATAATTCCTGCAGCACTTAACTATCTCTAAAGTACTAGACAATCTCTGTTGGCTCTACAGTTCTTCACTGCTATGGTTTACTTTTGTATTTCTCAAGTTATATCTTTTTGTTCAGAGGTCATGAGTTAAAGACATTGCTAGATCGGCTTTTGGCGTACTCAGCACCTCCTCCCAGATGCATGATGTAGATTATAATGGAAAACTTACCTGCAAAGAGATTTCACAGAGAAGACATAAATTTAACCCATATTAGTGATGCATTAGAACAAAATATTCAAATTCACCTGAGTATGTTTCACTTACATGATTGTGTAAAATTAACACACATGAAAATTCTTTTCTAAGTGGACACATCGAGGAGCTTTGATACCCTTTGGGATTCAGGGATGAAATAATGAAAAGGGCAAAGCTTCATTCAGGGCAATTAAGCTGCAAGAAAGCCCTGGTTGCCTCTCAAATGTGTGCAGCAGACAGCTAAGAAACAGAAGTCAGTAAGAGATTTCTTTGAGGCAACTGTCAGCAAAATGCAAAGCTGAGATAAAAGCCAAGTGCGTAAGAACATAGTTTCTACTTTCAACCACACAAACTCTCCCAATCAGAGCTGTCCCAGTGTGAGTTTCAGAATGCACCTAAGGGGTTTTCCTTCTCTACAGTTTTTCTTTACAAAACATTTCTGTGTGATCTGATCTAGGTGTTCCTGCTCTGGCAGGGGGATTGGACTAGATGATCTTTCGAGGTCCCTTCCAATCTCTAACATTCTGTGATTCTGTGTGATTCTGTGATTTCTGCTCCAAGGTTGTTTTATAATAACACACTTAGTTTCGGTATATATACATGTTGCTGTTGAAAAGTTTCCACTGTCATGCATACATATTTTATTAAAATTATTAAAAACTATCTTTATCTATATAATGTAACAACAAAGAGTTCAGAGTAGAACGCAATGACCTTTCTAGAGCAAAGAAAATCAGTAGTTGGCATTGTGAAAAAAACAAAGACACATCAAGTTACAGAAATTACAATAAGAAATTCCAAGAGCATGAAGTAGCATTTATATTATTCTGGTAACCAAGCTTGGGTGTAGTTCTTTTAACACATCTATGAGGTCAGGGAAGCCAGCATGACACCTTTGCAAGGAAAGGAGACTGCAAGGTTAATATATTCCAAATGTTGGAAATGTAAGATGTTTTCACTGTGGCAATATCCTGCCTTGCATTTTGTTATTTTTACCCTGTCCTAAAATATGACATGATGAATAAAGGAAATTACTATTTTTATGGCCAAAGCTTGTGTGCAAAGATAAGGTCTGATGAATTAGCAGCTGTAAAAGAAGTAAAAGGTTTTTGTTTAATCTTAAAAAAAAAAAGAAAGAAAAAAAGAAAAGATCAAACCAGCTTCTTTCTAATTTATTTTTTTCCCTAACAGCAAAATGCATCTAGTTCCTCTGAAAAAAAAACAGTAAATTAAACTTTAAAACCTAACTAAATCTCCAGCTTCGTCTAAGACAAAAAATGTACTGCAAACCAGATTATTTCCTCCTTTAATGCTGTATATAATTTGGATTTGGCAAATAAAATAATCCTGATTAAAATTATGCATGATCAAGCAAAGTAATAAATTGTTATAAAATGTCATAACTATTTCTTCAACTGTTATTTTCTTCCCGTGTTTTGAAGTATTGTGTATACAATAACAGTTTACATTCTTTTTAATACACAACAGACATCCAGTTTCAGTCCAAAATACCTGTTTCTTTTGTCACAAGTTCACAAGGATACTCCTGCTCTCTGGCAATCAGATTCACATAACTCAAACCCATTCAGAAAACAGTATCTTTCCATTGCCATCAGTGAACATACAGCGTGCTAACTTGCATTGATTTAAACATGCAAAGGCTGGTAGTGTGCATCCATGATGCCGTTTAAGTCTACAAATTAATTACATTCAAACAGCTTTACGTGGCTTCTCTATTCTCTGATCTCCTTTAACACGTTTTGTTTTCACTTGCACATTTTCCCAGACTTTAAGAGCTACTCTTGGAATGTTTCAGTGCTAAGAAATAATGCTTGTGCAGATGAATGTGAAAGAGTTCTGTTATAAAGCACAAAAAGGTTGAACAAGCATAAGAATGCATATCTACATGACCCTCAGGCTGATGTTTCCTAATACCTGATCACACGACTTTGTGCTTAAAACACTATTTTTATGTACCTTATTTTGAACGGACTGAGGTGGAAAACAATCTTTTAATAGCAAAAAACCTAATAATGGTATAATGTATTTCCATAGGAACTTCAATACTTTGACAGTTTCAAAATCACCATAAGCTTTACAGTTCTCTGCATTCTCCACTCTCCAAACACTGGGGAGGGGAAGGGCAGAGGGACAGAACACCACCACAACACAACTGCAGCACCTCCACACCCCCAAGAAAGGAGTCCAAATCACAGATTCCAAGAGGATGAGTTGTAAATTTCAGTTAGATGATAAAACTCGGGACATTTTTAATGAGCTATGAATTTCAGAACGCAGGTTCTACATTTGCAAACGACAAGAAGATTCACCCTTACGTGATGACCTATCCACACAATAAAAGATCCACTTTACAGAAGAATTAATAATACAAATAAGAAAACCCCTCCAAAATAATGTGGGAAAATAGAGTTATCTATATATTTTGCACACCTTTTCTATACAGGATCAACACCAGATTTTAAAAGCATTACCTCCAAGTTGTTTATCAACATATCAAGCAGCTTGCAGTCAAATGCATTTTCTGCACCAAGGCTGCATTTCTAAAATAATAGAATCATAGAATCATAGAATGGTTTGGGTTGGAAAGGACCTTAAAGATCATCAGGCCCTCTGCCATGGGCAGGGACACCCTCCACTAGACCAGGTTGCTCAAAGCCTCATCCAGCCTGGCCTTGAACACCTCCATGGATGGGGCATCCACAGCTTCCCTGGGCAACCTGTTCCAGTGTTTCACCACCCTCACAGTGAAAAATTTCTTCCTAATGTCTAGTCTAAATCTACCCTCTTTCAGCTTATACCCATTACCCCTTGTCCTATCACTACACTCCCTGATAAAGAGTGCCTCCCCATCTCTCCTGTAGGCCTCCTTCAGGTACTGGAAGGCTGCTATTAAGTCTTCTCGGAACCTTCTCTTCTCCAGGCTGAACAGCCCCAACTCTTTCAGCCTGTCCTCATAGGGGAGGTGTTCCAGCCCTCTTTTCATGGCTCTCCTCTGGACTCTCTCCAACAGGTCCATGTCTTTTTTATGTTGGGGGCCCCACATCTGAACACAGTACTCCAGGTGGGGTCTCACGAGAGCAGAGTAGAGGGGGAGAATCACCTCCTTCGACCTACTGCTAATGCTTCTTTTGATGGAGCCCAGGACACTGTTGGCTTTCTTTGCTGCAAGCACACACTGCCAGCTCATGTTCAGCTTCTCATCAACCAATACCCCCAAGTCCTTCTCTTCAGGGCTAAGGAGAAATGCAGAAATGTACATATGCAACTAATTTACATGAGAGTGTTGAATGAGCACAAATAAAAGGTCAAAGTGTCCTTTTCAAAGTTCAGATGGGGGAAAAAGAGGAAGTAGGTAACTGAAGTCAATAAAACCTGAATTATTAATAGAGTATGTTATGTCCAATATACTGCTATATTAAATTTTTAGTTGTTTATCAACTTGTTGCCGCAGATTTGAATATGATATTGCACCGGCAACATATAAAAGCTGGAAGTTTCGTTTGGGTTTACGGAAGAGATTAAGAGCACCATTAAAGTAGTTTTTTGCACATGCAGATGCTTTGTTAAACATGTGTTTTTAATGTATTTTCGTTTAATTGTTTGATGTTACATCGAGTCTGACAAATGGCTGAATTAAAGGTCTGAGCTGTTTCAAATGATGGAGGTTCAAAGAATCCAGAACTAATCAGAACTGCCTTCAAACTTTTGCAAACTAAGGGAAAATCCTTTCATTTTGCAATTTCTCTCCCATGCAAAACATAAACTCATAAAAAAACAAATCTTCTAGCTTATGATGAAAACAGATGTAACATTTACTGCATGCTTACTTATGTGATACACTGAGGAAAATAACAGCAGTTAACCTCTTATTAGAAATATTTAAAATGTCAGTAAATAGATATCAGTGCTGCACAACACAGTTCCAGTCTAAATTACCTTATTAACAATTAACATCCTCTCAATTTTGCTCCCAGTAAGACAAAAAAATTGGCAAGTGAACGTTCATTTATCCCATGGCAGCTGTTCTGGAGTCCCTAATCTAATGAATATAATACATTTATTGCTGTGTAAAGGAAACATACTCCCAGGGGAAGATATCAAGCTGCTGTCCTCTTCTTTGGATACATTTAGCTCTAACTACATACAGACCACAATGAATATTTCACATGTTGTGACGGGTTAGCCCCTGGCTGGGGGCCAAACCACACATACCCGCTCTCACAATTCCCGTCCCTATCTGAGCACAGGGGAAGAGAATTAAAGGGGTAGATGGAAAAGAAGACTCGTGGGCTGAGATAAGGACAATTTAATAGCTAAACCACAATAATATTGAAAATAATACTATATACAAATATACAAATGAGTGATACACAGTGGTACTCACCCCCCCACACCCAATGACCAAAGGCTCAGACTGTTTCCAGCTAACGATCCCAGAACTACACTCATGATTCCCCCAGATGGGGTGTGCATGGCTCCTGGAGGCACTCACAGAATGGAGACAGCAGTCCGAGCGTCCCTGTCTGGCCCCAGCTAACGATCACGGAGAGGGAGGGTCCCAAAACTCACGGAATGGAGATAACAGTCCGAGCGTCCCAGACCAAGAGCTGACCGGAGTGAGGCAGGGGGAAGGCCTTGGGAGAGCAATGCGGAGCCAGAAGAGAGGACCGAAACCAAAAGGTACCGGAACCAGGAAGAGAAGGGCCGATCCTCCGGAAGGGTCCTCACCTATATACTGGGCATGATGTGTATGTTATGGAATAGATTATTGGCTATTCTGAGTTTCAGTCTTAACCTAAGAGCAAATCTTAGGCTAGCAACCAGCTGTCCTTCCCTGGTCTGCCAACCTTGGCAGCGGCACAAAACATCGTTCTTATCAGCTTCTCCTGAGCACAAATCCAAAACATAGCCTCTTGCTAGCTATTTATGAAGAGAAAAAAAAAAAGTTAACAGAGTTAACAGAGTTAATTTTAAGCAGTCTGTCTCTGCTTAACCCAGGACACGTGTCCTCTGTGTTGAGTCTTATGTTTCTGTTAATTTCCCCAGTATAATCATCTGCACTAGATTGGCACTAAGACAACGTAAAACCAACAAATGTACATCCTCACAGAAGTGAGCATGTCACTGTCTGAAATAAAGTGTCAGAAAAAAAAAGGAAAACTGATCTGTTTCTTTTCTCGTTGTACCTAACATATTAAAATGTTACTGCTTCCCATTCATAGCTGGAAATTATCCATGCTCTCCAAAGCTTACTTCCTTACACCACTCAAACACCTTAAGAAAAGAAAGAGGAGGGACGGGACGGGAA
>WKFP01015452.1:1155451-1167013 GCA_011057875.1 Pterocles orientalis
GGGGAAGGGGAAGGGGAAGGGGAGGGAAACTACAATGATCGTCTAGCCCAACCGCCTGACCAATTCAGGGATGACTGAGTTAATGTAGAAGGTTTCATTCAGTCATAAGAGAAGAACATGCTTTCAGAAGACACACTCTCTTGCCTTCCTTAAGGAAAAGGCGCACTGCCACACCAGATTCAGCCCAACAGATTAGCTTACAACAACCTTAGTAAGCTAGACCTCATGTTCCAGCTAAACCGCTTGAGCAAATGGGCCAGATTCAGCAACACTGTAAGTTTTGGTGGTAGTGGTGGGTTTTTTGGTCATTTTTAAAAAGAGCATATGGATGGCTTTTACTTCAACGGTATCATGCCATCATCAAAACATGGTATTCCGAGTCAGCTCTGAATTCAAACTCCATGTTGTGATGGAACTGTGCCAAAATCTTGCAGCTCCCTTCCCTGAATTCAGTTTGAAAAACTGAAACCTGCCCAAAAGCCTCTCAGCTCATTCTTCATTTATAGGTAGCAGAGTTTGATACTCAAGGTCAGAAAGAGATCAAGAGTTAAGACAAAACTTGGAGCTCCAAGTTCTTTCTCAATAGGGAAGCTAGCAACAAATGTTGGACAACATGACAGATAAATAGAAGGTAAAAATGAGCAGGGAATAGTTTACATCACTTTCTGAAACTCATCATAGTCTATCACAATGTGCTTATGGTTTTTATTCTTCTGAAAACTTCTCTCACCCTTTTTTTCTTCTTTTAAATGATCAGCCATTTTTGAATGAAATTGAGAAGCCTAAAACCTGTAATCATCCCATTTGTCACTTTTAAGATTAGACATAAGTGTATTTTGACAACTTTAAATGTAAAATCCGAATCCATCTCTGCAGAGACGAATTTACATACAAGTATGTAAATTTTGTTAGTAGCTTCATTATATGTAAATTAAAACTAAATGAATGACATTAATACTCTGCAAAGAACAATTTAGAAGTCTAACCTGATCTGTTACAGGCTGTGGCCCCTTGTGTTGATTCCACTATCCCTAGAGGAGTCAACAAAGAGGGATTAGTTAGGTTCAACACAATCCTAACTTAAGTAACTACTCTTGTCCTCTTGCCTTCTGCAGGAAACTAGGTTTGTACTTCCATTTTGGAGAATGATTGCATCATAATAAACAAAAATCAGAGTAGAAAATTGTGGCCAAAATCACAGATAATTCTTTACTGTAGTCAAGGTCCAAATGTAAGCATTGTCAATTAGCCTGTACTACTTGGAAGAACTACTCAATGCTTTTTAGATCCAACCCATTATGGTTTTCATCTAATGGAAAACAGAAACTTTTTCCCATGAAATTTATAATTCATTTTCATGAACTATTACACTTTGATTGATTTTGACTCTGAATTTTTCCTCTAAGCATGAAGTAGGGGAAGAACAATGTGGTTCATTTACTTTTCCAAGTCTATTTGTTGGAAAACTTTCCTACCAAATGTGCCTTTCCCATTGGGGTTTTATATCATCTCAGTTTCATAGCTGTGGTAGATCATACTCTATAACCTCAAATGAGATGAGAATAATTTAAATGGACAAAAAGCAGACCATTAATCGGTAAAGAAAATACAGTTCCATTTTGGTAGACTTTCCTCCCTTTCCTCCCTGCCCCTTCACACTCCCTCCTATTTTCCATGTATAATTATTCTGGTTGTCGTGCACGAACACATCAAGTTCAAGACAAAATGCTGGCACTTCTCAAAAAGTTTTATGATTACAAATATTAAGCCAGAACAGCTGTGTTGACTTGGAATTCCTCTTTAGCCAGCAAAACTGACAGAATCTTACAATGCACTATTGCTTCTTTAAACATTTAAAAAGAACACATTTCTCCAATCAAACACATACTTTTTTGCTTTTGACATTTTTATTGCTTGGAAAAAACCTACAGGCACAAAAACACACTCATATATCCGTATTTCATCTTAGTGCCTCCATTTCTGGCATTTTATTATCGAGAAGTTCTGACGTACTTTCAACAATAGATCTGTGATGTGGGCAAGTCGTTTTGGGCTTGGGTGACATTTGCTTTTCCCTTTGAGCTAAGAAAAGAGGGATGAATTCTGAAAAGAAATAATTCCTATAGGGAAACATATGTTTTGAATTAGACAAGGGAAGATTAAATTCATTTATTTAAAGAGGCCACTAAAAGGTGGAGCTCTAGCTTTTGCAAGCAAATGTCCTCAACGCCTGGCTTTCTCAAGATCTCGCAGAATAATGAGACATACAAGGGAAGACTTCAGCAGGTGCAACAGAAGCAGCAAAAGTTGCAGATGCTCCATTGAAGAAGGGACATCAAACATCACGTGCATTAAGAATGAAAACAGAAAAGCTGTAGTAAAAGAAGGAAATAGGATCAAATAGGATCGTGTCAACTTCCTATCTAATTATCCTGCCAATACTGCAAGAAGATTGCAAAACAGGAGATTTCTGTGAGAGTTTACATAAAAAAATACATTCTTCTTATGGATGAGACTGTTCTAATCCGTATTTCACAATGCAATTACTAAGTCTATGAGAACAGAACACATTTAGGCAGCCTTGTTTTCTCTCCTTTCTTGCAAATATCAACCACCGCTTACACTTCTTTTCCCATCAGTGGGTGAAAAGAAGTCACTTTTTCTAGCATTGACTGCATTTTCTTCCTCAGCTCTTCATTGTGAATGGCTGCTTAAATGTCCATATAATACCTGGCATTAAATAATTAAAGGAAAAAAATGTGGATATCAGTTTGTAATTTGCATTAAAGTTGTTGTGTATTTTCCTAAATTAGTCAATAGTAACAGCTTGGCAAAAGATAAGGAGTCAGACTGGTTATTCTTTGTTTTACATGTTAAAATTATTTTAGCAAATAATCTAGGTTCTGATGTTTATGTATAAATTGTTTTTTAGACTTTTTTTCAAATTTGAACTTCAAAACATTGTATATTAAAGAGATTTTGGCAAGTGTGTTTGTGTTCCCTGAGAATATTTGCTGCCAGACAAACATACTAAGATTTTTTTCCTTGATGCCCAGAGGCTTCACCCAACTAACTCTTAATATTTCCAGGTCAAGAAAAAGAACCCTGTCACAAGCTGTGTTATCAGCAGTGCTTTAAAAACTGGTGGTTCTGCACAGCAGATTCAGATTTCTTAGTAGCCCCTTGACACTGGAGGAAAAATACTTCCAGGCTTGAACACCTTTATCAGCTGTGCTCATGCAAGAAAAAAAAACTGTCCTGGCAGCCTTGAGAAACATAGACAAATGAGAACAAAGTCACATTTTGACAGACAGATGTCTACTGCTAAAGACATGAATTTTTCAGTCTCTGTTTTCACAACACCTCAGTTAAGACACAGCATTTCTACCCCTTGATTTTGTGCCATTATGAAAGAAAAGCAGGAAGACTAGGAGGATAAGACTGTCCAGGTGAAACATGGTATCTTACTCTCAGGGGACCACAAGGTGGAAAGAAGGCATAGCCCCAAGCAAGGTATCCAAACAGCACCTCAGTGTGGATCTCATAACAGCATGTTGAAGGGAAGCGGAGCCATCGGAGAAAACCCAAAGCCATTTGCCTGCGCCACATGACAAAAATGACCCTGCATCTCCCACCTCCTGGGAAACATTTTCTTCACCAAGTTAAAGAAAATTTGGAGACAGATCAGCAAAAGAAACCAGTTAAACACATTTCATTTTTCACTATCATTATACCATGCCTGGTCTGGGAAGCCAGTGGGACACTGGCACGAATGCCAAGCTGCTACATGCTGACAGGAGCAAGTCACATCTGGGCACATGCACAGAGCCAGAAGTGCTGTGGCAGGGGAAACTAACATCTGAAAAAACTGTCAGTTACAAGGCTTGGTTCTACCCAACTAGCTGCTTTGAGAAGTGAATTGCTAGGCAGCTAAATTTTTTTAGAAATATTTTTTTGATACACAACACTTTTATTGAGCTATTCCTAATCAAATACACCATCAACACACAGGAAGCTTCTGGAGGAGCAAAGAAACGAAGTCGATTTAGCAGCCTTCCTGCTACACCCCCTTCACTTTATATGAACAAATATATAGTACATTAACACTATTTCTTTACCAGAAATCACTATTTTCAGGTAAACCTAAGCCATAGGAATATGTTGACTCTTCACTGACTAATTTTAAGCCAACAGCTTTTCAACAAATAACTTTAAATAAAACCAGTAAATCTGAACCTATCACAGAATCTTAGTTAATTTTTTTTTTATGTAAGTTACTTTTTTCAAGCACAACTCATATGATCTGTTTCTGTTCTTTGATCAAGCAAATAACCTTGAATCTGCTTTCCACTGCACCTACAACTACAGACTCAAAGTTTCCTCCTACAGTCTATTCCTGATGTCTATTTAGAACTAGGTATGATGGAAAACTTCCCTACTTTCAAACTTCAGCTTGAAACTTTCAGGACATTTATGGGAAAAACTATGCAACCACATTTCTTTCCCCTTTTATAGTAAGTTTATTTTGAAATCTGAACACATCTTCATGAAAAATTGTTGCCAGAGGCCCAGCTTTACATGATTTTGATTATAACACCTCTGCTTGTCTTGTGTCCACAAGACTGAATGCAATGTTCAGATTTTAAATAGCACACAAGTAAACCAGAGGAAAGATGAAACTGTATTTAGTGGATAAAAACAAAGAACAAATGGGAGGCCAGATTAGGTTACTGCCTGTCAGCAGTCTTATGAGGCTATTGGCTGGTTGCTTTGGTAATGTTAACTAGAAACAGCTTGCAATACCAAACCATTACATATACTCCTTGCCAAGACTAGTTGTCAGCTGTATGACTGGCCATTTCCTCCCGACATAGTTTAGATTCTCTCCTCATTTATCAGTGAGGGCCCTGTACTTGCTGACATGGAAAGTCAATAACTATCAGTCCCTCATCTTTTGCTACCTGCTGAATCAGATTGTCTAAATTACTAACAGCAAGGAATGTATAGTATTTTCATCTGGTCACAAAACAATATAATTATTTTCCAATGATCAGACTATCACATTTGTGGGTTAGTGGATATGTATGTCCTGGAAACCAATTTTTCTGCATCTTTCTTTCTAATCAATTAAAATAGCATTATGTGGTCATTTATGTATTGCTAGAGTCCAGCTTACCTTGTCAGATGTACAGAAATGGGCAAAAAAAGGATCAAGTACATTCCGTTTGGAGAAAGCAGAATGGTCAGCAGACTGTAAAAAGTAATTATCTTGCCATATTTTCTGGAAAGCACATCTATTTCCAGTAGAAGTAATTGTGACAGAAAAACCTCAAATGATTGCTTGGACATCCATGTAGTAAAAACGCAACTATCTGACCATTTCTTTGGCTGTCTTCTTCTCATTGTGGTCTGCAAGTCCTTGATTTCAGCACTCTTTTTATCTCAACAAGAACCTGGTGGCACAATCCAGACAACAAGACTTGTGAGACAGACACTTGCAGAATTATTGGTGCTAAGGAGATTTTAGCAACCTGCCCTTGGAAAATATGTTGACTTTTGCTTTCCTGTTCAGAGATTAATTTTAACATGTTATTTTTAAATTCTAAATCCAAACTAGCCCAGATTTCAAAATACCGAAATCTGTGCAATGAGTCTATCTTTCTTTTACAAGGCAGTGTTTGGAGTGTTGGGTTGTTTTTTTTCCCCTCACTACTGACAGTCCCTCATCCTACTGGCTGTTTACCACAATGTCTAAACAAATGCTCTGGACAATAATTTACCATCATGAGAGTTTCAGTATATCCAGATATCCTTTAGCACATGTACATTTCTAATAACATCCAGCACTGTTCCAAGATCCAGAACCACTTACTGAAGCTCCAGCTATATCTCTGAAGGCCAAGACAAGAACTAGACTCAAAGGATCACTGAGTTCAGCCTAACATATCAAATTTTTAGAATCTCTGTCTGCATGCCAATTAGCGGGTTAGTAGAGAAACCAGTCAAGAAAAACTAGAGAAAAGAGGGATAAACAATGAGGGCTTCTGTTTAACATGTACTCTAGGAGTCTCGGACTTTAAACACATTTCCATCAATTACAGAGATACACTGTGTGACTTTGGATAAGTTGTCAAACATCTTGGTGTTTCAAATTCTGTCTAAAAAATGGGAAAATGCTAATTCCCAACCTTATTGTGTGGACTACAGGGCAGGAACTTCACATTATACAGTTATGAAGATTGTATAATTACCCAGAAGAAAGAAAGTTAAGAAATGATTTGAACTAATAGCACTCAGAAGAAGACAAACGCACAACCCAAGATGACCTGACCACCAAACACCTTTGAGATGGTGTAGAAGGAAAATTAACAGAAAGCAGACCATCACATTTCCTTCCATCTAATTTGTTGAGGCTGTGACTGAAGAACAATTTGCCTGCATGTCAGTTATACCACACTGTTTCAGACATCACCTGAAAAAGGAAGAAAATCTGAAAAAATATTATTACATAAATGTTTTCTAAAGATCTTCATTTTCTAGTATTGCATCAGCTAAGGACAAGTCTTCATTTATTATTCACTTAATTTGAATGGACTCATATTTGAGACCTGTATCACTCGTCACTAGCAGAAACTATATGTAAAGGTGACCCTCTTAGATTTCCAAAGCTGGCTGGGATGCAGTAATGCAGACACTGTAACCCTCACTCACTCATGGAAAATGACCCTATATTTTCTACTACACTCTGTCTTCAAAAACAGTAAATCCACACAATCCTCAGAGGTAAAATTGGAGGTGTTCTGAAAATAACCCAAAAATGCCCAATGACCACTTAATGCTGTTTTAGATCTTCTAGTAGTTTGCTGTGAGCATCAGACCCAAAATAATTTTCAACCTATCCAAATAGCTGTGGTGTTACAGTTGCACATTCCAGATGATGAGTCAACTCCCATCTGAATATGCAATGTTCTTGGCAGACTTTGACTTACCCAAAAAGATTTACATTCTGAACACAGATTTCTACAAGCCTCCTCCCAGGCAGCATAAGAATAGGCAACTTCTGTTTATATTTAGTAGCTGCAGCCTCCCTTTCCTCTCACTAAATCCCATTAAAAAGTTATTATAGGTCAAAGCTACACAGTGACGCATATTTTTTTCTTTTCAAATATAAAATAGACTATATGTATAAGCTTATCTAGTAAAACAGGCAAATTTGCCAATAATAAAACACTTGAAAAAATTGAAATAATATGGAAAATGGACAATATAGCCAAGCTAGTATGTTCATCTGTTGCCTTTACTCCACAGCAGTTAGAAAAAAAATTACAGTTTGATATCTAAAAAAACTCTGGAAAAAAATAAAATTGAAGTTAATACTTTGATCTAAATAATCTTGATGTAAACCATTTTATTTTCCTTTTTTTTTTAGTGTGTCTTTTTTCTGAAACTCAGTTACAATGTTTTAAGTATAGAATCATTAAGAAAATTCCCTTTTATATTTGGAGAAATCAGACTAGTACTGTTCAGTAATGAGTTCCTTTCTAACCATGCAAAAATGGATAATTTCATTCGCTGCTTTAATTTGAGGCACAGGCCACACATTGTAACATCACTTTACCAGCAATTAAAAACCAAAAGTTTCTTTTAGTTAACATGTAAGCAACTTTTAAATAATTTAATAATTCATGATCTTTGTTATGTAGGAATTTGCTTTATCCTCAAAGTAACAGAATTGTTCTAGTTCTGCAGACAGACATACGTACTTTTAGATTAATCTCTACTTCTCAATGCCCAGCGTATTCTCCAGTTTATCAACTCCGTTGTTCCTTTTGGAAACAAGATTAGGGGGACTGTGACCTTGTTGTGATTTTGAATCCTTGGTTGGCAGCCAAACACCATAACAGCTGCTCACTCACCCTCTCCCCTCCCCCTCCCAGGGCTGGGGGAGAGAATTAAAGGGGTGAAGGGAAAAGAGACTCGTGGCTTGAGATAAGAGCAGTTTAATAACTAAACTACAATAATTTTGGAAATAATAATGATTATGATAATAATAATAGTAACATATACAAATACACAAATGAGTGACACACAGTGATACTGCTTACCACCCAATGACCAAGGTTTAGCCTGTTCCCAGCTAATGATCCCAGAGCAGGGAGAGTCCTGAAATGAAGGTAAGAGCACAGGTGAGTGAGAGACCAAGACAACCCTGAGAGAGGAGCAACCCAGAGAAAGACAACCTGGAGCAAGAGACCACCTGGAGAGACCTGACCCAGAAAGAGAGAGTACTTCTAGACAGATCCTCATCTATGTGACATGACGTGTATGATATGGAATATACCATTGGCCAATTTGGGTCTGAATCACAAACCTAAGGTGAAATCCTAGTCTAGTCATTGGGGCTGTGCTCCCTCCTAGCTTCTCCTGCACTTGCAGACAGTGGCACAGCAGAGAAACAGTATGTTATCAGCCTTCCCCTCAGCACAAATCCAAAACACAGCCTCTCACTAGCTACTCTGAAGAAAGTTACTTCAGTCTCAGATGAAACCAGGATATATATATATGTTGAGATCAGAACATATCAGTGGTTCACACACTGAATTCTGTATGCTCAAAAGTTAGATGCTAACAAGTATTGGTACTTATTGCAGAAATTATTCAACAAGTGATCTGAAGTTATGAGGACTGTAACAGAAGCATTTCACAACCTGTTTGTTTATGGTATTTAACAGGTAAGAATATTGTAGCTTGTGGTCAGGATCTATAGCACAACTCCTGGTCATTGTGCATGGCAAAATGGCTTCCCCTGACAACTGCTTACAAAAACAGCTGAGCAGTCAGCAAACTGCTCATTGATAATTCACTGATAACAATGGAAGCAAAATTCAGAATACAAATTATTTATAGCCAACTCATTGAAGCCCAGTGCTTGGAAATATATTCAACAGATTTTATTCATTAAAGAGCTCTATTTTTCCCTCTCTATGTTAAGGAGTCTATTTTATTTACCACCTAGTTAATCTCTTTATCCTTCCAGCTATTTCTGCCCTCCCACTCCAATACTGACACATTTCAGACTCAATAGCTATTTAATTAAACAAACTTTTTTTTGCAGAAATCTTGATTTACTGTGCAATATCACGTTAGACCAGACATCCGATAGGAAAGATGAAAATAAAGTCAGCACCTACTATTTAATTGATATTCACTGTGAATTTCTATTGCTGATATTTGGTTTAATGTTTATGTTGGAGAACAGTTCAGTACTGATGGAAGTGGGACAAGAGTAGATCTGCTCAGCTTCACTATGCTGGACAGAGAGAGTTCCAAGTTTTTCTGTGAAATTCATTTTATCACATTATCCCATTTGATTCTCACCCCCCTTGAGACTCTAGCTCTTTGCCCCTCAAGAGCAGGCTGCTGGTCTCTCACAATGAACATTCCTCCCAAATACTCTGCAGACAACATTCTGCTTGGCTGATCTAAGCCAGGAGTGGGGTACGGGAGAAAAGGAAAAGTCAGTGTCTTCTAGCCATTTTAGATAGGTTTCCAACGCACTCAAAAATCTACCTAGAAAACACTTGGGGTTTTCTGTATTCTGCTACTACAATATTCAGTTTTCCCACCATAAAACTGTAGTAGTTCTGTAGCATGGAATTATTTTGCTGCCATTTTACACAGTCCACATTTCAGCCAATTACAATTATTTTACCATGGGCAGAAATACAGAAGGTTGAGAGCTCAGTGATTTACAGGAGGTTGTGGGTAGAAATGCACCTATTTTAAGTCATGACAAAACCAGATTTAAAATAATGAATTATTCTGTAAGCTTCAATACTGCTTTTTCTTTTTTCTTGCTGTAAAAAGTGCCATTGAAAAAACAGACAAGAGAAAAGCAGATTCATAAATTTACCCCTCAGTCTCATTTAAGGGACTCAGATAAATTGAAGCCAGGCCATGAATCATCTTTTAAATAATCATACTCAACTGAGACTCTACAAACCCATCTTTGGTTTGGATATCTTTGCTTGAAAAACCTTCTGACAGATTGATGTGAGTAAATTTTTTTTAAATTAGTAAAAAGTCAGACAATAAAATTCCTGAAATATTTTGCCAGCCATAAATTGGTGGGTTTTCTCTGTTTTCCAGCAGTTTACAATACCACACTGCATCAATTCAATTAGGTTGGTTAAAAGGCATTCTTCTTGCTATAAATGCTTCTCAGTTGTGGAAATATCTGTAACTAAAACAAGATTACACATGACTGGTATTTATGGCCCACACTTACTGTATTGGAAATTGAATTTCAAGGAACCGGACTTTAATCTATTTTTAAAATTCTTTCTGTAGAAAATGAGATTTGCTTACTGAAATAACTCTCAACTGACAGCTGCTTAGTAGCTCAAAGTCTAAGCCATTCCCAGAAGACAGATGTCTGCATCTTAAAAACCAGCACCACTATCAATAGCAAGAGTAAAGACTTTATACAGAAAGTCAAAACAGAAGCCAGCATAGAGGTTAACACACCACAGCACCAACCCAAGTGAAGCATTTTGGAAAGGCCAACACGATCAGGCGGTACAAGCCAGTCATAACTGTCGCGTATTCATCTTTAAGCCACTTTAGCATGTGTGTTGCTTTAGTATGCAGTCTTGCATACTAAATGACCTCTGAATAAATCAGTTTTAAGGAACATCATCTTGTGATTTCACGCGATGAAGACACAAGCAACTGAACAGTATGTACTATTAGCAAGAGGAAAACGTACAAGAACAAGACTGCACGGCAGTTCTATCCACGGATTCTTGCATTGTCTCTCATTACTATTTTTAAAGCTATGTGAGAACATGGTAACTTCTAGGGTTAGCTTGCAATGCAGGTATTCACTATTTTCTTTAACAGCCTTTCGCATCTCAGTGGAACAGAACTCCTTCTTTCCTCTGGAAATTCACTAGTCAACTGAAAAACTGAGATACAACTCAATACTTCCAACAAGATGTAAGACAACAGACATCTTAACTATTATCTGTGCTTAGGTTAGTTATGGATATGCTAAAGCTATTGTTTGGCCTGAAGAATAGCCAGTTTATTCTGCTTCTCCAGAAAGACTCAGGGGAGGGAGCTTAAAAGTATTGATAATATGTGTTGGCATTTCTACTCTATACAATGCAGCACAAAAATGGATTCACCAAGTAAACTACCTGACAGACCTCCACACTAGGTAGATTTTGAGCTAGTGCAAAGCTGCCCAGCTGGGACCACTGTACTGCACTGCAGTCTGTGGTGAAGGCACAATAGCAGTGAGAAGAATTAGAAGAAAGGGGGTTGGGTTGGTTGGTTTTCAGATTCCAAGAAGGGAGCAAGGGGCAAGAAATTTAAACCAGAGTGGAAGCAGTGGGATAAAAAAAGCCCTGACCCAAATTAAGTCTGACACCAGAGTATCCTTATTATCTCCATGAAATGTTTATTTTCAGATAGTAATCCATCAAAATACTTGGAGATTCATTGTAACGAATGCCCCTTAGTATTTAATCACTTTCACAGTCACCCCCCCCCCCCCAC
>WKFP01015452.1:1167033-1188182 GCA_011057875.1 Pterocles orientalis
CCTTGAAAAAAAAAAAAAAAAAAAAAAAAAGAAACAGAAATTGAGACAGACATATTAGCCAATACCTCAGTTTCAATAAATCTAGCGAAAAGTCAACAGATTTCTGATTAGCAAGACTTTTTGTCAGTCTGCTGAAAATACAAAGCAATTGATACTTAAGGTCTACGGATCAGAATAAAAAAAGAAGTGTTAATGGGAGTAGTAGGAACCAAGAGAAGACTGTGTCTCTTATCATATGTCTGGCTGCTGATTTTTAAGCAAGGACTTATCATCCCTCCCACAGCTGTTTCTCAAACAGTCTGCTAGTTATCTGAGATCTTCCTCCTCAGGCAGCATCTTTCCAAGAAAATTCTTCGAAATTCAAAAGTCAGCAAACAAATAAAAATAAATGAGCAGAGTCTTTAAAGCCTGAGTGAAAGTGAGAAAAACGGAAAGAAAGAAACACAAATCAGCAGCACAATGAACTCATTTACAAAGCTGTGCAATGATCTTGTAAGTAGATGTTCATCGGTCTGAGTACAAGTTTGCTTGGACACTTTTCTCCTGTACTCTGGGTGAACTACTGCACTCTACGAACAGAATAAACTCAAGCAGAGTCCATCTATCTTCATTTTCCTACATGCTTCAACCCAGAGATATAAAAATAATGTACGCTTAATAGAGTTTTAAATACATTTATTCATCCTGAAGCTGCCTCACATGCAACATTTGACAGAGTTGCTATTATCCCAACTCCCGGAAAAACACAGTAAGAGCTAGGCCTGGCGCTGAATGGCCGTGAACAGCAAGCTCTTGTAGTAAAGCTTTTCTACAGGCCTTCCATTCATTCCTGTTCCTATTACAGAGCACCTGCTTTGAATCATCACCTCTAAGAATGTAATCTCTTTCTCATTTTTGCCTTCCTCGTTTTGCCTCAGCAAAATAAATTCAAAACTAGTCCCTGGAAATTATGGGAAGAAGGAATATATTTCCTCCTTGTTTCCCAAAAAACTGGGACACAGGGGTTTCTGCCCCTACTCAGAGTCAGAGAGCACATTCAAAGTGTCCCACCCCTCAGAAAGGGCCTCTGATACGGGACCATTTATACTCTAAAGTCCCTGGAAATATGATCACTGCACTCCTCAACACTGTGCAGTGAGTTTTAAGGAGAGAGAGATAAATGTTAACTACCTTACACAAATGAGTTGTTTGAACCCATGTCTCTTATGTACAGAGCCATAGCTACTGGACAAAAATAAGAGTTGTTCCCATCACTTTTGAGAAGGGAATTCTTCCTTACTGTGGCATTCATATCCTCTTTCTTTCCACATCAAACCAGTTTAACGTCATCTGTCTGCCTACTCCCTTTCACCCCTTTACAAAATTTACTAGCTCAAATCACCACAATAAAAAAACAAAACTATTTTTTCCAATAGGAGACAGTTTGCTGCTGTTGCTTTAGTCTAAATCTCTGTATTCTTCAAGAAACATTTTTTCTGAAAAACATTTTTCCTTCAGCAGAAAGCTTTTTTTTTTTCTATATTCACTCTCAAATGACAACAGATATGGGATAAAATGAAAACAGACCCAGAATATATATATACCTTTACATACATATGATGAATTATTTTAACATAGCAAACTTTTCCTGAAACACTCAAAACTACTGTTCTTCAAGTCAGGCTAAAACCCCAGTGTATAAAAACAAACGTAAACAGATTCACATCTATAAATATAAAAAACAACAAATGTGAAAGGCAAGGCTAACATAAGATAAAACATACATGAACAAAGACCACAAGTGGTAGGAAGATCACAGTAAAAAAACAGCATTATTTTGTACACATTTAGTTAGAGTACTTACACCTTGCCACCAATTCAGCTAACCAGGTGGGAGCTCTATACACACTGCCAAAGGAAAAATGCTACAATGGCACTGATAACACTTCAAGAGGCAACAAAAAGGAGGATAAAAACCAACACAAGGATGTTGTAGATTAAGTTGCTGACTAAAATACAAATCAAACTAGATAGACATTGTTCAAATTAATATTGTTGCGTAATTAAAAAGTGGTTTTCTCAAATCCATGGGAACAGCAGAAAAAAACCTTCCCAATCTCTCTGAAATTTCTCAGCAACACCCATCACTTCTGACATAAATTTATCAGGTCACATCCACAAATCAACCTTCTGTTTTACTCAGTGTAGCTAATGACATCTGTATATGGTGTATTACTAATATCATCATGATGTGCTATATGAAAAGGACTTTTTCTTTACAAACTGTGTTACTGTATTGCATTCTATAAAAAGAAAATAATACTGAGACTCAGAGCACAATTACTCAAATCTTCCTAAGCCTAAGTTATGGAAGTTACAGAATCATTACTCTCCTCAAAAGCTCCCAAGCCTCTCAGCCAAGACCTTTGTCAGTGATTCATGTCATTTTTACTACTACTGTGAAGCAGCAGAACCTTGGAGTATAGCATCCTTACCCAACTGAGGAACAGCTCAAGAACGTAGCATTTGCTTAAGAGATCAAGTGAAACTGCCTGATTTACACGCATTATTAATATTCAAACCACAGCCATGAGAATCCAGTGAATAAAATATTTTACTACTTGAAAGTCAACAAGGCCAAAGGACTTCTGGGGACAAACAATTTCACAGGAGAATCCGTTGTTGAGGTAGACATAACAGAATAAAACCACTTACATACCCTTTTCTTTAACTTTTCCAAGCACTTTAGAAATCTCTCCAATTCTTTCCATCTGAGGCAGATTTTACGTGCAGATTTTCGAAGAAACTTGCCAAAATCTTCAGTAACTCCAGACACTGAGGTTTCTAGATGTTTAAAGTGATTAGGAATAGTTAAAATGGATTTCAGTTATTTTATTCAGTTCTGAAGCCAGAATTTTATTGACTTCTCTTTCTCATTCAGATGATACTATCTAGTAGTGAAGTTTCTCTTTTTTTGTTATGGACATTGAAATAACAGTGCAGGAATTACCATAAGTGGTTCTTCCTGTTGCCCTGGTTCAGAAAATACCTCTTACAATAGCTTCCTAAAAGATAATTTATTGGTTATGGATGCTGGTTTTAGCAAATAACCTATAATCCACAGTACCCTTTCCCCATTGTTTTCAGAAATATTTTCTGGATACTACTGTAGGAGAGATGGAACACACTCATTAGCAACTTCCTAAGTATTAGAGTAATTCCTCTTTCCTGTTTTTTCTTAAGCCTCCATATTGTCAATGGATTCACTTAGATAAAAAATTATACCCTGCTTACCTGAACAGATTTTTCTTTTCTTTCTCAACAGATTTACAAATAGTTTTCACTTTCTGAGCCTTAGAAAGCATCCATGGCTTTCCTCACCAGTAAAACTATTGTTCTTCAATAGTTCTAGACTTTAGAAATGCAGCTGCAATGTACTAGTACTTTGGAGGACATTATGGGGAGTAAATATCCATCAGGGAAGGATCTTCTAACTTTAGTACTGAGTTATTTGCATAAATTGAAAACTAAACCACTCTTGCCCGATAGTATTACTTTCATGATCAGTAAAAGAACTCATGAGAATATGTTAGATATCTCTTCAGAGCACCAAGAAAAACCATCAAGAACTCCTGCACAGCAGCACAGGGATAAGTATGAAGGATTTTATTTCATTGCAAAAGCTGAAGTTTTTCTTTAAAATACGAAGTTGAGAGGTGAGCGGAAAATGAATATTTAAATAATAGCAATCTAAAATGCTCCCCTATAAAGCTGAAGACAGAAGTACATTATTTCTCTAGGTTGTAAAAAATAGCCATATAGAGAAAATATTTTCAAACAATCTTAAGAAAAAGAAGCTTAAATGTTAATCGTCTCTGGGTCCAGTGATATTCAAAATGAGAGCTACAAAGCAGTATAAGTACACAATATGAGCAATGCCACAGAAGCAGACTTACGCAAAATTAATGACATGAAATTAAAACTACACTGAAAGAGACCATACCACTACATATTTATGCTGCATCACATATTCAAATATCTTTGATGACTTGAAGGAACAAACAGGCTACAGTTAAGAACAAATTACATATGAAAAATACAAGGGGATTTTAAAAGAATATTGCAAATAATAAATAAAGACATCCTAAAAAACAAAAGCAATCACTTATCCAAAGCTGATTTAGAAGTGTTTTCCAGCATCAACAAGACCACAAATATAAAAACATGAAAGATCTACAGTAGCCTTATGAAAATAAATAGAGGAATCTTAAAGCACACAGAAGAGAGCTTTGGCAGAAAAAAAAAAATATTGGCTAATATCAATGGAACTACAGCAGTTTTTCTCAGCAGAATATCTGCTCTTGCATTCTTACATGTCTAGCAACTGTACATGTTTTTGTTTTACACAGACTTGTACTTTTGATGTAGGGCTTTTTCTAACATTTCAGCTCCTTCTAACATGCCAGCAATCAACAGTGTCATTAATGCTCAGACTGAGCAGAGTTTTTCTTGAGTATTTTTGCGTCCTCAGAGAAGGAATAAGTTATTTCATCATGCTTTTCCTTAATGGTGACAGGCTACTTACTTGATTGGAAGTCAGAAAGATTCCTAGTTCAAACTGCAGTTGAAATTCTTTCCTGCTAATTGTTGCGTTAACAAGCTGAACAACTTTTTATAACTTGTACTCATCTTTTTCTTGGGAGAAGAGTCTCAAACCTGTTGTTACAACAACACAGCTAAGATTAATACCTTATGCGTCAGATGGCTGCTTGCCCTACTCCTATCCCAGTATTTAATTGTTGTAGAGAGACACTGTGACAGCTAGACTCAGTCCCTCCCAAATGTCAACTTGGCTTTTAAAAGGGACCAGAAAGATAAGACAGATATGCTCACTACCTTTTATAGTAGTTGTGGAGAAAACACTGCATTTCATATTAGAAAATACTCCTACAGGCAGGTGTTAATTCTAAGAGGTCAGCATTAATATGGAACAATTATGTACATCATATATATTAGTAAAAACAGAGAGATTGGGGCATTTTTCATTCCTTTACCATTTAGCTGCATCATAAGGCTTTCTTCACTTTAAATATGAATGAACTATGTCCTTTTTTGTCTTTTTAATTTAAATGCGTAGTAGTGAAAAATAAATGTTGATGAAGAAAAATAATTATCTAATGGAGAGAAAACAGCAAGAGAGGAAACACACTTTAAACTAAATTATACCAGGACAAAATCTGCCCTCTCACAAACATCCAATAGACTCCCTGCACAAACACATTCTGGTAATGGTCCATTAAAAGCTGATGTGCACGAGGAATTCCTATTGGATGTAATGATTCCTACATGAAAACCACTTACCCCTCTGAAAAAAAAAAAAACAACAAAAAACAAAAAACACCACTGAATCAAGATGTAATGCTTAAACACAGAAAAAAAGAAAATGTTATGAGCATTGGGTCAACATTTCCAACAGCTCTTTAGCAAGTGCCAAAGAGCTAAAGCAGACCGAGCAAATAAAAATTTAGAGAAAGACAAACACCATTAACTTGACTTGAAGTCCACGTGCAAAGAGAATACTGTTAGCCTGTTTCTGACAGATTATGAGCAGACACATAGGGCTATATCCAATCTGCCACTACAGGCCTAATTAAGAGGCTTCACATGCTTCTCAGTTGAACCATTTCTCCTTACTGTGACCTATACCTGGGTATATAATCTATTAAAAACAACTCAATTGCTTTTAGAAGCATCTGAAGAAAACTTTCCTTCTTCGGTGCACATGTAAGTTAGTTGCAGTAATATTGGAACTTAAAGAGCAGCTATTTACAGAGAAACCATTTGATTGGTTAAATATTTTCCCCAATCTTTCCAAGGTTTTTTGTGCATTTTTTTAAACTAGGGCCAAGTGCTCTGATTTTATTCAGAATATTTCTAATACGTATTTGGCATCAAGCATGTTATTTTCAAAGAGTGAGTTACAACTAATTTATGCATTCATAAAAATTTTAGTGGCAAGTGTTCATTCTCATTTCTGCGATTTTGTGGGACTCTGTCCATCTAACCAACAAGCCTTTCAAAATTATGAAGACACTGAGAAGTATGCAACTTATTCATGGCAGAGAGGCCACAGGCCAGATGCCACAGCTCCAAAACACCTAAGTACAGTTTGCAGCTGTGTATCAGCACTGAGCACCTTCATTCCCCCCCTACCTTTTATACCAGGCATGTAAACAGCCTCCAAAATCAAAGGGTTGACTTTTCAGCTTGATTTTTGGAGAATTGGATAGTACAGCATGAATACATAATCAGCAAGATTCAACAGACAAACACAATCACCAAATATTTCTGTCCGTTTGAGCATACCTTCCATCAGAGGGAGAAAGCTGAAACAATATGCTGTGGGGTTTCCACACCTCTCCCTATGAATTGAGCAAGCACCTTGTTGTGACAACAGCTGCTGATTTCTGCTGTAAAGGATGTAGGCTTGGAAAAATCTTTAGGAGACAGGACTACATCTGTGGTCACTAGACTTTTTAAATCTTCAAAAGCACATTCCCACACCCTACCAAAGGCTATTATGAGTCTTTTGAAAATGTATTGCTGTGCCCTGATCCTCTAAGAAGAGACAGTTGTGTTTACACTCAGCAGCTGTATCAGTTCTAGTATATTTACAGATGTTGAAATGAGAACTAGGCTCTAGCAATCAGATTCCCTAAAAAAACCCACTAAGCTGCATCTTATTCAAAATTGACAGAGAGAAGGTGCATCCATGTGTTAAAGTACAGCGTTATGTCTCAAACACAGGGCAGCCCCATCACAAAGTTAATTAGAGACATGGAACCACAGTAACACAGATCCACTGCCCCTGGAGCTAGCTCTCCTGCTGCTGTCTTAGACATTTTCCAACACTGACTACACTGCATTGGAACTCCTCCATCATCGGTTCTGTTATACGGTAACAACATATTTCATTTTCACCTGGTAACCTCAGTTGTCTCAACGGCATTTTAAATTTATTTTCCAAATTCTCCTAAAACAAACAGTCCTTTGTATAAACCTCCAGGCTTTGCTGAACCTTTAGTTTCCTTTGGAAGACTCCCAGGACACAAGTAATGCTGAATGAGGGGCATCTTGACAGCATCTTGACTAACCATTATAGAATTCAGGAAACAATGTGTACATATCCACACAGAAGATTCTCAGTTTTTACAATTTCTTTTTATTAATTGAATTTTCATTTGGTCACTTCACATTTTTCTTCTTGCTGCATCAAGGATTACATTTCAAAAGTTAGCTGGCCTGGCCAAAATTAGGTGGCTACAAGATACTAGAAGTTGGTTTTGGCAGCACTAGTGAGCCCCCAGTATCAAAACACAGCCCTTTATTTCAAACATGTTTACATATTTGGTCATTCAGAGCAAAACATATTTTCTTTCATTCCTTTGGGAAAGGGGCTCATAAAACCATGGTTAAAAAAATGGTATAGCTGCCTTACAAAAGATTAGCTAGAATAGGCTAGAAGGGAGCAAAACAAAGCACTGTGGAAAGCAAAAAGGAAATGTTTAAATAAAGACAGACACCTGGAAATTTTCATTTGTCTTGACTAAAATTACACAAGGACTATACAATGCAAATGGTCTCAGCTATAGTGTTACTGTACCTCTAGTAGCAAAGCAGCTCAGCCTTTCCTACATGTGTGCTCCTATGTTTACACAACCAATTCTGACTCAGTTATTTAATGATGTGAAATATAAACATTTCTTTATCAACGTATTTTGCAAAATATTCTGCCTAATTAATCTCTCCCCACTATCACCTTTTAGTTTCTCTGTTTTTAACCACAAGGTTTCACAGCTAATATTGCAAGAAGATGACAAGGGCAATTATCATTAAAACAGAGCAGAACAAAGCTATGGTAATGAGAAGAACTACAGTTCATTCACTGGGGATCTGGCAGTGATGAAAGGAGTAAACTGAGCCTACCTTTCTTTTACAGATAACAAAGCAATTACAACATGCAAAGTAATACAGAGAAAATAATAATTTACTGGAAAACTGAGAGAACAGCAGTGTCTGAAAAATACAAAGGAAAACAACTTGTATAAAAGATAATTCACTACATCAAAAATATTATGAATAGATGACATATAAAAAGTGCTGGAATACATAATAACTAAAACCACTGCTTAAAAAGGAAATACTGTTAATTGAAAAAAAAAAAAAAGCAAGTGCCTTACTGAATACAGCAAAGGGATAGCATGTTTTTGGTATCACATCATTTCTCCACAGAGAGCAAAGGCTGTTTGAGGATCCAAGGTGAAGACCATGATCCAGGGGCAACTCACGTACACTGGGAGGAAAAAACACATCACTTTAGCATGCTGCGTTCTAGGCAGTTTGGCAGGCTTGTGCAGCTCTGTATAAATTAGAGATATCATTACACCTGCTCTATAGCTGGCACTCAGGATGTGTCAGAAAGGTAAATCGAAGTCACTTCCTTCTTCATGCTCCACAGTGCTTTTGAACCACGCACAGTAATGGAAAACTCTACAGTATATGAGTTGGTAAGCTCAGACAGGGCTCAGATGTTGCCCCTCCTGAACACTAGCCACTCACAGGTCACCTCCACCAGCAGAAGTGTTGACAATAAAAGCTGGTTGCACATTCACCTTGTCTTCTGATTTCAACAACTTGGTGCTTCTCAGGAACAGCAAGAAAATAACTGAAAGCCTTAGTTGGAAGAAGTTTCTGCACAAGAAATTCACTCAGATCAATCTGAAAGCCACAAAATGCCACATTAAAATCCAGGATTTCCCAGTTTTGGCAGCACAGAATCATAGAATTGTTTGATTGGAAAAGATCTTTAAGATCACCAAGCCCAACCATAAACCTAACACTGCCAAGTCCACCACTAAACCATGCCCCTAACTGCCACCTCTACATGTCTTTTAAATATCTCCAGGGGTGACTTAAAAGTAAATTAAGAACATGCAAGAAGAAATCTGAGGCTCAAAAAGGACAAATAATAGCCTTAAACTCCTGCAGAGAGTAAACAGCAGACCCTCAGGTCCTTCTTGTGGCCAAGTCAGTCCAGTGCCCCGCCCTGCGGCCTCTTCAGCTGTGTTTATGGTAGCTTCTCTGAGTTTTAATGTCTATTACAATAAAATATCATTCCATTGCCTTCTGTTGAGTTGGAATTGCCCATTTCTTTCTAGATGGTGTTTCCTAAGTGTTCAAAGTGGGGCAGTGCTACCTTCCACAGAAGACAGACCCCACAGATTGGTGTCTTTCTCTTCTCCCTGGCACGCAGTTCAGCACGAACACGTACAGAGTGCAAAGCAGCATTAACCCCACATGCCAGTACTTTATGCAATACTCTAGCAGATCAGGAGCAGAAATAATTGTCAAGTGACCTGGGTTCCCACCCTCTTCCTGAACTTGTTTTATTGCAGAGCATAACCTCTATGAGTCTCAATTCTCCCACTTGAAAAAGTGAGATAATTACACTTCTGTACCTCACAGGGACTCTGTGAAGCTTAAATTAATAATGTTTGCCAAGTGCTATGTAAGTGCAAAAAATTACTAAGGTCACTCAGCATCAAAAGGGGGACTAGAGTCCAAGGTTTTATGGCTCTTGGCCCCATATATAGTCCACAAGACTTTCCACTCAAGCAGCTGCATTAAATAAACCCAGGACTTCAGTTCTCTACTATTAAGTATATGAAATGTCCTAGGCAGCAGTTCATTCCAAAACTGATTTCTGCAAAACAAGTACTTATTTACAAAGCAAAATTATGCTTTTTTGAGCTGCCTAACTATTCACTGAGACATTTTCTGTGAGGTGGAAGAATTTTCCTCCAGCAGCTCTATCTCACAAGCAAATTTCTTTTTCCAAGACATTAAAAAATAAACATGATTAAAGAACGGATAAATCTTATAAATACCTGATGGATGGAAACTTGCTTATTTACAAAGCCATTCTAGGAATATATAACTTTCCTTTCTTTTTTTTTTTTAGGTCAAAAATTGCTTCTTTTTATTGGTCAAAAAAAGAGTGCAGGTTTTTCTGTCTTTACATTCATGGAAGCAATTGTTCTTAGAAAAAAGACCCAACGTATTAACAATCCTTAACCTCAAAGTATGCCATCATAAAGGATATTTAAACACAGTATAAGTATATCCTTAATAAACTCTTGGCCCATCGATTTGGAATACTCTTGAGGAAACACAAAGAACAAGAATAATTTGTCAGATCAAACTGGTTCACAACTAAGAGGAGGAACTGTAGGTAGCTTTAGTATTACAAGACAACATGATGGAACCAGTTGCTCTCTTCATATGTTTTCTCTTCCAGCTACATGCAATGAAGAGCAATTGTTCTCTGCCATACAGTTTAAGAACTGGCAAAATCATTCTTAATATCCCTTCCAGTAACACTAAGAAAAAAGGTCTCCAGAACATATTCAGCTCTTTCCTTTCCTGGGGCTGAGTAGGGGAGAGAAATCTTGACTACACTTTAAAAAAAACCTCTCCTTGAAAACAGATAATAATTTAAAACAATATCTCTCTGTAATATGTTTTCCATCCCACAGGAATCCAGCATAATTTGTAAATGTCAGAAACCCACAGAAAATTTCCCTGGGATAAATTAATTTCATATTTTGGCATTTCTGTTAAAGAAATGGGAAGCATGTCTTGAAGTTCACAGATGAGATTACCCTCAGAACTTCACCCAGCCTCCAGGCTTTATTCTAACCTCCTTGACTGCAGTGGAAAAAGACATGACAGTGATTTTAAAATAAAAGACATATTTTTCATTTGGGTTTTTGGGGGGGGTTTTTGGGGGGTAGGCCAGGATGAGGTTGGAGCATTACTTTCCCCACTCCTCAATGGTATTAATAGTTATAATTTTAATTCTTGATGGTATGAGCTCTTAAAAATGGACAAAAGCTAATTTTGACATTGGACAGGACAATGATATTTACTCAGAATTAAAGTCAGAAAAGAAATCACACCAGTAGTTTTAAAGTGTGTGCAGACTTGCTAGGACATCTTCGTGTGGAAATCTCTGACAACATTGTAAGATCTAGTTTTACATTCTCTTCATTTACAAAATAAATCACTCCATGTGGAAAATAATACTGCTACTGATACTAGTGAGCCTCAATGTTTATGTTTAAAGAAAAATGCAAAGAAATAAGGATCATCATGTTACCCTGGACCTTGAGCCAAGTAAGTTTTATCCACTTCAGAACAGGAAGGAAACCTTTGCCAGCCTTGTAGCCAGACTTTCCTTGCTGATGGAATATAAAGCGGTATTATCATGCAGTCACCAATTAAGTCACAAGTTGAACTTGTGTTTTCAAAGAGCAGTACATGAGACACTACTTTCGGTTGCATCCCTGCAGCTCTAAGGATCCCAGTGATGTTTCCTCAGTGGCCAGGGTAAAGAAGGATGGAGCCATGACAGCAAAACTCAAAGATACTCAAAGTTGATGAAGGTGGAGGAAAGGAGGCTAATTTAAAGTGAAACATTTTGTCAGTCCTTGAAACAAGCAGACTTTCTGATGACAATACCTATTTGAATTTGTTTTGGCTTGCTGGACTAAAACTGTTAGAAGGAGTATCTTATATATTTCTGGTTATGAACAATAAATATGATACAAACGTGTTTAACTTCACATTTCTGTTTCCTATCTAAGCCATGTTGGAAAGTTGTGAACTATAAAACTCAGACAGTCCTCAGCCTTTACTTTCCAGACTAACAGTGAATTGATGTCTTTCCCACAACATAGCTATCCCTTAAGAGGCAGAATGACCTGTTTTTGGAGTGGTGAGAGAGGAGAACCATACAAGGTCTATCTGGTTAACCAGATGCTTTACAGGGAACATATTTCATTAGCCGATGAGATGGAAAAAGTCCTCATCATGCTTTTCTTCCTTTCTGAACATCTCTGACTTCATCCCCAAACAAGGATAATTCAGCTGTGCAAGGTGACTGTAAATTATTGTGATAATGTCACAATAAAATAAAAGTTGCATGCTTGAAATCAGCTTGGTGAAAATAAAAGGAAGTGTCACATGCAGCAATGCCTGACATGTTGTGCACATTACTCTATTAGTCCCAGGTAGACTGTATCTTTAAACAAGAGTGTGTTTCAGTTTTGGTGCATTGCCTGATTCCTGTCTCCTTCCACATTCTGTATGTCAGGTCTGTAACTATTACCTGAGCTAATCTAAAAGAAATAACCTACCCATTCAGGAGAAGTCTGAACATTTCACTTAAGATTACATTTCTTCCTTTCCGTGTCGGGAGTGATAAGCAAAACCCAATACCTTGAGCAGAGAAATGATAATTCAAAGAGAAAGAAAATACTCTTGACATTTTAACAATAACAAGTTATTAATATAATTCACTTCAGTTGAAAGAAAGTGGAATACATTTACAATGCAGCTGAATAAAGGTTAAGTGTATTTTGTGTTTTGCTCTGCTTTAAAAATAAATATATGTCATGTCAAATCCTAGACTAGTTGTAAGCACCCTCTTAAAATCCATGTTTCTAGCAGAAAGGAAAGTAATTTGAAATACCCTTTCTACAAATGACAAAATCTAAATCAGGTAGATCTCATATGGAAAAGCTCAAGAAAAACTAACATAGCTATTCTTGGCAGAGTTATCCACACACTGGGAACATCACAACCTCCTTAATACAATTGATAATATTACAATACAGTACCCTCGCAGCAGCTCACTTATGACCAGTTTCACAAAATGAAGTAATGTAAAGCAGGCATGTCTTCCTTTTTCTTGCTTGTTTCATGTCATGCCTTCTATATTCCCTTCTATGAAAACCATATATTTTTACATATGAAATTATTTAACCAAGAAAAATGTCACTGCAGATTCATTTGTAAGAACATTTTAAAAAGTACATGGAGCAGCTACCTACTGTATTACAAAACCACAAGATGAAAAATAAACACATTTAGTAACAGATCAAATGTCATCCTCTCCCTCTATTTCATTTATAAGGGCAGTCTGTCTGAAGGAAATGTTGGCGTCTCTGCATTTGGAGTTTAAGACTGAACCCACCAGGGCTCTGTCCACTTTTCTTGGTGGTTTCTTGGCTCTTCCCTGGGACAATTCCAAGACAGCATTTGAAATTACTTTTTTTCCTGTAACTCTTGGGTCAAATAATAGTCCTCCAAAGGTAAGGGAAGCAATGAGCTTTAGGCTGGCTCCCCCCTACACTTTCTTTTTTAATTGACCACCGATGCTATAACACTTCTGTTCTAATGCTAGGAGGTATGATTTGTCATCTCTTGCAACAGTCTCATTATTTTGGAAAAAGAAACAAATGCTCTAGCTTTTTGGGATTTTATACCATTCATGACCTGGGGATTCAAAAGCCCACTTAGGATGTATACTTCAGGCAGTAAAGTACCTCAGTTAAGGACCAAACTCTGCTTGCTACTATTTCCTTTACAACCGTTAGAAATATGTCCAAGGTTGCCTGCATAGATACCAGCTCCCATACATTTGTTCCCTATATCCTAATCACAGAGTCATAGCATTAAAATCATAGAATCATTAAGATTGGAAAAGACCTCAAGGATCGTGAAGTCCCTTCCAACTTGAGATATTAAATGATTCTATGATTTTATGATTCTAAGTCCATGGTCAACCCGACACCACCTAATCCACTAAACCGTGTCCCTAAGCACCACATTTACACATTTCTTGAACACCTCCAGGGATGGTGACTCCACCACTTCCCTGGGCAGCCTGTTCCAATGCCTGATCACTCTTTCAGTGAAGAAATTTTTTCTAATATCCAGCCTAAACCTCCCCTGGTGCAACTTGAGGCCATTTCCTCTTGTCCTAACACTTGTTACTTTAGAGAAGAGGCCAGCACCCACCTCACCACAACCTCCTTTTAGGTAGTTGTGTAGAGAGTGATAAGGTCTTCTCTGAGCCTCCTCTTCTCTAGACTAAACAACCCCAGTTCACTTCACCACTCCTCATAAGTCCTGTGCTCCAGACCCTTCACCAGCCACTAACAAATGAGGGGTGTTTGTCGGTAGCATATCTCGTTCTCTAGCACTTTTTCCTTCAAAAGCCCAAAAGGTAAAGCACTTTGCAGATGTGGTGTGGAAAGCGTGCTCTATGGAAAGTGGGAACCCTCCAAGTCAGGAGAAATGAAAGACATTTGTGTGCAGAAGTGTTCTTCAACTGAAAGAAATTAAATGGAGAAAGCTGAGGAAATAAATAAACAACAAAGAATAACAAAAGGATACAGAGGGGGGAAAAAAAGAAAAGAAAAGAGCTAAGGAGTTCAGCTGCAAAGCCATGCAGTATAAAAGTATATAAAAGTAATTAGAAAAACATGTTTAGTCTGTGAATAGAACATGCAGCTTATTTTGAACTGTAGGTTTTGCACTAGAAAAACCATTCCAACATCAATAACAGATACCGATGTTTACTTACCCTACTGCTATGAGCAAATATATCTGTATAATGAGTTGAAGGTTATATTTGAGAAGGTAAGGAATGCAGCCAGATATTACTAAGGACAGATGTATTTTTTGTGCTGCACCTCTGAGCAAAGCAGAAACTTGTAACACTGCCAAAGTCACCAGCTCTGTTCAGAAAACATCTGCAGAAGCCGGCTGCACATGGACAATGCCAAAGAGTAAGGATAAAACATGCCAATAAATCTTTTCTTTTAAATCCAAGATGATGGGCTCAAAGGCTGATGAACAGCCTTTTTTTGCTGGAAGAAAGACACATAAAACTTTTGCAATGAGAGTAAAAGAGGAGAGTGGAATGAATACAGAATTCTACTAATGTGAATGGAAAGTACACACATAGGGAAAACAACCTCAGTGGGAAGTGCAACAAGGAAATTAAAAGAGACATCAGCTTAGAGACACACTTTGCACCTCCCTGTCTGCCTGTGCTGTTCCTTCAGAAATTAAAAACAAAGAGTGAACACAAATCTAGCTCACTTTCCCACCACAGAAGAGAGGACAGCCTCTCTGTAAGAACAGCATTTTTTCTGAAGGGGTGGCTTAAAAGTAGTTGTACAGCAGGAAGTATTCAAGAGAAGGGAGCATGAAAAGGTCTGCTTAGGTATTCCTTGCTCTTCAGGGACACCTCCATAGGGAATGTTCTTCACACCTATTTGCTTGACCTCAAGGTAGGTATTAGACTCTGGATTTGTTAAAAGTCCTATGCCTTAAAAAATAAACACTAACATATGTTAAACATAGCATATTTTATTTTGGATTTCCCTACAAAGAGAATTAAGGTAATATACAGCAAGGTGGCAGTTTAAGTCTTCCCATGAAGATTGAGGGGATGACCTCAATTTCTCCTGGCCTTTGGGCTAGTTGGCTATGCCACAGTCATCCTGTGAAGTTACTTTCAACTGCATTGAAAAATTCTGGTCAAAAAAATATCTTTAGGAAGAAAGTATTTCTATACAAATTAGCAAATAAAAAGTTCTAATTAAAATGCATACCTTTCGCTATGGACAAACGATAGGTAGAGGTATATCATGGTTTCTCATTCTGTGGAAACCAAGTTGTGAGAGCTAAGCAATTACTTAGTAAAACTATTTTAAAATACTTTTTCTTTAGAGAAGCATCTTTATATCAATAGCAAAAATATATTACTTAAAATACTTTTGCTGTTCACAGAATCTTGCAGTGTATGTACTTAATACCTTCTGGAAACATCTTCCTACAAGTGCCTCACACTCTATTCAAGACACATTTCAAGGAAAGTATAACAGGATTCCATTCTAAAATCACTTAAAGGTACCTAGTGTTTTGCTGAGTGGGAGAAAGAGAGTGGGAATCACTGTACATAACAAATGATAAGAAAGAGACCCAAGCAAGGTGCTTCTGACTCACAAAATAGCTCAAGTGCTTCTTGCTTGTTCATCAACTAAGGGGGTTAAAACTCCTGAAGTGAATCTCCTGTACCAAAGAAGTGACATCAGGTTTGTATGCATTTTGACTGGTACAATTAAAAGGAACATTAAGAAAAAAACACCCTGACAACTAGAAGAGAAAGGCTACTACTAGCTCCTAAGAGAATCAGGAAGATTAAAATTCTTTTTTCAACACAATTTTGGCATTTTCCTTATGCAGCAAGAATGGGGATGAGATAACAGAAAAACAATATTCACAATTTTATAAACTCAACTTGTATCTAAAAATGCATTTCCCAGTTTAGAACCTTTCCATTCCTTTTTTTAGGGAGTAGCAAGAGACCCAGATGATGGAAACCCAGAAGGCTGAACTATTTTTCCATTGTCAAAACAGGATATTTTCTTGAAACCTCATTTATGCAAAAAACTTTCTAAAGCTAGCCATTCAAACTCGGATATACTAAACTTGTTTTCAGAAATAAAATAAGAGGACATCATTTTCACTATAAGTATTGAAATGGATCATTTGGTCTTTAACAGCTCACAAATATTTGACTGTGTTAACGATATTCTTTTGGGTTTACTAGAAAAATCCTAACAGCTGTCTGTGCTTTACGTAAGGGTTGAATCAGTGATATCAGATTATAGTGCAGACAGTGGCCAAGAATTGAGCACAGAAGAGGAATGAAATCTGTTTCTTATTTTTCCTCTTTGCAAAGTGTTTGTTGGCTTTTCTTTGGCAAGTTACCTCTGAGGGATGATAGATCCAAACCATAAATACTACAAGCTTGTATTTTTTTTCAAATCACAAAAAGCCCAAACAATTGTACTTAAAGCTTTTCATAACGCAGTGAAGATGTTCTGCATGAGTTACAATTAACCAAAGAACACACACTGCCACTGATGACTTTAACACTAACTGGAGTTATATATTATCTTAATCAAGCATATTGTCATCTTATTTGCAAGGAGGTAGCCTGCATAGGTTCACTCAGGAAGAATTCAACAAACATACTCTGGGTTCTCCTGGAAAAATAGAGTGTACATTTGTATTTTAGGATGCTTGTACCACAATTAGAATGTGACAACTCAGGGCAGCATGTCATTGCACGGTTTAAATTGGGTAATGGGGCAGCTTTATTGGGACAGTACTAACAGCTGGACAAAAAGTGAGCTAAAGACATTCCTTCCTACACAGGGAGCAAGTCTGCACTTTGCCAAATGACGTTACAGCTAACCTCCCAAATGTAGCTAATCCTAAATTAGCATCGTGTCTACAATAGATGCAGTCGCACTTCTGACTACTCCAGAAATGCACCTTACAAGAACACACAAACTTAAAACAGTCATGAAGGCAGACAGTTGCTTACCTTAAACAGAAATGGTAGAGAAAACTTCAGTGACGACAATCACGATGCTTACAACTTCTCTCTTTGCAAAAAAAGTTTTGTCATGGACATCAAAGAGAATGCAGATCAACGCAGTAGCTGTGGGACACTAAAATCAGTAGATACAATTGCTGGCACTTCTAGCAATAGCTTTTTGTAAGTTTCTGGAGAGGGCAGTTTTGTGTAAGAAAATAAACTGGAAACTAAGAGAGCTGCAGTAATCCAAAAGGATTTGACATTTTTCAGTAATTTTCCTTTTCTATTTCAACTTCATACTGTAATTTTTCTCTCTCATTTCTTTCACTTCATAGACATTTCCATTTCCATTGTTACTGCTACAAAAAACTCATAATTGTGAATAGTCCATTAAAACTGGAGTAAAATAACAATGCACCAACTAGTTGTTTATACTGAACACAGTATACACAGCAACACTGTTAAAGAGATAAAAAAATCAACATAAAAAGTCACAAACTAAATGATTTGCATACCAAATTAAACTATGTGGTCCATTTCCAATATTGGAAGCAAGATAAGGTGCCTAATAAAACATCAATGATTTCTGAACCGTCCCCCAGAGATCACATACACCAAAACAGTCTTTTAAATGGAAGAAAAATTTTACTACATCATTGAACACTGAATGGAAGGGTAATTAACATTAAGAATCTCATCTCATCCCCAAAGCAGAGAATCACTTTTTGTCCAACACAGCACTTACAAAGTAATATTAAACATTGATATAAAATCTCACATATTCAAAATTTTTCTTTCCATTGATAATTACTATATCATACTACATATTCTAGGTTTTTATTTGTGCGACATTCACACCATAAATAATCTATTTGATTATCTCAAACGGCATTTTTCTAAAGTGAAGAAAACATACTTTTTTTTTTTTTAATTAACAACCATTCACACTCAGGAAACAGCATACTATGCACAAATCTGACAAGGGTTTTGTTGTTGTTGTTGTGGGTGGGAAGTATTTTTATCTTGCAGGTCCTTCAGACCTCAAAATTGGACTTCTACAAAAATCCCTGAGGCTGTCCAAAGGTAGCAATTTCTCTTCCTGTTGTGAAGCAGCAGATATCTTCCACCTATAATACCAACTTTAGCATTAACACAGTGTAATAAAATACATAGGTCAAAATATCTGTTAAGAACAGGTATTGAGCCTGATGCTTCATTATTTTTTAGGAAATTTACATGATTCAGAATAAAAACAGACAGTAGCCTAAGAAAATTGAATACTGAGCTTGTGGGAAGAGAGTCTGATAGTTGTGGTACTATGAGTAGCAAACTTTCTGTTGCAGTTACCTCAGGTTGGTAATTCATAGGGTGGAGAGGCAGCAGGCTTAACTTCATAAAACTGTGGTAGGCACTGAGCTAGCTACTGCCACACAGATCTTGAGGCTGTCACAGGCTGTTCTCTGAAAACATCGGTACTCAGTAACAAATGGATGTTAGAGAAGATTTAAAAAAAAAAAAATAAAAAAAAAAGGATGGTGAACAAAGCCAGAGAAGAGCATTATGCCCCAGTGAAAATCCATGGGCAGCAATGTAATTCTGGACTTGTGTCAAAAAGAACTGAGCTAGAAAGGGCAACATTGGTGATCAAAGGTACAACATGATATCTGCCTAAGGAGTTACAAAATAGATCAGGTTTCTTCAGTCTGGAGAAGAGACAAATAAGTGGGGAAGGGTTTGCTAGGGGGGACCTACAAAGTCACAAGCTGCTTGGAGAAATGAACAAATTAAACAATCAAGGTGCCACCTGTCTCCACCTCCCATGCTCCCCAAAAGGGCATTTATCACACAAGTCACAGTCAAGTTTTTCAAATCCTTGCCACAGTGCACTGAGGCTATTAGGTGCTTACAGGCATTCACAAAGCAACTGAACAACTTGATGGGAGAGGAAAAGACCACCAAACTATTGAATAAATAGACAGAAAACCCTGAAACAGAAGTTACAGGAAACTGAGACCTTATTTTGGAGGAGGTGTCCTCACTGTGCTGCTGTCCTGTGTTGTCCTTCATGTCCTACAGGGACCTTGAGGCTTCTGCTTCCAACTCCTGGCCTGACTGACTTTGGTCTCAGTCTGGAACAACTGTTCACATGATTTTATAGAATAAACAAGTCAGACATCTCCTGCATACCTCAAGGTGTCAAAGCTGGTTTTACCCAACAGCTACAGTAACATTGATGCAGAGCATGACTGAACCTAGACAGGAGAGACTATAAAAAAATTAAGGCAATACAGACAAAATCTTGAATCATATGACTGCCCCCAGCTGAGGAGCTGAGCATGTCATGGTTCAGACTTCTCTAGGTATTAAATTCTTTGAATGAGAGTCTGCCTTTCTACTGGGGCTTTTTGAAGCTAATAGATATTGCTCACAACTTCACCACTTTCAACTCAAACTTTTTCTTGAATTGGGTCTTATTTAGTTTCTGCACTTTATACGTTCTATCTCAGATTAGCAACCCTTGACCATATAATGACTTCCAGCATCCTAACATAGTGGGTGGAGTTCATTACTACTGGTACCATAGTAATTCAACCATGCTTTTCTACCAGTTCCCAAGAGGGTCCGAAATGCAGAAACATATATTTTTAAAAGTTCCTTTAAAATCCTTAAAATGTATTGTATGAAAGAAATTTTGCCCAGGTTGAGAAGAATGCCACAGTGTCACCATCTGTCAGGAAGGGGAGAAACAGAGGGAGGAAAGAAAGGGGGAAAAGAGGGAAAGAAAGAGGCAGGACCTGCTGGGTTAACTGAAAACCAAGCAAAATTCCAGAATAGTTTAGGAAATACATAAACTACTCCCAAAGTCTCCTGTTATAAGGTTGTATATTAAGATGTGGGTTCAAAACCACCAAGGTTTGGAGCCCTACTTGAACAAACCCCATAGCTCTTGTTTTCTCTTGATATCTGGTGGGTTGAATAGTATGATTTCTCAAAATCCTGAAGGACATACTGTCTTAAGAGCAAAGACTTAATCTACAAGAACAAAAATAACCAAAAGAACCCCCGCTATTAGAAAGATAATTTCCTCTTATTCATAATTTATTCACTAGCAATAAAGTGTTCAAACTCTGGCAAAATCAGAAAAGATCTGTTTTTCTGCTTTCCAAAACCCATCCCAGTATTATAGAATTTAATATGTTTAAGTCACCAGTGAAGACAACTTTTTTTAGTCTATTTTGGTCAAATTCCCAATAAAAATCAAGATATCTCATTCTTCTTTCTTTCTTCAAGTCAGTAATTTTGGAATTTGTCAATGACAGACACTGTAGACATCTTCAGCCCTTATCAAGCACAGTTAGTTATACAGATTTAATATATAACCTAGTCAAAAGTAATGTGTTGAAAATATTCTTCCAATCCATTCGCTGCTAATGAAATATCAGCTTTTCTGCATTAAGTTATATTTTATTATGGTGTTGCTTCACCTCTTCACAATGTAATTCTTCACTGAGACATCAAAAATGTTGCCAGTCTCCTGCCCTTTAATCAAATCTTCACAGAATCACAGAATCACAGAATGTTAGAGATTGGAAGGGACCTCGAAAGATCATCTAGTCCAATCCCCCTGCCAGAGCAGGAACACCTAAATCAGATCACCCAGGAACACATCCAGGTGGGCTTTGAACGTCTCCAGAGAAGGAGACTCCACAACCTCTCTGGGCAGCCTGTTCCAGTGCTCTGTCACCCTCACTGTAAAGAAGTTTTTTCTCATATTCAAGTGAAACCTCCTATGTTCCAGCTTGAACCCATTGCCCCTTGTCCTATCACTGGATGTCCCAGAGAAGAGCCTGGCTCCATCCTCCTG
>WKFP01015452.1:1188874-1234118 GCA_011057875.1 Pterocles orientalis
TAGACCACATCTACTGCTTTACCATCATCTACCCACCTGGTAATGTCCTCATAAAAGGCTATCAGGTTGGTCAAGCATGACTTCCCCTTGGTGAAGCCATGTTGACTGCCTCTAATGACCCTCTTACCCCTGATATGCCTAGAGACAGCATCTAGAATAAGTTGTTCCATCACCTTTCCAGGGATGGAAGTGAGGCTGACCGGTCTGTAGTTACCCGGGTCCTCCTTCTTGCCCTTTTTGAAGACTGGAGTGATATTCGCTTTCCTCCAGTCCTCAGGCTTACTCTGAAATGTTTTCTCTGTCTTCTGCTTGTTAGTTTGGCCTCCCCCCCAGCAGAGATCCTGGATCAGCTGCTTTTATGGAAGTCTAAGATCTATCAGCCAATAAAGTAAATGGTTCAAACACCATTATTACTACAGTGTTTGCAAAATATGTTGTTTCAGAAATTTCTGTGTGCCAGAGGACCCTTGAACTAAAGGGGACCCATGCATTACGTGAGAGAAACAGCACTTCCCTGCAGCACCACACTAATAGGACCGCCATGGAGGTATCTGTTAAAACAGGGAAGGAAAGTGATATCACCTCCCAAAAGGTCTGCAAGAGATACCAAAGGTACCTGAGCCAATGGTGTGGATTGACCAAAAAAGCAGAAATTCAAGCAAAGCTCAGAAGGCACTCTCAATTTTGGACCATTCTTTAGGATCAGTCAAAGAATCGAAGAAAGATTAAGGACATGGATATTAAATGAAAGCAAAATGGCAATTTTAAAGATAAAAGTTTAATCTTTACTGAATTTCACTTTATAATTATAAAAGTGAAAACTTCGTTAACTTTTCCCTGTTGGGTAAGTATACACAATTATTTTATGTATCCAAATTTCATTGTTTTTTCCAACGAAAACAACAGGTAGTTTCTCACTCTTAACATTAGTCAAGAGAAGTAACATTAGAAGTAGAGTCTGATGAATAATATTTACTAGTTTTATTGCAACACAAATTTTCAATCAATGAATTCTTATAAATTTATTACATAGGACTGAAATATTCTAAAATTCTTAAGGAAAATCAGCAGAGTTCTACTAAAAGCATCTCTTTTTATTTTTTAAAGATGAATCTGCAGTTTTGTTGTAAAAGTAACTCAGTCAGCATGTTCTTCTATTCTATTTCGTACCCAAGGCACAGTGTTCAAAACTAAATTCAAATTGTAATTCCATGCTAAAAGTATGGTTTCCACTAGATGCAACTCAACTCTCTCAATTCCTTTCAATGGTCAGAATTCAATCAGCAGAAAGTGACATCTGGACGTAGATTTTCGTTTGTGGTGATTCTAGACCTGTCATAAAACCGAGATCCAGGCAAGATCCTGAAACTCCACCTCTTTCTGGATGATCTTTCTCAAATGGAGGAATATCCATTTTGTTCAGATGCAAGAGCTTCTTGGTATACTGAATAACTTCTGAAGAGAATACAGAAGGCTATACACCAAACAGATAACTGATCAACTAAAAGTCCTGAGTGAAAGAGACAAGCTGGGTAGCTTTTCCACAGCATGGAGAGTGCTATTTTTTCAGAACTGGGGGTCATTCAGCTCTAGATTACCTTTTACTAAGGAGACGAAAAACAAACACCATTGTAGTTTTTCCCAATTGTAAGTCCTGCTTGTGAGTTCACAGCAAGATAAAGTAAGAATAAGTCTGATCTACATTTACAAACATTGAAAATTGATATCTATAGATTTGAAGAAGGTTCTGTAGAGATTTCATCCACTAATAGCTGCTTTCTGTATTGGGCACTGATGACCTGAGCTCTGTATTACACTAATGACTGTTTTGTTAGTGTGTGTGGCGGGTTAGCCCTTGGCTGGGGGCCAAACCACACACACCCACTCACACAGTCCCCCCACCTGATGACCAAAGGCCCAGCCCACTCCCGGCCAACAACCCCGGAGGAGGAGGGGGAATGGGTGATACACAAGGATACTGCTCCCCCCCACCTGATGACCAAAGGCTCAACCTGTTGCCAGCTAACGATCCCCAAAAGCTACACTCACGATTCCCCCAAACATGTGGGGGGGGGGGGGGGAGGGGAGGGCACCGCTCCCGGAGGTACTCACGGAATGGAGATAACAGCCCGAGCATCCCAGAACCGAGAGCTGACCGAAGTGGGGGGAAAACGACCACCTGGCCACAGCTAATAATTCCCCCAGAGAGGGAGGATTCTGAAACTCACTAAACGGAGATAACGATTTCAGCGTCCGAGAGCCGAGAGCTGACTCGAGTGTTTGGGGGGGGGGAAGGCCTTGGGAGAGCGAAAGCAGGCACCCGAAGCTAGATGATCCGGAGCCCAAGGGAAGCAAAAGAGAGTGATCTCCAAGAAGGGTCCTCACCTATATACTGGGTATGACATGCGTGGGATGGAATAAACAAACGGTCAGTCTGGTTCTCACTCTTAACCTGAGAGCAAATCTCATGCTAGCAGCTGGACTGTGCCTCTCCCACCCTCCCACCCAAGGCCTCCCCCCGCTCTGTCTGCAGAGAGGAGAGAGGCTGAAGGCATTTGTCCTTGAAATACTAGAGGTAATTATAAACATTCCTTCTTACCAGCCGTTCTCCTGAACACAAATCCAAAACACAGCCTTGCTAGCTATTTATGAAGAAAAGAAAAAAAAATTAACTCTCTCTACTTAACCCAGGACATTCTGTAATTTATTTTTTCATATTTTCTAAAAATCTTTCTGTCCATAATCAAGCACAAGTATTGATTTGCTTTTTATTTAAAAAGCTAAGATCAGCTCTCTTGGCCAGCATACTATATTGTTTTAATTTTGTTAACTGTATTCGAATATCTGTCTTACACAGTACCTTGCAGGCTATGAATATTCAAGAGATGTTCTCCTGCTAAGCAAATTCAATTAATTTGTTTCTCAAGTCATAATCAGAAAAAATGGTTTGCATTTTCTACAGGAAATGGACAGAGTCCCAGAAATCTGTTGTCTGCCAGGATTTAAACTTCCCACTGTTCAGAGAAGAAATCCTGTAGGATTTACTACCGATGCTATAACCAGGTTGCAATAAATGTTACTCTGAATTAGATGTGCTTTAATTTACCATTACTTTTGCATCTCTAGGCATCCTGTTGGAGTTCTGCTGTTAATATTAACTGAAGCACATAGTTCTTTTGTTACTCATTAATGGCCCTATTCAACAGAAATTGAATCTCCACAGCTGCCAAGCACTGCAAGCTCCTAAGGCTATGTACCCACAGAGTCTAATCCTGATGCAACTGATAGCATTTCCTTCCCAAACCGTGAGAGCTTTCTCCAGAGCTGCCATACCATCTCAGATTGCCTTCCACAGCCTGGTCATCTAGATCCAAGGAGAAGAACCGTATCCAGGTGATGGACTGAACTGTTTCTGGAAGTATTAACACACATAATCTGGACATTACAGGGCTTCCCAGGTTTTTCAAGTCACATGTGTGCTACCAATCTGACACAAAAATATTTAATTATACTCTACGGAAGCTGATGAAAGTACACTTTTTTATTGGGTTGATAACAAATAATGGGAAAGTATGCATTTTCAATGTTTTCAGTCTTACATTTTGTCAAAGGATATCCATATTTGTTCTTACTGTTTCTACAATACGTTTCTCAGGATAGAAGACTCCTACTTAACTAGGAAGTTTCCTGACTCAAAAAAAGCTGAAGACATTCTCACAGCTACTCCGTTTCCATAGCCATTTTATGTTAGATAATTAATGTGGGGACATGGAACTAAAACTTGTTTCTTTACAGTAGGATTTCTGACAATGTGATTTCTGCTAAATATGGGAGCTTAAGATAAAATCTTTAGCAATATTTGTTTCTCCTGTAACCTAGCTTTGAATAAAAATCTTAAAACTTCAAAGAAAGTGTTTTAATATAGCACATGTCAAAAACCTGGCATTTCTGTAGATGTAGCTCTTCACGTCTTTTCTTAGTCAGTCAACCTGCTTATGGTGGGGCTGTAGAAAGGCATTAAATGCCCGCTGAGCATCATAATTTATGCAGATAGAATACTATGGTAAAACCAGCATCACCAAGAAAGCCTTTCCAGCCTTTGCAACCTGTTTTCTGCCTGAAAAGATATTTTAAGCCTATGGCCAGACAATTCTCAACCTGTCATCCAAAGGTCTTTTACAGCCCCCACCAATCCCAAGGAAGGAGGACCGACAGTAGAAGTAGTTTATTTCCATGTTAAGAATCAGAAGAGAAAAGCCCAACTTTTTTTCTCAAAATAACAGGGTCTCAGTATCATCTAAATGTCATGCAGTGTTCCTATTCATTTCTGAGTTGGGAAATCGACTGGATTTAAAGAGTTTTTCTCTGTTACTGCTGTGATTTTCTCTCTATTCCAGATAAATACAACATTCCAATTACTTTCTAAATTCATGTCAGAAATGCACATTTAAATAATTACAGCATTAAAATTGGTATCTGTAGGTTAAAAAGTCAGAGTTATAAAATGTAAGAAAGTCAACTAAATACACCAGAGAAGCTGATTCTTTGCCAGCATGAAAATTCGTTATATTCAGTGGAACTTCTTGTAAGCTCCAGGACTAATCTCCTGTATTTCCAGAATCTACACCAATGTTAGTCTGCAGATCATAGACAGCATGACTTTGCAAATGGTCTTCATAATTCACATGAATAAAAGGCTAGCAGCACTGTTTTTTTTTATTCACGTATAACAAAAATCAATTTTATTTAACAGAAATTGTTACTATGCTTCATGTTAATTGAGTATGTATACATGTATTTTTAAGTTGTATTTTGACCTTTCCTGGGTAAGCTCTACATATCATAGTCCTTCATATTTAACAAAGAAGTTTAACTAAGGCCAAGACAGTGACTTCAGCTGTAGGAAAGTAAGGAGAGGGCTGTGTACCATCATATGTTTCAGACAGGGAGACCTTTATGAGCATCAGAAGACACACATACCTTTGTCATTTTCGTGACATTTTATTGTGCGGCACCTAGCACAATATATTCTCAAATTACAAATGTCCATAAAGTTAGCACTGTTTGTATTGATAATAAATGTTCATGCCCTCATGCCCCAATCTCAGATGGAGTAATGCAGCATGCTGTGCTGTACTCTACACTGTCGAGCTGGGTTTTATACTGGACTACAGAATCACAAAATCATAATATCTCAAATTGGAAGGGACCTGTAAGGGTCATCAAGTCCAAATCACTGCTCCTTGCAAGACTACCTAACACTAAGCCATATGGCAGAGAGCATCATCCAGACGGTCCTTGAGCTCTGACAGTCTTGGTGCCTTGTCCACCACCCTGGGGAGAATGTACCAGTAACCAACCACACACACAGTGAAGAATATTACTCTTTTCTAAGGCCTCTCTACCCTCAAGGGAGTCCAGAGCTCCTCTTAACTTATTATCATAGGAAAACTTACCAGTTTGATGCCAGAGCCAGCAATACATGCCCAGAGCCTGGAGAAGGACCACAGGTCAGCAGGAGAGCATCTGAAGAGCAGCACAAATAAATTCCAGCCAGTCAGTCAGATTTATGTGGCCACCTTAAGAGTCCCTGTGCAAAGGCAGACATCATGGGAAACAAACAAGAGGAGTTAAAGACCTGCGCGCACCTGCAGAGCTATGATCTCATTGCCATAATGGAGACATGGTGGGATGGCTCCTATGACTACAATGTTGGAATGGAAGTATACAGGTTCTTTAGGAAGGACAGGCAGGGGAGATGAGGAAGGGGTGTCGCTCTCTGTCAGTGACAAGCTGCAGTGTGTGGAGCTCTGCCTGGGGATAGATGAGAAGCCAACTGAGAGCCTATGGATCAGGATTAAAGGAAGGGCAGGGAGAGGGGACATTACAGTGGGGGTCTGCTGCAGGCCACCCAACCAGGAATGCTGAGCAGATGAGGGCCTCTGTAGACAGATAGGAGCAGCCTCATGTTCACATGCCCTGGCACTCATGGGGGACTTCAACCACCCTGATACCAGTTGGACGGACAACACAGCAGGGCATAAGCAAGCCAGGAGGATCCTGGAATGCGTTGATGATAACTTCCTTCTCCAAGTGATAGAAGAGCCAACCAGGAGAGGGGCTATGCTGGACCTTGTTCTCACCAACAAGGAAGGGCTGGTGGGGAATGTGAAACTCAAGGGCGGCCTGGGATGCAGCAACCATGAGATGGTGGAGTTCAAGATCCTCAGGGCAGTGAGGAGGGTGCACAGCAAACTCACTACCCTGGAATTCAGGAGAGCAGACTCTGGCCTCTTCAGGGATCTGCTTGGTAGAGTCACATGGGATAAAGCCCTGGAGGGAAGAGGGGCCCAAGAAAGCTGGCTAATATTCAAGAATCACTTCCTCCAAGCTCAGGAGCAATACATACCAACAAAGAGGAAGGCAGGCAAAAAGGCCAGGAGGTCTGCAGGGATGAACAGGGAACTCCTGGGCAAACTCAAAACACAAAAAGGAAGCGCACAGAGGGTGGAAGCAAGGACAGGTATCCTGGGAGGAATACAGAGAAACTGTCCAACCAGACAGGGATCAGGTTAAAGCCCTGATAGAATTAAATCTGTCCAGGAACGTAAAGGGCAACAAGAAAAGCTTCTATAGGTACCTCGGTGACAAAAGGAAGATGAGGGAAAATGTGAGACCTCTCTGGAAGGGAACAGGAGACCTGGTTATCTGGGATATGGAGAAGGCTGAGGTACTCAATGACTTTTTTGCCACAATTTTCACTGGCAAGTCCTCAAGCCACACCGCCCAAGTCACAGAAGGCAAAGACAGTGACTGGGAGAATGAAGAACCACCCACTGTAGGAGAAGATCAGGTTCAAGGCCATCTAAAGAACCTGAAGGTGCACAAGTCCATACAAGCCAATGAGATGCATCCACGGGTCGTGACGGAACCAGCGGACGAAGTTGCTAAGCCACTATCCATCATATTTCAGAAGTCATGTCAGTGTGGTGAAGTTCCCAGTGACTGGAAAAGGGGAAACATAACCCCATTTTAAAAAAGGAAAGAAAAGAAAGACCTGGGGAACTACAGGCTGGTCAGTCTTACCTCCACGTCCAGCAAAATTTTGGAGCAGATTCTCCTGGAAACTATGCTAAGGCACATGGAAAATAAGGAGGTTAGAGGTGACAGCCAACATGGCTTCACTAGGGGCAAATCATGCCAGAACAAATTGTATGGTCTTCTACAAGAGGGTTACAGCATTTTTTTGTACTCAAGAGGAACTGACATCATCTACCTACACTCATGCGAAGCCTTTGACACTGTCCCACATGACATCCTTTCTCTAAATTGGAGAGACATGGGTTTGATAATAGGCCTGCTTGGTGGATAAGGAACTGGCTGGATAGTAGCACTCAAAGAGTTGTGGTCAAGAGCTCAATGTCCAAGTGGTGATCAGTGACGAGTGGCATTCTGCAGTGGTCGGTACTGGGACTAGTGTGGTTTAACGTATTTGTTGGTGACACGGAAAGTGAGATTGAGTGTACTCTGAGCATGTTTGCCAACGACACCAAGCTGGGTGGTGTGATCGACACACTGGAGGGAAGGGATGCCATCCAGAGGGACCTTGACAGGCTGGAAAGGTGGGCCAATGCAAACCTCATGGAGTTCAACAAAGCCAAGTGCAAGGTTCTGCACATGGGTTGGGGCAATCCAAGCACAAATACAGGCTGGAAGGAGAATGGATTGGAAGCAGCTCTGAAGAGAAGGACTTGGGGGTACTGGTTGATGAGAAGCTTAACACGACCTGGCAGTGTGCACTAGCAGCCCAGAAAACCAACTGCGTTCTGGGCTGCATCAAAAAGAAGAGTGACCAGCAGGTCAAGGGAGCTATTCTCCCCCCTCTACTCTGCTCTCATGAGACCCCACTTGGAGTACTGTGTTCAGCTGTGGGGCCCCCAACATAAAAAAGACATGGACCTGTTGGAGCGAGTCCAGAGGAGCCACGAAAATGGTCAGAGGGCTGGAGCACCTCCCATATGAGGAGAGGCTGAGAGAGTTGGTGTTGTTCAGCCTGGAGAAAAGGCGGCTCCAAGGAGACCTAATAGCAGCCTACAAGTACTTAGAGAGGGCCTACAGGAGAGATCATAGAATCATAGAATCATAGAATGGTTTGGGTTGGAAAGGACCTTAAAGATCATCAAGTTCCAACTCCCCTGCCATGGGCAGGGACACCCTCCACTAGACCAGGTTGCTCAAAACCTCATCCAGCCTGGCCTTGAACACCTCCAGGCATGGGGCACCCACAACCTCCCTGGGCAACCTGTTCCAGTGTCTCACCACCCTCATAGTGAAAAATTTCTTCCTAATGTCTAGTCTAAATTTACCCTCTTTTAGCTTATACCTGTTACCCCTTGTTCTCTCACTACACTCCCTGATAAAGAGTGCCTCCTCATCTCTCCTGTGGATGGGGAAGCACTCTTTATCAGGACAAGGGGTAATGGATTTAAACTGGATGGGGGCAGATTCTATGATTCTATGAATGTGCCTTCAACTCCTGCTTTCAGATAATTTTTAAAAATATTAAAGATCTTTGGCTCTCCACTTGAGCCCTGCAGAACCATGATCATTTCCTTCTTGATTTTTCCATACATTTTTATTTTCTCTTGGTGTACTTTTATCTAGGTTGCTTTCTTGCTTGATTTTAAAAAATCTTTTGAGCGTTTGTGAAAGACTTTCAAGTTAAAGACAAACTTACCTAAGAGAATTCTGAATCTTTGGGATAAAATTTCAAGAAAAGGTATTTGAATGCTCAACAAACTGTAATTATTCTACCCAAAAACCTGTTTAAATTAGTAGTCCACTTACAATGCCTGGTATGTATGCAGAAAATGAAGAAAACAATGAAGTTTGAGTTTCTGCTTCTGGGCCAAACAAGGATCAAATATACCCAACAAATGCATCTCTAAAAATGTTCTGAAAAACTGCCAGCAATCGATAATCCACAATATCCCCCAAGCAATGTATTCCCCCAAACCACTGTTTCACTGTCCTTACCATTGGAATTTTTTTTTGTTGATTTCTACCTTAACCTTTCTTCCTTTTCATAATCTGAGCTCATCAGCACTGTCCTCTCCACAGAAAGGAGGAGTCATTATTTTCCTTCCAGTAAACACCTTTCTAACTATATAAATAATTGTTTCTCAGTGCTTTCCCAACCTTTTCTTTAAGATAAACATTTACAGGCCTTTCAGTTTTTTCTCACAGGTCACATTTGCTAGACCACTGTTTTTTTCTGGGTTCAGCTCAATTTAACTATAATTCTCCTTAAGTACCCAAAACCAGATGTTTCTCTGGTAAATTCTCACGTGTTCTACTGAAGAAGCAATACTGTTACCCACTCATATTTCTCTTGGTATCAGTTAAAATCCCAACAATTTCTTAAGGGCACCCACCCTGAACTTGCAGAGTTCCTATGTTGATGTGTTAGCTTGTCCTCTCTTGAGTTTCATTCCTTTTTTTCCACAGATGATCTTTATAATCTTTTTCTCCTACAGTTAGCCACCTCCAATTGTGAATAAGAACAGCTTTTTTATTTTCATTAAATATAAGCTTCCCTAGACTCCTTAAGGAACTACAATAGATATGTATCCCCATTTCAAAAGTGAATTTGTGGTAACAGATTCTCTAAATGCTGCTACTTATCACTGCAATATTTGCAATCAAGATACTGTTTTCCTAACTTCCCTTTTTAGGGTACCATGGAGGTAGCTGGACTACCACCTGGCAAGCCTAGGCTGGTGGTATTTACTGTATCTCCCCTATTCAAACTGCTTGTCCCCTTGCTATAATTTCTTTTAACTTATTCTTTCGTTCTCAGTAAAAATCCAGGTTAGTAACTATTCTTTTCCTTGCTTTTTTTTCAAGTGCTCAGAGTTACAGGAACTGAAGTAGCTTATTGTTCGACACTTCCTGGATCTCTCCTCTCCCAGTTTATGTGTAAAAAATTAATACTAGGCACTACTACACTTGCCATTTTCTAGCACTCCTATTCCACAGCTGTCCTAGATCATTTCTCAAAGGCAACTTCCAACCATTCTGAAATTGCTTCAGTCAGGTCACTAAGCACACTATTATGAAGTTTATCAGACCAAACAATTTGAAAACAACTAACTCATCTAAGTGCTCTCTAATCTGTTCTTTCTGCAGTTCAGAATGAACCTTTTTTCACTAGTAATTGACTATGTTAACCATCTGCTCCTGACTGACCTATTTGTGAAGATTGAATGCAGCAAGGCGTGTATATCATTTAATGGTCTTCAGTTTGGGAAGGGAAAGTGTTTCCTTTTCCCTTCAACTTCCTTTTACTAATAATAGACTCATGGATCTTACAGTTAACTTATTTCAAAATGCTTTATTTTTAGCTATAATATTTCTTGCTACTTAACTCATTCTATGCCTTGTCTTTCTGGATTTGTTACTACATATTCACATTACATTTCTCTTCCATCAGACTATCAACTAGAAGATAACCAAGTTCACATTTTGTATTCAGTCCTTTCTTGAAGTCAGTAAAGCTGCCTTGACTTGGCATTATTTACTCTACCTATCTGTCCTGCAGCAGCTCTCTGTAGCTTCTTTTTCCATCAGGCTTTCCTTCCATGTGAACTTAAATAACAATGCTGAGAGTTCATTGAAATGTGTTTTCTGGAAGTTCATGACCTTTATTTTGCTTTCTCCCTTCTTCCCTTCCCAAGGATCATAAAATCTTATTTCAGTTTCACCCACCTTCAGTTCACAAGGTGTTCTAGATTTGATCGCTGTCTCTCTCTACTTGGTGACTCCACCTTTTTTTGCAAAAGAAAGCTTTTGCCTGTCCTGTGTTCAAGACCACACTTTTCCTTTTTCCTGAACAAGCTATACACTTGTATATTAGGATTCCAGTAATAAGTTAATTCCACAAAACCTGTTACACTAGTTAAATTATGTTCCTGACTGTGTATTAAGATTTACAGCTTCCTCCTGTTTATAGTCCACAGTTTCATTTACATGCTGACATGCAAGATGTTGTTTTTGTTACCGTTCATGAATAAACTAAGTTTTGTCATCTTGTCTAGAAGACTGTTTATGATCCATGGTTTCTTCTCTGAGATAGCTAGTCAAAGTGCAGACATGCTTCCTCCCTCTTTTTAGGTAAATTCACTCTTGTCCAACACCCCATGAAACACCACTGCAAAGCATTTTATACTTATCTTTGGAAAATGTCAGTGCAGTCAGCACTACTCTGAGTTCAAACTACATGGGGTTTGAGCGATTTTTGTTTGTTTTTTTCTTTTTTAAACAAAGCCAGGAGAACTGAAAGGAATACTTGTGTTCGCCTGTCAAGTGAACATTTAACCTTATTTCTCTATTCAGTTATGAGAAGGAGCTACAGAAGCTCATTTCTCTTTTGCTAAAGGCAGTAAAATCTGAGAGTAATCTTCCACTTTGCTTGGATTATTCCACATTTGCCTATTTCAAGACTTGTTAAACATTCTTTGAAGAAGCTGTTTACTGAGTTTGTTGGATACAGCACTCTAGACTAGCTAGGACCCCAACATAACAATCTGCACGATTCTTTTCTGAGTGATCCTCTTCAGCCATTTTAATCCATTTTTTTCACTAGAGGCTCAGCCGCTGCTCCCAGCACTGGATCTGGGCAAATTACTTATTGTACCTCCAGCATTTTTAAGAAAGGACCCTGAAGAAGTCAAGTAGTGAGCAGAAGAGTATCTAAGTACTATTCTTTCTATATGGTGACAACAATGAAACCCACTGCATCAAAGACTGTCAACTATTCACCTGCACAGCTGGTAGCACTTCTCCTACCTAATGGCTACCTAGATCCCAGTGACAGGAGGGAGAGATGATAGGCACATCATGAACCAGTAGCAGATGAGGAAACCAAGATATTCACAAGAAAAGAAGTTGGGACTGCAGGAAACACAGATGAAAATATCAGGTATTGCATATGATTACCATAAATCACACGTAAGGCATAAATCACACGTAAGGCATAAATCAAATCAACAAATATCTAAAGGCCTTGCAGAGTCCCTAAAGCACAGGAAAGGTGTCAATGTCTGCATTACTTAGGTGATTAAAGTATTTAATTATGATGACAGGGTTGACAATGAAGAAAAAGAAGCAAACTACTTCAGAAAACAGAGTGCTGTAAAATTTCCATACACAAATTCAAATTATAAAATCTCAACTCCTCTGACAGTTCTTGAGAAGTACAGAAGAATTGCTTACTATGAAATGCTTACACATTTAACTAAAACCCAAACATATCAATGCTTCCTGGAACAAATGAACATAAGTAGTTTCTTAGTGTATCCCTTTCTAGCTTATCTAGTCTGAAAAAAAAAAACCTTCTAGTTCGGTACCTGTGACTCTTGAATGCAGCCTGTTTTTTCTGAATTCCTTTTTTAACGTGGTTTACATGTTGTGTTAGGCCAAACAGTGCCTGGACAATACAGGCTCAGTAGCCGACAAATTCTAAAACTGAAAGGTTGGCTTTTTCTCATAAAACTTTTAAAGCCAGTTCATTCTCAAGAGCAAGCAATAACAGATGTTACCAATGGCAGGAAAAGAAATCTTGTGTCCAAGAGAGAGCAGGAATAACTCTATGACAAAATGCAGCTCATATGTGTACCATCAAAGCTAGACAACTGAGTTTTAAGAGAGTGTTTTCAGAAGTCTGATGAGCTGTTTTATGTGTTGCTCTCTACGCTTTAGTCCTTCTCCCCAGGCCAAGACATTACCGCTAGAAGGCCTGTGAAAGAAAAAGATGAAAAAAATCTCTTTTTTATTCTGTTCTCGTGCATTATTAGTTGCATTGCTAACTGGTTTCTCTAGTGAAAGAATCAGGATGGAGCTCAAACAACAGGAGAAGCAATGGTCAGCCTGCATGAAAAAAGTCCATAGCAGAGCCAACAAAGTGCAAACAGGGGTAGGAGGCATTTCCTGTAATGGACTTGGTGGCAATAAATATCAGGTCTAACTCCTTGTGCTGACATGTGAGGTTCACCTGGACCTTACACGATCAACATATGAGACAAAATTGGTCTTATCTATTTTCAGTAAATAAAGAACATCAGGCTTCATAACATAAGCTGACTGCATCAGTGCTAAACTTCATGTGCAGTAATTATCAGATTAATTAACAGATGTAACAGACAGTGGCATGTACCCTAGATAATTACTGGGGAAGACAAGGGTAGGGATTGGAGTCTTTCACCCACTGAAAGGGAGCAAGAGACAGTGCCTACCCTCATGTTCCTTTAATAGGAGGGTTACAACATTCTAGAAATGTAATTCAAAGTTTTCAAAGGGGCTGTAAACATGCCTTTTTTAAAAAAAAGTGAGCTTCTTAAACTTTTTATCTGAAAATAAAATGATTTAAAACAGTAGCTGCAGCATATTTCATAAGATGTCTCAAGTAAATAAAACTTTTCTTTAAGAAGAGGTTTTAGAATTTTAGAATTAGCAGGCACTCTAATATGGCCTATAATTTACATGACAGGTCTTCTCATGTAAGTGGAGAAACAAACGATTTTCCAATAAGACACCAAATTACTGTTGCAATGGCATTTTGCTTTCTAAAGAATTTCCTCACCAAAAGAGTAACAGAAGGGGAATAACAGCCAAATCACAATGCTCTGGTGATTTGTAAATGCAGCATATATACTTAAGCCCTCATTCTGGGCACAGCTGTGAGGTCTGTTTTCTCAAGTGTCTCACCTGACATCAAGCTTCTCAGTATCTGAGTTCTTCTCCAGCTTGAATGATGGTAGGTGCTGTCAGTCAATTTCTCAGCCTTCACTACGTACAGACAAACATGGCAGTGAACAAATTCCCTCTGTGGTAGAAGGACACCTTGGAAAGGATGCTATGCTTCCAGGCAAGCAGAAACCAGAAGAGACATGGCTAAGCTGACTGGCACCTGGCAGAAGAATCAAAACCAGGACAGCCCTATCAGCATCCATCTGAAAAGCCATACTTGAGAAGTACAAAGCAAGAGGAACACTGAGAATTTACTGAACCACTAATGCAGTGTCTCTGGACAATCTGTGAAGGGATGAACTACACAGACTCCTGTCAGCAGTTGATCAGAAGACCTTTATTGCATTTTTACAGCACAATATATACTATTTCTTCAGTTAAGCACGCTGTCCACATACCTGTTCCTCCTATTCTATTGGTCAGCACACGCTGTTCACACACTTCAAGCTAACTTATGGTTGGTGCTCCTACAAAGTTTGAGGTCAACATTGTGGTTAAATTGTTTCTCTTGCCTTCGCTCAATATGCTGTTCTGAACACCAAGTTCTTTCACTGTACTCATTTCAGGGATGTACCAAACAACTCAAAGTTACTTGTATCAAAGTTACTTGCAGATTCCCACAAATCTGTTTCTTAGCCTTGTCTACAATTTCACCCTGAATTACGAAGTTGGAAGTCCAAAGGCACAGACGAATCTATCACTGGTGGTACCCCAAGTCCTCAGCAAAGGACCACTGGAAATATGGCTGGTAATCAGACTTTGCTATGTTCCTGCCTTTCAACAGAAGAAGAAGGAAGAAGATGGTGAAGAGCAATGATACTTAAAAAGAAAATAATTTCTGAGTGTGGCTTTAGCTCCAGATTCATCCTCTCTGACTAAGTGCTTAACGAAGTCTCTAAATCATCCTAGCCTTCTTCTGGAGTCAATATAGAAAAACAGCAGGCAGAATCACCTGCTAGACTAAAGAGGTACCCAAAGGCAACAAGCCACTTACTGTCAGCACCTCAGGCAAGAGGGAACTGATTGGGTCAAAATCACTTACTACTTATGTAAAGAAAGGAACACACTCCATTCAGTTCATTAACCAGTGATCTACACATTGATGAAATTAAGCATATTCTTATAGGCCTTTTTCAACTGCCACCAGAAACAGCTAAGACAAACAATTTACTGATATTATGACTACTTCACCTACACTTACGCGATGAACATGGACTAAGGTTATTGGAAAGACTAAGGAACATTTTGTGCACTTGCAGGCACTGTTCAATTGAGTGTGCCTCTATTAAATTGTTTCTCACTATGAAAACCTGGAATTTTACGTTGGGTTTTCCAATGAGAATCTGCCTTTGGTTTGGCTATAATATGTGCTCTACTATTTCAATAAATTAAATTTCCACTCAGAGCTTTTAAGTTATCTTTTTATTATTAAAATTTTAAAATGAAGCTCTTTGACCTTAACAGTAGATTCCATTTTATGTATACAGTAAGTGGAATACATGAGGACTCCTTTGGAGGCATGTGTGCTTGTTATGCGCAATACCTAAAACGAGTAGATTAGAATAGCAGTGAACTCAAAGGAGCATCCAATGCAGAATGTGTCCTGACACTATTATTTCCATTCAAATAAATCTTTTGGGGAAAATTCTGTGCAAGCAGAATTAAATTAGAAAGCTATTTCAAGGGAAAGAAACTAAACTTTTTAAAACTGTGCAATGCCACAACAGATATAGTCAGCTGACACCTTAAAATTAGGAAAAACTATAATTTCAGAGCCTTCGTAATCATTTATATAGAGAACATTTTCTCACAGTTGCTTTTTGGGAACTGCAATCAGCAGAACTCTTGAATACAGTTAGTGTAACCTTGGAAATGTCTCTGGGTGTTAATTACGATAAAGAGCAATTGCAAAAAGGACAAAGAATTGTGAATACATATTTCTCTCAGAAAGATGTCCTTAATCTTTTTACTTGAGCTGAATTTCATATTAACTTCCTTCCAGTCTTTCTTTGCACTTGACAAAGATGAAAATTATCCTTTTTGACCTCCATTGTAGGTACTTAAAAAGGAGATAAAAGAGTTTTGCCAATATGGCTACTCATTCTCCCAACCAAACTGTACCACTTCCTTCCCCAGGTCTTGCTACACCCCTCAGAGGAAGCACTGTGGCTAGTCTCATACAACATTGCCATCTGGTGATGAAGTATTTTCATTACATTATGAGCATATTAGACAATGCTTTACAGAAAGAAAACTAGCCAAGTTGGCTACTTCAGTCACTCACAACTGACCACCTTTGAACACTCAGTAGGCAAGATAAGGGATTACAGGAAAACGGGCAGTGTCCCTTTAAAAACAGATTTATTTTTTTTGCATGTATACTTCATACGATCCACTACAAAGAAACTGTGTTCTGTAAACAAAAATATGTGTTCACACTGTAAGAAGCTTCAGCTGCATCTGTTGCATCATGCATGCAAGTAAACCTCATCAGAGCAGCGGAAGAAATGGCACAGGTTTAAAACAAACAGCCATAACTTGCACTAGTATTTTTGCAATGGAGAAGAAAAGAGTAAGCATGATCTTAAGAATCAGAAATGCAATTTAAAAAGAAACAATTATTGCTATTGCACTAGAACAATTGCTAGAGAACAGAGAAGCAAGCAATCCATTGCTTTTTTTTTTACTCCAAAAGAATCTGTGTGGTAAAATTCACAAACTGATATTATTAGGTCACTGTGCAGAGACAAAAAAAAGTTATATTCATTTTTTCCCTTCTAAATAAGTTACCAGAATCGAGTATCAGTAATCCATATCAACAACTTGTCAAGTCTGCAAATACACTTCTTACATGTGTGCAAGAATGCACACAAAAATGATAACAAACATACAGAATGTTTACATACAGTACAAAACTCATATTAAAAATCAGTGAGAAAGATGTGCACAGTCATAGACCTTAGAAAAAACAAACCAAAACCAAAACCAAAACCAAAACCAAAACCAAAACCAAACAAAAACAACCCAACCCCAAAACCAAAAACAAAGCACTGGAGTTTTTCTGTGATCTTGTAAGGCGACTAGGCTCATGTCTGTCAGCATCTCACTTAACAGTGGACAAATTTCAGCTAATTTTGGTAAAAAGACAAAACTCAGAAATAATCAAGCTCCTGCAAATGAAAATCAGAGGTCTTCTGAAGGAAAGACATGCCTTTCCTATCATTATATGTTTTGCTTCTGGACAGGCAACCAGCTAGAATACCAGCATGGACCAGTTGTAAGTATGTCCCTACCCAGTGAACAGAGCAGGGCTAAATACAGCACAGGGAGAGAAGTGCTGTGGTCAGGGTAAGCTTAGGAGAGAAATCCTCAGGTTACTCCCACTCTCAAATCAGCTGATCACAGCTGTGTAAAATGCAGATGTTAAGAAAGAAAGAAGAATCTCTTATTAAATTCTAGGTAAGGCACAAGAGTCCGGCCTGGCGAAATAGATCAGTTGAAGTTACAGAGCCTTCTAGGGGTGGAAATGGAAAGCTTCTTTCATGGTCTGGTACCAAGAAGCTGTTTACACCAGAAGATCTTGATATTCCCTGTCTGTGCCTTCAAATATTGCTTGTTCAGCTTCTCATTGAATAAAGTTACAGTTTTTTCTCTGTCAGTCAAGAAGTCAAAACCAATTTTCAAAACTCAGTGCTTAAGGTGCACATTTTAACTCATCAAATGCCAAAGTAATTAAAAAAAAAAAAAAATAAAGAAAAGCTGCCGTGGTGTACTTGTAAAGGGTTTTTATTAATTGTATATACTGAAAAGCACATGGAAATACATATGTACTTAAAGCAAGTGGGAAGCCTGCCATGCACCCTTGCAATGTAAGGATATCACAAGTAGCTCTTAGAAGCTTGATATCTTATGTCAAAACCATGGTGAATTTAAGTCAAGCCGTGGGTAATAACATTGTTAGAACATAAGGTGCTCTTGCTGGATGGGCGTCTTGCTGCTTTTACAATTATGACAGCACATTACTACAGTAATTCAAATGGATTAATTAGAGACAGGAAGCCACAGAGCTAACACTGAGAATGAGCACATGCCTGCAGCAGACCAAATTTGCCTTGACTACAGAGCACTACAGGCAGCCTGAACAGCACAATTAATGAAAAAAATATTTAGAAAGGGAAGTTCCTCAAAAGCTTTCCTGCGTCCATTCTGCAGGATGAAATATGGGCCACGTAAAGGTAACACAGCAGCTTGCTTGTGAGCTCTGGAGTGATTCTGGCTATTGCCAAACCTGGAGGGAAAGCATCTGTCTGCTGCTGCTTTGCCTTTGACAACTATGGCAATATTAGGATGCTTCTTTTGCCCACCTAAGGGCACAGAAAAGTGAGAAGATTCGTATTTGCTCATTTTACTGCAACTGAAGATCTTTGCTGATCTGGCCACATTTTGATCCTCTATCTACAGCAGCTTTGGTCTATGCCCAGGCACTGCTGTTTCTGCTGGAAGAAGAGACACTACCAAAGATTGTGGTCACTAATGTTACTAAATTAACTTCAGATGGAGACATTTCTGCTCTTTGCTGAGCAGAAGCTAAATAGGAAAACAAATCACCATGGGTATAATTATTATTTGTGCATACAACTATGCAGTTTGTTCAGGCAGGTATGTGTTCTGAAGGAACAATTCGTGAATTTAACCAGCAAGCTGATTTGGGGAAGAGTAAACTTTTTTGTTTGTGATGTTTGGAAGCAGTGTTACAGTGGGACTGACATGGGCACATGCCAGGCACAGCACTTCTGCCTTTGTCTTCTCAGATTTGCTCTGCCAGCTTAAAACCAAGAAAGGACGGAGGTTGACAATGGAAAAAATCCAAAATAGTGGGCTGTATGGAAAATAAAAAAGGAAGACTTTTATTTGTTTGAAAGGTGGTGAAGGTAAGACTCTCAAGGAATTCTCTAAGCAAAAAATCCCTTTGAGTCAACACATCTCACATACACATCCCAGGGGGAGAGACATTTCGTCTCATGTTCAAGGTCACTAAAATCCTCTGAAGGTAAATTTTGAATGGGACTCCGACAATGTCAGATACTAAAGTGCAGAGCAACAGTAAATAACAGTGTTAGTTGACCAATCAGGTATACTACTTATTCTTTTGGTGTAACATAAAGGCACTATACAGCTGGATTAGCAAGTCTCTGTACCTGCCAATGTTCCTTGTTCTAACAGACAGCCTTCTAGAAGCAATGAAGACATGCCTATTATGTCAATGTTGCTGTTTAAATCTTAACCACAAATTTACTTTCCACAATTCACAGATTCATGACACTTAATGGAAGGTGCTAGGCACTCTCCTGCCACTGCCAGATAGGATAATATAGGAAAAGCAGCAAGACAGCTATTTAAACGGTCCTGCAACAAGGTCTCTGTTTCTTAGTTCTTCTCATGATTTTACAGGCTGCTGATACTCAACTTAAGCATTTTGACATATGTCCTGGGTAAAGCTGAGACAGAGTTAACTTTCCTCATAATAGCTAGCAAGAGGCTGTGTTTTGGATTTGTGCTAGGAAGAAAGCTGATAACATACTGATGTTTAGAGTTGGTGCCAGTACAGTCAAGGTCGTTTCAGCTTCTCTGCTGTGCCAGTGTCTGCAGGTGCAGGAGGAGCTGTGAGGGAGCACAGCCCAATTGCTAGCTTGGGATTTGATCTTAGATTCTGGATTGAGACCCAAAATGGCCAATAATCTATTCCACAACATGCACATCATGCCCAGCATATAGATGAGGGCCCTCCGGAAGCTTGTCCTTTTTGGTTCCAGATCCCTTCTTGCTTTGGGTCAGCTCTTTTTCCAGGTCAGCCCTCTCAGAGTGGTCCCTCTTGCCAGGTTGTCTCCCTCCCTCAGTCAGCTCTCAGTCTGGGATGCTCGGGATATTATCTCCATTCTGTGAGTGCAGTTTTGGGACTCTCCCTGCTCCGAGATCGTTAGCCGGCTGAGCCTTGGTCATCAGCTGGTGAGTAGTATCACTGTGTATCACTCATTTGTATGTTCGTATATACTATTGTTTTCAATATTATTGTAGTTTAGTTATTAAATTGTTCTTAGCCCATCTCTTATCTTTAGCTCTTCAATTCTCTCTCCCACCGCCAGGAGGGGGGAGTGAGAGAGCGGTTGCGTGGGGTTGGCTCCCAGCCAAGGGTAAACCCATCACAACATGGCTTTAAAAAAAGAGATGACCATTAAGGAACAAATGCTCAAATACACAATAAAGCAAAAAAATGACAGATACACCTCACTGGGTACACACTGCCAGGAGTGTAAGCAAGCATTTAAAAGGGAACCTAACTAAGAAAACTGACTGGCACTTGGTCATATTGTTTGGTCCTTGGTTCAGGGAGAAGTCAATCTAGCACAGAAGACTTGACAGCTGTATAACACAAAGGGCACTCTGCAAATTGGTGACTAGGTGCAGACTAAATTCTGCATTACACATTCAGAGGGCTCTGCCAGCATTAAATCAGAGAAACAGTCAAATATAGGGAGCCTTTGAGCCCATAGACTTTTGCAGACCCTACACACAGCAAATTATCCTGTGTTTCACCTACAATAAGAGAAGCGAGCTGTTGGTTTTGGTGCAGTTCAATAGCATGGGCAGTTAAATACATCCCTCTTCAATGAGCAGGATTTTACATGTGAGAAATCTGAGTGAACAGTGAATATTATTTTTCCAGTATTCATCTTCAACCAGCAGAGACATTCATGTGTACAGTATAAGGGGGATACTTTAATTCCTTCTTATTCTCTATTTTTCTGTATGCATTTGAAAGTCCAAGAGATTATTTACAGAAAGAGCATATTCACATATATGCCTACAGAATAAAAGCAAAAACATAAAAATAAAGATGGACTGTAATAGAATAATCTGTAAAATAGTCGTAACATGAGGAGAGGGTGTGCTAAGACAGACACACAGATGAGAGAAATACACAGGAGGATGTGAAAGCAGCTTTTTGTCAGGATGTATTTTAAATAACTTTAAAAATGTACCTTATCCCAAAGAAAAAATCAGAGAAGGACATCTATCATATCCTCCTTATATAGTCTGTATATACTATCTATTTAGAACACAGTTTTAGAAAGCTTTGCAATTTCTGGACAACAGTATCATTTTCTGATGGCTGTAAGCAAGGCACATGGGTACAGAACATCACAGCTTCTAAAAAACCTTGAACAGTTGCCACCCAGATGCATAGAAATCTATTATTTCAAACCTAACAGTGTATCTGTACCAAAATGCTGCAACCAGATTAGGGCTTCTGTGTCCACAAAAACGTTTGCAGTCAAAGCACACACGATATGGTGCATTACATACGTATGCAAAGCTCATTCAGCAAGTCAGTTAAAACTGGGGGGGAAAAAGCTCAGCACTATTTCATGAAACATTTTTTTTCCCTGAAAGACATTAAATTCCATCTTCACATGTCCTTCCATTGCTAGAGGCAGATGCTGCAAAGCACTGCTGGGAAGTCAGCAACTGTTCTTGTCCCATAGACTAAAGCTGCAATTGCTAGCCCTCTGTGGTGAAGAGACCAGACAGGAAAATAGTGACAGAAGACTGCATCTGAGGCTTTAACTACAGCCTGTGCCTATATCATCCTCACTTCTAAAGAAGAGTGACATTTTAAAAAAATAGTTTAACTGAAGCACTCATGTATATGTGTGTAACACTAAGAGTCCCAGCGAGCTCTTTATTGCACCACCAGTGTAAAAATGCAGCAAATAGATCCTTCCCTGAAAGCTTCCACCAGCAACTGACCAAAAAAAAAAGGAAAAAAAAAATCAAGTCTTCTTTACAGTCAGTAACTGAAGTTGTTAGCTATTGTGACCTCAAAAAAATGCAGGCTATTGAATTTCATCCTGTATTACCATCCTCAAGCATTTTGGGTCATCGTTGACAACATTCAGCCTCTGAATTATGTGATGAAGAATTTAACATAGTCTTAAGGAAGTAATTTCAGTGTTTGGTTCCAACGCATTTAACTATGTGTTCTTTATTTCTAGATATAACTTTACTGCCAGACAGTTTTTCACATTCTGCTTTTGTCTTCTTTATCTATCCAAATGGTGCTGATTTTACTTCTCAAGGACTGGGTTGCCAATTTAAGTCCTCTTGTAGCCTAAACTCTATCCCACACAGTGTCCTGTAGAACAGAAAAATCCCAGTTAGCAGAACTTGCATTAGTCAATGGCACAGTATGATTTGGCAATTATATGTTATCTCAGGTGCAAAAGCAATACAGCTATAGCTACACACTTATTAAACTAATCATAGAGGTATATTAACACTACTTCTAGTTCTGGTGATGGCTCAGACACTGCTAGTGTCAGCAGAAGTGTACATGTGGAAAGGTGATCTGTGCTACATTACACTGTGTGAGACAGGCACATCATTTAAGAAACTCTCTTTAACTCATCATACTGCTGAACAACCCAGATCTTCGACCCAAAAATGTATTTCACCATGATTTCATTTTGATTTCAGCACTCACCCACACACAAACATCAAGCAGGGTCAAATCTGCATGTTTAATTCTGGAGCACAGGATCTAGTTTAGGCTCTCTCTCTAGTTTAGGCTGTTTAGAAGCCTTTTCATTCTCTTGAAATCCCAAGCACACCACTGCTTTTTTATTAGTTATAGTAAAAGTGACCTCTGTCAAATGGAAAATCTCCCCCGGCAAACAGGGTTCTCCCAATTAGGGATGTATTGCTGAAACATTAACCAGCAACTGTTGCAAAAGGTCAGAAGCCTTGATGAATTGTTTGATGCTCTCTAATCACATAGGTTATCACAATTGGCAGGCAGGGAACAGACAATGTGAAAAGGGTTTTAAACATGTTCTGAAAGAAATACTTTCAGATCAACGACAGCAGACAAATGCTGAAGTTAAAAAGACTTTTGATCACATCCCCTACACCTTCTATTAGAAATGAATTCAATATGTTAAATTCAAATTCAGACAGCCTGGAGTACAGAAGCATATAAATTTGAGGGTTTGGTTTCACCCGTTAAGATGGTAAGAGCTTATTTGCAAAATTCAAAAATAGACTTGCACGTTGGATTCTGAGGTGTTCAAAACCATAGGCTACTTGTTTAGGTCTGACTGAGCTGAATCTGAGAGATCCAAAAGAGGCTGCCACCCTTCTGTTCACCAAATCCTGATAGATCAGGAGGCCAAAGCTACAACCTCCACCAGTCTCAGACTGTCACTAGAACCAGCTTTCACGGTCCACTTGCTAGGAGCAGTGCTCTCACAAAAGAACAGTGTATTGCTGCCTGAACTTTGAGAGTGGGCACCCAGCTTCAGGCAGATGCTCCATCCTGTGCTGAGTACCAACCAGGCTGCAGTTCCTCAGGCATCTGTCAACCCACATCCCAATCAGCAAGCAAGTCAGTCGTCTCAGGTACAGCTGTATGGTGGCAGAAGAAGCAGTAATGCTGGACGATTCAGTTTTCCTCATTCTTCTGCTTGTGTTTTCTTCAGAGGCTTTGTTTCTCCTGGATTAGGACTAGTTCAGATTCCTCTTCAGGGAAGTTTTCAGGCCACTTAGTAATTCTTGGCATATGAAGGTTTGACTCTGTCTCTAGCTTCAGATGCTTGTATGTATTTGGGACCAGAAACACAGTATATTAATTCTGCAAGTCTAATGTTAGCTAACCCTTATATTAAAGTCCTAACAACTGAATTAATGTATTAGCCTAGAACCTTAACTTTCAGTTTGATTTTTAAATTTTTGAAGAATACATATCCAGCCCTCAAGGTAGGGTGAAAAAAAAATACATGAAAATGTGAGGAAAAGGCAGGGGGGTGGCGGTGACGGAAAGGAAAAAAAGACATGACTCCTAAAGGCTCAAATATCAAAAGAGAAAAAACACCAGATGATAATTTAAACCATTTAAATCTAAATAACTGAGGAGGAAGTGCAGTTTTAACTACTTCAAACAGACATAATGATTCCCAAGTTTGAAAAACTATACATGATAGCTTTTGAAATTATTATATAAACATATCTGCTTAACATAAAAACTGGCATACACTTAAAATGTTGTGGGGGTTTTCTGCCTTGGAATAGTCTTTTGAGACTAAGTGTAAGACGGAAGACCAGGAGGCTCCTGTCTCCAGAGTATGGACGGCCCTGGATTATAACTAGGACAAGGGTGAAGTTGTGAGATGAAAGGAGAAAGCAAGAAAGACAATTAATCTTTTCTTGTAAATGTTGTTTTGACTTCTGAGTCACAAAAACTGGAGGAAAGCTGTGAAATTATCCTTCTAGAAGCTGAAAAGGAAAAAAACTCCTTAATTGTGAAATCGAACTGCTGTCAAGTTATTTCAACACCTGCTTATGGTAAGGCTACATAAAGCTGCAGAATACATTTGGAATAAAAATATATACACTGATATCTGCATGGGACACACAGTATTTGTTTATTCATAAAGCTTACCCTCTCTACTTGTCATGAGCAAAGCTTGACAAAATGAGTTTCTTAAGAGACAGCTTGCTGGGGGAATTTTGACAGTTCCCATTTGAGTATTCTTCAAACCTTTCAGAGAAACATTCATTTTAAAAAGCATATTGCAACCAGAGAGTTCATTCTTAAAATCTTGAAACCTTTTTCTAAAGCCAGCTGTTTGGGTTTCCTTGCACCCTATTTAAATAGCTTTTCCTCAGCAATATCTATATGTCTGCCCCACACAAGGCTAAACCAAAAAAAGGAAAAAAAACCCAAACATTAATAGAGATGAAGAACATTTAGGAACAGCTTGCTCTGGGATGTTGCCAGGAACAGGAGAAAAGAAACTGGAATGCCAGCATATTAGACAGCTTAGTCATATTCTTTAAGCATGGAAGTGTTAAAAACAAAAAAAAGTTCAATGAAGTTGAGATAAGAGATGCTGCTTTGTGAAGGACTCATCTCATTCTCTCTTCCAATCCACAAATTCTTAAATCAATCCCACACTAAAACAAAAACATTTGAGTTACCTGCCTAGTTACACAGAGACTTTCCAGAACTATTAAACTACCATAATTAATGTTTTCTTTGGACTATGAAAGAAAAAAGTGCTTGTCATTGATCTGTTCTCCTCAGGGCAAAGCTAATGGAGAACCTAATTGGAATATCATCCCCCTTTACTTCTTTGCAAGTTCACTTAAAACTTCAATAATCCCAAGTCTGTATGTAAGCAAGAAACTCTCATGAGTGTGCAATCTTAAACAATTTCCTATACATACTTGCATCTAATCCAAGTCAGCTGTACACTCCCAAAAAGAATCATTAAAACATCAGCATCTTTTCTTGGGAAACACTCAAGAACATAAGGAAGAATACATTTTGCTCTATGCACATACAGTTGATTGACTTCAGTCCTTATTTTTTAGTCTCTACTACCTAGTGTGAACCTGTTTGGCACTCCTCCCCCCATAAACACTTCTCAGTGCCTGTTCTTTTGAACAGCTTATAACATTGTGTTTAATTAAAGCCTAGGACCTACCATATATAATTTTCTTGATCTTCTGGTTATTAAAATTCCCCTGTTCTTAATTCAAAATTCAGGAATATTTAGAACAACATATGTTGTAATACTAGTACTATATTTTACATCATTTTAAAGCAAAGAAGAGCTCTCTTTCAACATCCTTGTGACAGCTAACTCTTGCTGACAATTTTAAGATCAGTAACTTGGTATTTAAAAGTGAACTGAGCTTTATATACGAGCTCAAAATTATCCAGCTTAGCTATCAGACCACTGCCTTTTAGGTAAAAGCATTCAACACCATTTTAAAGCTCTACAGCTCTACTCATTGTCTGCTTCATGTGATTTTACTGTTTTCCTCCTGTATTTTTATTTTCAGCTTAGTTAAAAGTTCTGACATACTAAAACAGTTTTAAAAAAATCACCTTTCAGAATTACAGAATGCAAACATTTGCTGTGGAGTTCTAAACATGCTCCCCACATTAGCATCAAAACAGAAAGGTGGACAAGAGTGGTTATAAGTATCTCAGCAGGGATTTGTTTCAATTATTTAATCATTTCACTTGACCAGCATTTACACTGTTTCTCTCAGCTCTGTGGTGTCTAACAGAGGAGTCTGTTGCGAGAGGAATATCAGCCAGTTTGCTGGAAAGAGCCAGAAGAGCTGCATCCCTCACCATACGGGGACTTCTGAGGCAAGCCAGTTTGGGGTTGCACAGGCCACCGACCTTGCCAAGCATGTGTGCCCACCAATAGGGAGGACTGAAGCTTGCTAGTAGCAATATTTAGACAGCTCAGGAGCCAAATCTCTCCTTGCATAGCTTTGGAAACAGACAGGTGAAGATTTGCCAGGGAGCAGTCCCCAGTTTAGTATCAAGTGACAAAATGCATATGTCCCTGGCAGGCTGACACAGCCACAGTCCAAGAGCTGGACAGCCCTCTGTCAGACCTGGGCTGGATTGCTCCTGCTTGCACACACCATGCTACATCAGCTGGGATCCTCTCTTACTCACTTGGTTTTTAGTTAAGTGCATATACTGTTAACCTGTAAGGGTGCACTGACAAACACTCCACACTTGCCTGAACCTCTAGGCACACACGAAACCACACAGCTGCCATTTCTTAGTGAATCTGGTCTCTGAATGCATCACATAAGTCCTTACATGGCAGTCATCGCACAGTAATACCCAGTTTGGACCATGCTGTTATAGTCATGGTACTCTGCACGGCAACAAATTAGAGGTGTGGGATTCCATGTCAGCTGCAGTGGAAGTGGGTTTGAGTGTGCTCCTCCATCCACCTGTTGGGTGCTGGCTCCTCTGAATTTCTCATATGCTTTTCTTCAGATCAAGCAGTACATGCAGTTTCTCTCCTGGTGACCAAGAGTAGATCAACAGGTAATTGTTTTTCCTACTTTTGTCCCATTTTTGTGGTAATTTGGCATCTTTTCAAAATGCAACACAAATGATTTTCTTCTTTCTATGAGAATGACATTTTGCACTTGATCTGCATATTGTTCTACTATGGGCAGCTGTAACAAAAGGAAAAGAGAGAAGCATCAGTTCCCAAATTACTGAAAACTACAGACTAAAACAACACAGTGACTAATTCTTCTACAGTGAAAGATAAACTGGATCCTCCCTAAGGACACCAGAGTCCTCCCAGAAGACTCTACCTAGCACTCTGTATGCTGCTGTAGCAGATTCTTGTGCACTTCACATTAGTCACATAGTTACTCACTAAAGAGAAAGGAAAACCTAATCATTCAGATGAAAGTTTTTAGCATCCAACAAAGCACCATAAGCTTTTCATAGAATCATAAAATCATAGAATCATAGAATCATAGAATCACCAAGGTTGGAAGAGACCTAAAAGATCATCCAGTCCAACCGTTCACCTATTATCAATAGCTCCCACTAAACCATGTCCCTCAACACAACATCCAGTCTTTCCTTGAACACACCCAGGGTCAGTGACTCCACCACCTCCCTGGGCAGTCCATTCCAGTGCCTCACCACCCTTTCTGAGAAGTAATACTTCTTAATGTCCAGCTTGAATCTCCCCTGCTGCAGCTTGAAACCATTCCTTCTGGTCCTATCACTAATGACACGAGAGAAGAGGCCAACCCCCAGCTCACTACAAACTCCCTTCAGGAAGTTATAGAGAGCAATGAGGTCTCCCCTGAGCCTCCTCTTCTCCAGGCTGAACATTCCCAGCTCCTTCAGCCTCTCCTCATATGGCCTGTGCTCCAGACCCCTCACCAGTTTTGTTGCCCTCCTCTGAACACACTCCAGGGCCTCAATGTCTTTCTTGCAGTGAGGGGCCCAAAACTGGACACAGTACTCGAGGTGCGGCCTCACTAGTGCTGAGTACAGGGGAACAATCACCTATCTGCTCCTGCTGGCAACGCTGTTTCTGATGCAAGCCAGGATGCCATTGGCCTTCTTGGCCACCTGGGCACACTGTCGGCTCATGTTCAGCCAAGCATCAATCAATACCCCCAGGTTCATTTCCTCTACGCAGTCTTCCAGCCACTCCGCCCCAAGCGTGTAGCGTCGCCCGGGGTTGTTGTAGCCGAAGTGCAGGACCTGTCACTTGGTCTTGTTGAACCTTATCCCATTGGCTTCAGCCCAGCTCTCTAGCCTGTCCAGATCCCTCTGTAGGGCCTCGCTACCCCCAGGCAGATCCACACTCCCAGCCAATTTGGTGTCATCTGCGAACTTACTGAGGGTGCACTCGATGCCCTCATCCAGGACATCAACAGATGCCCCAGCACCGACCCCTGGGGAACACCACTCATGACTGGTCGCCAGCGGGATTTAACTCCATTCACCACCACTCTCTGAGCCCGGCCCTCCAGCCAGCTCCTTACCCAGCCAAGGGTGTACCCATCCAAGCCACGGGCTGCCAGCTTCTGCAAGAGAATACTGTGGGAGACAGTGTCAAAGGCTTTGCTGAAGTCTAGGTAGACCACATCAACAGCCTTTCCCTCATCCAGCAGATGGGTCACTAGATCATAGAAGGAGATCAGGTTGGTCAAACAGGACCTGCCCCTCATGAACCCATGCTGGCTAGGCCTGATCCCCCGGTCATCCTGCACATGCCGCATGATCTCCCTCACGACAATCTGCTCCATAACCTTCCCTGGAACCGAGGTCAGGCTAACAGGCCTGTAGTTCCCCGGATCCTCCTTACGAACTTTCTTGTAAATGGGAGTCACATTGGCAAGCCTCCAGTCTCCTGAGACCTCACCAGTCAACAAGGAGCGCTTATAGATGATGGAAAGCGGCTCGGCTGTCACCTCTGCCAGTTCCCTCAGCACTCTCGGGTGGATCTCATCTGGTCCTATGGACTTGTGGCAGTTCAGTTGGAATAGTAAGTCCAACTTTTCAGTCGTTGTTTAAGAATTTTATACAAAACAGAAAAGCTTCAGTGTACCTTTTCTTCAGAATACACCGTAGTCACTCTTCTGGAAAGTGAAATGTACCTAAGATACACTGGAGCTATCTTGTTACTGTTAAGCAAACCAGGACAGAAACAACAGGATGAAGAGAGAACTCATCCCAGACAATATCAATAGACTACTATAGGTTTCCCTTCTTCCAGGCAGAGGGGATTAAATTTCACATCCTCAGTCAGCATGGTGCTCATTTTTAAGACTATGTCCAACTAAGAAGATAGAAGAGAGAAAATCGTTATAATTAATTTATCCCCAGTCACAATTACTCAATGAATCTGAACACCATGAAACTACACCTCCAGCTCAAGTTTGCTGCCTTCCTCAAGGGATAGTCCACTGTGGACATAATGCAAAACTTTATATTAAAACACAACACAGCTTTACTGCTTATCTACACTGGCCCCTAAAAACTTAGTGATAGAACTCAGATGTCAATCTAAAAATACAGCTTTCACACTCCTTTCCCAACCTGACACTGCAACATTCTTTCAAATAGACAGACGTGGAAAAAAAAAAAAAAAGAAAAACTAATATAAAAGTCTGCCTTCCCACACCAGCTTAATTCTCTTTTTTTCTGTGAACAAGTATCAAGAGTAAGAATCCAGAGCTGCCTCAATAGCTGCAAATCTCTGTTTTGTCTATTAAAATATAACCTAGTTCCAGGAATGTCTTGATTAAGATGTAAAATTTTGTAGGGACAAGATACCTGGATCAAATTTGAAAAGTCTTTTTAAACACTGATGGGGCCCAGAATGAAAACTGACTAGGTTATATATCATATTCTACAGCTAGAATTCAGGAGAAAAAAACCACTATTTTAAAGAATTTTCTACACTCAGATTCCTCTCAATCCACTACACAAAACAAAAAAAAATCTTACAACTCTGACACCAAATTAAGGATTTTATTTACTGAAGAAGAAAAAAAAAATAAAGTAGAACAATGTTTTATGTTTAGTTTTAAGGCAAACATACTGTCCTCATTAAACACTTGACAGACTTCAAGTACAAGCAGCACAATACTGACCAGCTGCAACTCAGGCTGTTTCATTCATATGGTTAATATCACACACTGACAATTTCTTGATGTTTATGGTTAGCTTAAAGTTCAGAACAAAGACCTTTGTTAAGGAGGACAAATACTTATACTGTTAGTTTCTTTTTGACATAGTTCAGAACTTCATTACAATTGCCACAGGACAGATTATGGACCTCATTCAGAAAAAAAAAAAAACAAAACACAAAACCAACGCCAAAACCAACAACAATAACCAAACAAAACAAAAAACAAACCAGTAAAATACATGCTTACCATTGAACTTGCTCTTCTGTACTCCCTAAAAGGCAATTTCTTCAGAGTAAGTACATTCTGTCGCACACTTGTTCTTAGCCTGCAGGGCTTTAGAAAACAGTAATATATGGTGGGTTTTTTACATAAATGTTTGGAAAAACGATGGCATTCATTTTAGCATTCTTATCAGACAGACTTTCAGGAACACTGCTTATAAAGGTCTAAGAGCCATCACCTAAAAGCATTTTAAAACGTACCATGGTAGGCTCCACACTGATAACATGACCAAAAAAAAAAAGATCAGTTGAAAAGGGGTCTATACAACATCCATTAACTTTTAAAATCCTCCTTCTTTTCAGTTGTGAAGCTTATCACCAAGGCACAGCTTTTTTTTTTTAAATTAATATAAAAAAAATATCTGAACGAAACTCCAGTGAGACAGTCATTAACACTACTGTGTTATGGGGAAACGCACATTATTCCAGCCAATGCGAGTAGCACAGACTAGGACATATTCTAGAGAGGAAAGAACTAGCTAGAGAAAGATTGTAGGGAAAAGCTTCTGCCAGACCACTCTCTCTCACACACACATACACTTGCTCTCATTTACAATTCATGAAGTGTCACTTTTGTTTCCTGTCTCCAAGATGAGCCCTAATACTCTTGTCAAAAGCAAGCTAACACAGTGTAATTGTTTTTCATCTAAGTTGTATGTCCAGCCTCCTTAATTTTCAAATAACATTGATGATGCTGCTTTGATACTCAACTGCCAAATGACAAAGTACAGGGCACATAGGCAGATAGGCATGATGAGAATTTTTAACCGCTGCCTCTCTCAGTTAGTCTACAGAACGTGAGAAAACGTGGAAAATATAGGAGAGAAGAAAAAAGTTTTGAAAGAACAAAATGGTTCCTATTTTCATTAAGAATAACTTAGAAAAACAAATAATGAAAGAAGCAATTCAGAACAAAGATGTCCTGAGGCATTTTTAATCTGTTATATTCCATACAGCTAAAAGGTCTTTTTGAAAGGTTACAAAATGAAAGAGAATGGTCAGAAAGCACAAAGGCAGCTTTCTTTTTTAACAAAGACACAAGCCTTTCTTTTGAGAGAAAAGCAGCTTGATCTTCACAAAAGACACGTATAAATCACTGAAACCATAAACTGGAATCTAAAATTATCATCCTTTAACTTTCTCAAGTTTGTAGATGCATCCAAACTGCATACCTGCACGGATGTCCTATTTTTCCTCTTTGACATCCTATTTAATATCATCTAAACAGATCTGTGAGATGTAGCTTTGAGAAACCACATACACATGGAAATATACAAGGAAAGCCATGAAGAGTCAAATTCTCAAAGCATACCCTCAATGACGGTCAGCCAGTGCAGAAAGACATGTAGCTTTTACTACTGATGATGTTTGTTCCAGTCAATTTAGTACCTTCCCAGATTAAACCATTGTTCTCTAATTACATCCTCTAAGCTCTCCAGAGCAGGGGCCAGGGAGTGTACTGCTTTCCTTGTTGTGCATGTAAACCACGCGGCTTCAGCAGCTGCACCACTCCTGCTGGCTCTTTGTAACCTTACCCTTGTCATACCCAGGTACTGGTGGTTCAAGGAGAAGCAGGGTTCCTCCTTTACAGGTGGGTGAACCTGGGTGAGGAACAACACTGCATGGGGGAAAAAGCGCATGGAGGGTGTGTGGCAGCACAAGATGATCACAAGGTGGTTCTAGACCTCATTGTGAACTACAAAAGGAAAGCAAAGGTGGGGGACTTTGTCTAGACCTACAAAAGCAGTTTTTTCTTCTTTCTTTTTTTTTTTTTTAAGTTGTAAGAGCTACTGACATTCTGTTAAATGAAAGCACAATTATCAGTTTCATATTTAATGCATGCCCTCCAGTATTCTCAAAATTAGTCAAAAGACATGAGTTCTCATGCTTCTTTCTTTTTCACATATGTATACTCCTGGCTTAAAAGAAACAGAGATCAAGAAAATAATACCTCTTACATTTAATGAAAAATGTTCAAAGAAAATTTGACTCAGGACATATACACTCAAATCTACACGTACCATCCATTTACCACCTGAATACTGGCCAGTTGTGACTTTTTCACAGGTGGCACATTCACGGAATAGGAACAATCACACTTACTTTCCTGTGCAACACAAAAGCACATCATATTTTAAGTGTTATCTTGACAAGGTGCTTAACATTTGGTTGCCCAAATATTTTCACTCTCATTAAGTCATAATTCTGCAGGTTGCTAGTACACCAACCTTGGATATCTAGCCAAATGTTTAAAACACACGTCTAGCTGAGCCATATTTATGTCTTTAAATATTGGCCTTTTAGCCCTGACACAGTGACTAGAAAGTGTTACCAAGTCTTGCTATTTACAAATTCCAAGTATGTACTTTTACTTATATAAAGAGCCTTTAAGCACTACACAAGGGCTTGCAGAAAACCTTGAAATAAACCACAAAATATGCCTTCATTGTTCAATTGTTTTCTCTTGTTAAAGGAGAAAGAGCAACGTGGATAAAAAAATAAGTATGAGGGACGAAACAACCTGCTTTAGAAGTAATTGGCATACACAGAATGCATCTAGCTAGAGAAGTCCTACAGCAAGAACAGTCCTAGTAGCAGGAACATAAACTGTACAGTTTCTAAAACTTGTCTGACCCTGAGTGAAGAGTGCAAGGAGAAGGGCAGAGCAAGTCAGTGACAGCCATAGCCTGAGCCTCACGTGAGTGCTATTGATCTGATTGACCGGATCGGCTGAAGTTCTGCTGTGCATTACACAGGGAAGAACAACTGAAAATTACGTTGATTCAAATTGGTAAATCAATATTTAACAGCTTAGATAGCGGCAGTTGACCTCAGATGCACCTTTAATTTAAAAAAAATAAAATAAAATAAAAAGTGAACTGGAACAGCCAGAGTCATAGACGAAACGTAATCTGAATTAGTGTGAAGGATTTTTTTAAGGGCCTGTATAAATGTAGACATTCCTCTGAGCTACTTCATTTCTTGTAGCAAGAAAAAGGTTCCTGCCACCACATTGTATTACACTTGAAGAAAGAATAAACCATTTTCTCTCCACCTCGTGCAGTTTGTTTTAAATGGTCCCTCAGATAATCACTGACAAAGAATTGGACCCACTAACATTGAATATTTCACTGCCTCGTCTTTTCTGATATGTTTCTGGAACTATTTTAATCATACTTTAGAAGAACAATTAAAACAAACAGTAACAATAGTAAGATAGGACACTGACACTGACAGGCTTGTCTGACTGTTTTTAACCACTGCGCATAAAGGGCATTCCTCTCTCAGATAAATTATTTGAATTCTGATCTGAGCCTTAGGGAAAGTCTCCATGGCACAATTCTGGGGAGATAATAAAAGTTTTTGAATCAATTTTTTTGGTCAAGTTAACACTCCTAAACTACTAAAGCTGTAAAACAAACAGAAAGCAGATTTAGGTCACTGCACTTGAATCTCCCACTAATAGTATACCAGCATGTATCTAAGCTGCTGTTGACCTGGAAAGTGAGATTACTGAGGCATCACCTACGCAGCCAGGCTACCAGATCATAGTGCACAACAGGTGATTCAAATAAATACGGCCTCATTGACAGAATAATAACATTGGACTAATACTTTAAATCCATCAGAAATACCTTAATCCATTCAATTTAAATAATAACCATTATTAAACCAGCCTCTCTTCATCTGCAAGATCACTAAGTTACTAGTCTGAAAATCTAGGGACAGCCCCTTCCTTTTTCATAGGTGTCTTTCATTGCTAGCAAAGTACGTCACATGTCTTTTCTTCCACTCAATTCTGCCTATGTAGTAGAATGATAACAATACTAAAAACAGAATGAGGTTTCTTCTTGAGACCAGGTATTTCACAGCCATAAATACAATTTAGATTTTAAGTACTCCTAATCAAAGTGAGACTAGAAAACCATGACATTGGTCTTGTCAGGCTTAAAAACTTTAATTATTCTAGGATCTCTAAACATGTAAAGCTTTGATGATACCATTTCTTCATACAGGCTGAAGCCTAAACATCATGAAACACTTCATGTAATACTACCCACTACACTTATCTGAGACAATCATCTCGACCATTTCCATTTTTTGAGCAGGGAAAGGAGGAGATTAGGCCTTCTGAATCAGCTATAAAAGGCCATAATCACCTGCTATTTTACTGCCTGTGAGTCAGTGCTACGAGGTCCTTCTGCAATCTTTTACAAGTGTCCTTCCTCGTTACCAGCCTGAACATCTTCAATGCAATGCAAGCAAAAGATAACACAAGTAAGAGTGAGAGTTCCTAAGGTAGCTGTTTCTAGTCACAAAAGATTTTGTGATTAAGCTAGACTGTTTTACTAACATATTTAACACCCAGTTCCCTGACATAGGAACCTTTCAGTGCTGAAAGATTACAAGAATCCAAAAGGAAAAAAAAAAAAGAAATAACAAAAAGACTATATTACTCATCCACCAGGAAGTATTAAACCAGGACATTTCTCATAGTACACTTAACTCCAGAACTACAAGCATTACTGTATGCTTGCTCTACAACTCCTACATAAACCTCCACTACTAGCCACTAACAGAAATACGACTTAGACCCCAAAATTTCACCCAGTATGGCCATTCTTCATTTCCCTGAAGAAGGGAAAGTATAGTATTTCCAATTTTATGAGTGAAGCACAGATGACAAGTTATTTCCCCAGCATATATCAAGGTAGTAACAGAGCTATGAAAAGCATTTTTGATTCCCTGTCTGACACCAGTGATCAAATAAACATTGCCCTCATCCTATACCTGAAGGTGACAAAATACCTCACCAAACCCTAATGAAATTCCACAGATTGGTAAGATTAACTCATTTAAATAAAACTTAGCCCTCCAGAAATCTCCTTCAAATGCCACCTAATTCTTCAATCCCTTGAAAAAATCCTAGGTCCTCTGCCACAAACATTCTAAGTTTTCCATATCGCAAAATCTCGTATTCATACTTAAAATACCCTTATCTCTCTACTTAACACCGCAGTATTTCTGAGATTTACAGTTTTAAGTAAGAAAATGTTTGGGTTTTCTTAAATGATGACCAGCTGACTAAGTCTGCTGACACTAAAAACCACAAATCGGTCTTCAATTTACCATTTGCGTGTCAAGACAGCATTGTCCAGCTGTTGTATCCAGAAAAATGTCAGGTAAAACTGATCAAAGTCATATTTAGCCATTGGAAAACAAGAATAATAGCTTTCCACCACTTCCTGGGGCAGTTGAAAATGGCACATTTTATGACACAAGAGACCATTGCAATTTATACTAGGACATCAGTTTAGCTGCTTTTTAATGACCAGAGCCAGAACCCCTCAACTGCAGCAAGAGTTAGCATTTACTGAATCAAATTTTCTGGTACTAATACTCTCTTAAATGCTAAAAAACTCCAAAACAAACAGGAATGACTGCTAGGAAGACAATAGTCATACTGCTGTAGTCCACCGTGTACTCCTTAAGAATACTAACTGCATACTTTGCCTTTTTTCTGACACTATTTACTACTAAAGTAGTAGCAGCTACCATGGAACAGAGCATAACTTTAGCCAACTATGTTTATTTTGTTGACAGGATTTCTCAAGATGTCCTGACAGGAAAGCACATTTTCTTAACACTGCTAACTTCTCTTCTCAGCAATACTAATACGATTGATGAAATGACTGGTTAACTAAATATTAGATTTCAAAAACGTGGCACATAATTTAATGAGGAAATTTATTTTATACTGGCTGCTAAATTTTTGAAAGCATCCGCTGTGGCCTAACTATTTTAGTTCTAAATGCTGACTAAATCTTTTTTATTTATTATTTTTATCTGCATGATTCAGAAAAGTTTTACATCTCCTTTGAAGATATAAGTCAGAAATCTGGCAAGCAATGGAGGCATCATGTTTTCATAATGCCTGGGTCTGGGGGGCTCTTTATAGACAGAATAACTGTGAATCAAGGAATAATAAACTTCTCTGAAGCAAATTTTTAATTACTGCAGAGCCTTAATGCAGTTCACTGGGGCCATGAATGTCATCCAGGATATATTTTTCTAATAGCTTTCTTTTCCTTTAATGCACCTTTCTGTTAAAAACAGAGTACATGTTGTTGTTACTAAAACTGGAGTGACATAGGCATATCCCTGGTGAATCCACATATTATTTACTTATTTATTATTTTATTATTAGTTTATTAACATAATATTAAATTATTATTTACTGTAAAATATCTAGGAGATTTAGACTTAATGTATTTATTACTTGGGTGAATTTGTTCAGGTGTTACTTCTCTTCTGGTAATGGAATTTTTGAAACAAAGGATTCACTTCCCTTTTATTTCATCAATGAATGGATTTCATTTCTTCTAGTCAAAGACTATGTTTAAATAACATTAGGAAAGTAGCTGCTCTTTACCAAAAGGATGCTGACCATTTTTCGTTCTGTCATTCAAGGGAAGTTCCTATCTACAATTGACAATTTCAAACCAACCTGATGCAGTCCTCCAAACATCCCACATGACATGCTCTGACTTACATTTAACATCAACTGCACAGCTCCTTGACTGCGATACTGATGCCACAGAAAAGAATCAGCATAAGAAATTGTTATTTAAAGTTTCTCAGTGGTAAGTTATAATTAATACTTCCTGTCAATTTCAAGATACCTAATCACCCAGCAGCATGCTATGCTCAGTATACTCACAAGTGACCTGCATTTGTATTTTCCTGTCTATTTCTTCCCAACAGAAATGTTTTATCCATTCAAATGAGCTTCTACAAATCACAGTGTCTTCCTTTTAACTAAAGGTAATAGTAGACAAAGTGGCGCGATAGCTGGAAGCACGATGCAGTGCTCTCGTTGACAGCTTCTCTTTTGCAGAATGTAAAGCTTAGTTCGATAAGAGCATGCTGCACTTGGAAGCAAGTGTTATTTGGAGGAGAATTAGTTATTTTCAGTTGTCATTGAAGCCTTGCACCAGGGCTTTAATTTGCATACAACCTGACTATATTTAGTATCTACTCATGTATCCATGTTAAATCAGCATTGCTTCATTAGCATACAGAGATTACCTTTCTGCTTGTATATCTTCTAAGATCTTTCTAAGACTTCTTACTATTAGAAGGTATCATACTTCAGTTTAAAAATAAGCATGTAATTGTGGGAAACCTTTTTAGAAGAAAAATACTTATGTTTGCAAGAATCTCCTTAGGAGAAAAATACTCATGTTTGTCAGAACCTTTTTTTAGAAAAAGGACCTCATGTAGTTGATGTCTGCTGCAGGAGAAAATAACACCTGCAAGGGTTGAGAAAGAAAGCAATTGTTCAGGATGTTGGTGAGATAAGGAGAAATTGAAGGTAAACAATCAACAGGATTAGGTAATGTTAAGGGTCCCGTTCCCAGGACCCTAGGTAGCCAATAGTAACTCTGTCTTTAAGATTTTTAAATCATTGTATCCGATCAGTGATTGCCAAATCTGTGTGAATTCTGTATAAAAGTGTGCAATTGAGGCATAATAAATGGCTACAGCATGATCATATTGGTCTGCATCTGAGTCCCTATCAACGGCATGTAATCATACATATAATACTCATAGGTACTCGGATTTCTCCTAATTTTCTGCCTTTCTGTTCAATGTATTCCTCAGCGTGCAATAAATGGCTGTAATTGATATTCAGCTTCTAAAGGACCCTTCTCTGGAAGCTGTAGTGACTCATGACTTGCACAGAGTCTTGGTAAACATGTGAAATGATCACAATTATCTGTTTTTTTGAAAAGGATTCAATACTTGATCTCACAGGTGAATTTGTAACATGTCACCTTACCTAGTCATATCTTTCTTTCTGTACAGGTCATCACAAAAAGAACATCACTGGGTTTGTGTGGTAGTGTGTGTCGCATGTTAGTGTGACAACAATGATGTCCCATGCAAAGTTATGACTGTACTGTGATGATAACTATTCCTTTAGAGCTAAATGCAAATACTCATGGTAGGCTTGACATCAATGCAAAAAGTTAAACCAAATCACAAATACAAGAAGGCATAACACCATTCCCCCTGTGGTATCTAGGTGGTTTCTAGTAGGCAAAAAGGAACAACTTTAAGAGAATGTTCTCAATTTACAACAAGATGACAGGGAGATCCTAATTTACTTGTCTACTTGATAATTAAATAGTTGGAAGGAAAAAAAGTCTTACCAGACAACTTTGAACTCAAGCTACAAACTCAACAGTTCTAAGAAGCTTTCCTAGAGTGGCTAGGTAAGGGAGAGTAAAAAAGTGTGTCTGGTAAAGTCACAGACAAGAACCATTATTTCACCCTTATTTACCCTATAAAGTCACCTTAATCACCCTCTGAGAGGCTGCCGCTGCATTATAAAAGTCAAATAGATAGGATGAGAACATGCATAGGTATACATAGGCTATCGTTAAAATGTGTATGGTAAGAAAGCTCCTCTTCAACCATTTTTCCTCTCCTTGAAAATAACTAAAATTGGGCTAATTTTGTGGCACTAAAGTGACTACGACAAAGAGCACACATCTGCAAGGAGCTGGGGAATAGAGAACGTATGGAAAAGTATTTTACCCAGCTACATACAATTTACATTCCTCGTCTTTCACAGTCCTGGATGACTGCACTTATTACCCTTTTTAAGAAGCAGATTTTTTGCTAAAATGCCTTTTTCATGTTGTGCAAGTGTGAACAAAATTTTCCTAATGAATAAGAATACAGTGAACTCACTGAACGTAGAAGACAAAAATTATATGGCCTCTCACTACAATTCACAAAGAAATAAGTATCAAGATTCTATTCTCTGCCACATTTGTGTTATAAGCCAAGAGCAATTCTTCCACAGTCAACAGACCCACACCAAGATAAAGCTTCCACGTCTCGGACTCAGTACCCTTATAGCTACACTGGTTCCGAAGCAAAGAGACTCCACTTCATAGAAGAAAGCAAGCTGGTTTTTGGGAGCAGGTCCTCTCAGGCCCAGGTTAGCTCAGTACAGAGAGTGCTTCTGGAGGTCTCACAGCGGTGGTAATCCTGAAGCAGGATGAGAAAAGGCTATGATGCACAGGGCAAGGAGGAAGTTGAAAAGAAGACAGGAGCTCAGAAAGGTTAATTCCTATGCTTTTAAGTGATGGTTAAGGAAAGTCTCCATACATATTGCAAAACAACTTGCTCTTAAAAGGAGGGTAAAAACAGTGAGGAAGAATGTCCAGCTTTGTAAGGACTAGGTCCTGTTGGTAGCAGTTGGTTCAAAACAAAATACACGTCTCTATGTAAATACTGGAGACCAATGTTTCTCATTGTTGATAAGCTACAGCATTCAGAACCTTTGGCATATGACACGAAAATGTAAATCTTATTAATGTTCTCTTATTTTAATAGATTCGTGCTTGGTATTTTAAGAGAGAGGTGCTCAAGCTCACAGACTTAGATTTTCAGAGCAGTTAGGCACCTGCTCTCTGAGTATGGCTGGAAGTACCATGTGTGTTTGAAGTACATTTTCTAGCTGCACACTTTGAACTTGGGCCAGAATTTCAGAGTTCGGTATCCAGCTGCTCCTAGCATTTCACTGCATCCTGCTGGGTGCTAAGTCCTTTCGAAAAATCAGACTACTGAGGCACCCATGTGGAAGTGCAGTTCATAACTCACCCAAAGGAAAACCAGTTTTCAATGCAACAGTCAAAGCATCTATTAAATAAGAACTATTGCTCTGTCAAGCTACAACTGTCTATGTCCCACATTTCTGGTATTAGTTATAAGAAAAATGCAGCTGAGAAAGTGTGCTTTTTCCTACTACTTCTCTTTAATTCTCTAATAGTAAAAACAGTTTTGTCAAAACTTTCATTTATTAAGGTCTTCACAGACACCCAGCAAGACTTAGAGTCTGTATTTTTTACTTCAAAGCACCTGAAGATAGAGATGTGAAGTGGAAGTGACAGTGCAACCTTATCTGCCTCCCATATCATAATACTCATTTCCTTTTCAGTAACAAGATGTAAATGCAAACATGCTTTAAAAGTATGTATAGTTTTGCTTTCAGTCCATACCCTCATTCAGCTGTCTAAAAAAAAATGATAGAGAGATCTATGCATGTTTGTTAGATAAGCAAAACCTGCACTTTAACTAGTATATGTTTGTTGTGTTATCCGTCAAAGGTAGTAAGAAAACACGTCACAACCAACCTATCATCATTCAGGGTAGCCTCAAATGAGACCACTTAACATGTTGCATTATCAAAGTGGTAATTTTTTATAAGAAAATAGTGCATTTATCCAGATTTCATTATGCCTTACATCAAGATTTTAATAACATTGCTCATGCTTAGAATCAGCACTGGTTTTTGCTGCTAACTCTTCTCCTGTGAGAGCACGGCCAGCAATGTTCACTGTTGTCACTGGGCTCGTGGGAGAGTGAAAAACACTGTCCAGAGTAATGGTCAGGGAATGAGGTGTAGAACCCGTTGCTTGCTCTGGCTGGTAGTGCAGTGCAAGAGGAAGATGCGAATGCGCTGTCGAGATTGCCTCTAGCAGCTTTCCCGCAGGAGCAATTGCTGACCGCGTTCAAGTGTCTGAGCTCCGGGACTGGGAAGAACCGCGTCCAGAGCATTCGTTAGGGAAAAGATTTTCCTTGAAAGATAAGCCACACTGCTAATATTTAAATACAGAAACTTTGTTACAATTGTGTGATTTTTATGTAGCTTCTCACTGACAATCATGATCCGAAATGTTTTTCTGTTATATTATGTTGACACCTACAGAGAAGCCATTATTTCACTAACAATAACACTATGCATCCATAGAAAAAATAACTGAAAAATGCACAACAGGTCAGTTGCACAAAAGAGTCACATTGTGTTAAGTACTTAGGGAAAGGACACATTTCACTTTTTTTTAAACAATCATTCAGACTGTCATATTTTTGCTTCAAGATTAAAAAATACAATCACAAAAGAGAAAAAACACCCACCTTTGATAACAGGGGTGGTCCTTCCAACCTTTAACTTCAGGTTAGAAACCAAACAACAAAGGTGGGCATTTGCAACAGACCACAAACACACGACTACACCTGGCACCAAATTTGTGTTTCAGGTCAGAACTGAGATGTTCTGGTAATAAGATGAAGGATGATATTCCTCTAGGCTCCCTGTCCCAGAAACGCTGTAGCTAAATTTACTATAGATTTATTCCAGTTCAATTCTTAGGTCTTTTAATTTAAAAAAAAAAAAGTTTCACTTGTTGTAGAACAATTCTCCAAGCATAATTTGGGACCCCAGCATCAAGCTTCCTTGATCTTCTGAGCAACTTGGTCTAGTGGGAGGTGTCCCTGCCCATGGCAGGCAGGTTGAACTAGACGATCTTTAAGATCCTTTTCATGATTCTATGACTCTACGATTTATGATAAAGTGTAACATTTATAAAATGTTTATTGAACTCCAGACAAAAGGATATTGACACTGATTGATTTTACACTTCTTCCTGATCTTTATGTACTCCCTCAGTTCTATTTTTAACATATATCAGAGAGATTTCAAGAAAACTGGTTTTTAAACATGAATACATGCAAATAAATCATCAGGAAAGTATGTACTCTTACTAGAATAATCTTCTCATTTCAGGAAATTAATACAGGAGTTGAACTCTGTATCAGTTTCTTTCTCCACAAGAAACTGGTTTTCTACATAAAAACAGCCTCCAAAAGCATCATTAAGCTGTATTGTTTCTTTGCTAGAAATGCAAGTAAAACAGAAATGTCTGCAATTTGGAGGAAGCCCATGAAGTGTGAGGTCTGTAGCTTGACATACAAAAAAAATTCCCAAGAACAATTTTAGTTCCTGTGATAGGAAAGAAAAAAAATCTAACATTTCAGTTTTCTGACAGCGTAAGATTCATACTGTTATCATCAACAGTTTCCCAATAGGAGGTGCTAAGTAATGATTACACAGAAAAAAGAATAAAGCCTCAATTGTTACAATATCTTTGCTATTTTTTCTTTTAAATTTGAAAGCTGAACAAGATTACACAAATTACTAATGATCCTCCCTATGTGTAAAACCAGGAGAATATTGACACAAGAAGAAGGAGGAGCAGATAGCTGGATTGCAGATTCTTTCACCAAGAAGACAGATAAAAAGGGGTTATGAATTAAACAGTTTGAAATGCTGTAGATTAAAACAAAGTGAAAATTCCACTCAACTGTGAAAAAAAGGAAACCAAAAGAAAAGATTCTCATAATTATAATCTAAATCAGAACAGGAAGAAATACACAGACCATTAAGAGTACCAAGAACACTTTTTACCCACAAAAAGGGTGAGAGAAAAACATATCTTTACAGCAAAAAACACATAATCAGACGAGATGCATTAATCATACAGGAAAGGCAAAAAAATAAGTCAGAAGTTATGCAAAAGGAAATGGATAAATGCAAAAACTACAGAGATTAACAAAATTAACATCTTGAGCTGTTGTAAAAAAAAAAAGGAAAATGCCCTGCCTAGGGGGCCACATGGTAGCTGTGTCACTGTACTAATGTTTGCAGCATCAGAAAAGATCCACACACACTCTCAAAGCAATACAGCATATTGAAGAAAACTTTCTGCACTTTATGACCTTAGTGCAATTCAAAATAGCACAAATAAATGCTTTGTAGAACTCGGACTAGCACCAGATGCAAAGAGGCAAAGGCTGCAACAAGCAAACAGTAAACTGCATGCCAAATAGACAGTGGGACATCAGCAAACCTGTGAAGCTACAAAACAAGAGCTATGCCAGAGGGGAAAAAAGTTCCAGCCAAAAATAAAATTATTCAGTCTTACACAGGCAGAATCAGGATAATGCAAATTAAAAGCAAAATTCTGGGGAAAAAAAAATAACCTGCTAAAATTTTAGGCAGAAGAAAAAGCACATAAACCATGCAATACATAAACAGACATGCAAGCAAAGCCACCAGCACTAACAACACTCTGCCAGGGCCCATAATATCCGTTGGCATCTCTACAAAGGTGTTACAGGTGATTATGATATATTTACAGGACCAGAACATCCTCTCCATAAACACACTAAACTATATAAAAACACCTTAAACAATACAGCATCCAGCTCCCTGATTACTTCTGTGATATTAGAGTAATGGAAGTAATAGAGCAAACAGAAAAAGAAGGCACTGTGGGTAACTTCTGTAAGTTATTAGTGACAAAGAAATCATAGAAAAAGGGGAATAAGAGACACGAACAAATAAATCAGTGTTTGCAAGATTAAGAAAATATGTGAGTTTAAAACAGATTTTAAAAGTCAGAAGAGTGCCCAAGGAAATCTTTCAGTAATTCTCTGAAAAACTAGCCTTCTTACTTTCCAAGGTTTGCCACAGTAAAAACCACCAGAGATTAATGCTGCTGACTTTGTATCTAAAACAGTTCTGCAGCAGGCCAAGAGGATCTGGACCACTTGCGAAAACAGAAAACAAAGATAAAGCAGATGAACTGAACTAGTGCCATGGCTTCAGAGAGAACAAAACGAAATAAAACAAAAAACCCAAACAAAAAGACTAAACGCATTTGCATCTGATATTCTAAGACAGATCAGCTCTTGAATGTCCTGAACTATCAAGATCAGCAACTGAGAAAACTTTCACTGTATGTTAAAGCATTGAAGTCCTTGAGATACAGAATTCTCTGTAAAATACTTTTAAGCTATTTGGGAACAGATGACCAGCTCTGGCTGGATTTGACTTTCAAGTCGTGCCTGCTACAGACATTTGCAAACATGACCAAAGATATGCAGCATACAGTGAGTAGTTGGTGACACATTCCAGGAAACACAGTGCAAGCAGCAAGAAGCCAAACATGTCTTGGAAGTTGGGAGCATTCCTAGTTTTGGGGAGGGGGAAGGGGAGCACCTCTTTGGCTGATGTACCTTGCTAAGGCTCTGTAATCGAGAACAGCACGGCAAATGAGTAAAACAGAAACAAATACAAATCTGCTCCTCTGCATGAATCTGCTCCTCTGCCATGAAACACAAAATCCCATGTTTTACTTTGCAACCTAATAAGTCAAAATATGAATGTCAGCAGGGAACCACCCAGCATGCTAAGATAACTACTTCTGATTTGATTTCAAATTGTATTTGAAAGAATGTAGGCACCTGGAGTACTGAGGAACTTGTTCATGTTCAGCCAGACCTGAGGCAGGATCAGGGCATCCCCAGGTAATATGTATGGTCACTGCCCTCACCATCACGAACAAATTATAACAATCATATGTCACTACATTAGAGGCACAGATGTAACTGAAATGAACAGAATATTCCCTGTCTTGATTCTGTTATGAGGACAACAGTCTCCACCTGAGAAGGTGGATTACACAAGGTCGATCACGACCACCTTTGTCGCCACCACAGTGAAAGCATGCAGGACACTACACCATACGCTTCACTCAGACTTTGAGGAAGATGATGTCCTGCAGATGTTCTTTGCCCAAACCAAATACAAGTGTTTGCAACACTTCAAGAACAGTGTTTTTGACAACAAATGACTATTCACCAGCAGCATGTTTATACAACTTACCCAGGAATTCAAGCATATCACTCTGTCACAGTACCACAGCCAGATAAAAGCCAAACCTTGGACATCAGCTAACTGTTACATGAAGCAAATCAATACGTGAATCCACCCTTGAAAGAACTAACTGCACAAGAAATCTCATTAACAGTGTCCCAATAAAGCATTCAGTGCCAAGACGCAGGCCTTGACATGTGCATCAGGACACAAAATCAGAGTCAGACATAGAGTGTACTGTAATTATGACACAAAACCCCCCACAGACCCTATGAGGAGAAAACCAGTTTCTCAGGATAAATCATGTTCTGAAAAAGAGCTGCAGATGTGAAACAGAAAACTCTTGTGAGTTTGGGTTTTTTGGTTGTGGTTTAAGTGAATGGGTACATATTTTTCCAAAACCACAACTACATCATATAAACACAAGCATCCAGAAAATATGCTGAGAGTCCAAGACTCAAACAGCAATCCACAGAAAGCCTCTGAACTAGTAAGTAGCTAGCATGATTGAATACATCCTCAAAAAGAT